>PVKZ01002034.1:207500-273603 GCA_004027375.1 Macroglossus sobrinus
AGATTATTCCATCGTATTCAGATGGTTAACAGAGGTTAGCAAGTCCTGTATTATATATTTATATCGCTTTCTAAGAAAGTGCATATTAATGTTTACTTTAAGAATGTGTAAATGGTGCTATCAAGAATCTGATAAATTTTATCCCAGTTTTTTGTGTACCACTTCTAATGTATGAGATTTATTTTTCTATTGGAAAAAAAAATAAACAGTATGAAAGCATTAAATTGGTAGATTTTAGTAATTTAACAATGAATGGAATCCCTATGTTACAGGCCCTATCTTTTCTTGGAAATTTTAATGGTGGTAATAGATTTCAACAAAGGTACTGATAATCATATTTCTTTTAATCCATTCTTATATTGCATTCTTGATTCACATGCTGATTTCTCACTGAGTTTCTACGTAAATTTTATTTACTCTGTCTTCTCCAAGAAGAGAATTCTTACTTTCCAAGGCAGCAACTGAAAGGAGATGAAAATATAATTTAATACTCTTTACATCAAACACATGATTTGAGACCAATTACTCTGTTAGTAAGAGAAATTTATCACTCATTAAATACAGGGCAAGCATGGCTATTCATAAAAATTTTGAGTGCAGTGCAGTCTTATGAATTTAATACACACACTTTATTTAAATGATGCAAACAGCCATATGAAATCGCACATGATTAGAAAACAGGATGAACTCATTTTGCCTCCTGCTTGGTTTCTCATAAACATGAATACGTAATATTGTTATGCACTATTGTTCATAGATGTCTTATTACATAAAGGGTAAGTATCATTATTTTAACTGATTATTTTTGGAATTCTGCATGTTACTTTTTGTTTCATCAGATATGTGCCCCAATGAAATAACATTTTTTTTAATGAAAGTATCAGAAAATTTGTCATGTTAATTTTGAAAAAAATTGAAGTGTAGTACATATTACTAGATAGGATGTCATTCCACTGGTCTATATTGAAGAAAACAAACTGTTTTTGAAAATTGAAGCATTACCTTGTGTAATTAATAAAGTACATCAAATCAGATTTGTAAATAAAATATTGTTTAAATCTAAAGTATTCAATATTTTGATTAGATTATTTTTTTAAGGAAAAATATTTAACGTGTATGTGCCGAGTTTTTTTTTCAATAGTTTTTTATAATTGCAATGGAAGGGCAATTGTCTCATTACAAGTGGTACAGAAGCCAATACTTGGGTTACCATAGATATATAAACAAGTAAAAACTGTGGAACAAGTTTTAAGCTCATTTTGGAAAAAAAAAACAGTTCTGTAGAAATGCATATTTGTATTTGTTTCTCTAATAAATCTGCAAATAGCTTTAAACAGAAATTAGTTTTAATTATTTAAATTATGAGTTCTGTTAAGTAATTTAATATCTGTTTTGCCTTACATTTGTGAAAAGTCTCATGGAAATTAGTAGAGATTTATTGTGGAAATCAAGGTAGGTTTGCATTTATTCAAAAAGGTCAGGTATTTAGCATTTAAGTATATTTACCTCAATGAAATGATTAAAGATTTTTTATGAAAAACAACACTTCTTTTCTTTCTCCAAATCACATCATTTAACCACCATCAGCTTTAACTCAATATCAGATAAAAGAGCAATAAATAAGTGAAATCTTATATTTAAATGGTTGAAAATCAAAAGATAATTTGATTCAGGTAATTGACTTCTTTATTATATAAAGCAGTGAAGAAACACGGACTCTTCCAAACCACAGTGCCTCAGTCTTTTTTAATGTGATTTACACCTTATGCTTCAAATTTTTACGTAAAATGCATTTCCCTTGGATTGTGACTAAATAATAATGCATGTTGAGTAATAATGTTCTAGGGCAAAATATGGTTATCAATTTCTGTTATCAATGTAGAGTCCCCATTTTATAAAAACTGTAGAGGTTAGATATATTAGAATAAATATTGACAATTATGTATTTTTTTCCTAAGTTATTCTGCTTGAGCAGAGATGCTAAGCTTTTGATTAAGGACTCAAATGAATATTTCAATCCTCTTGAGCTACAGAGAGCATTCAAATCATAAAGAAGTCTTTGGCTTTACTAATTTGTTTTTATTAGTAAAATGTTTTGGAAGATGTGACATAAAACTTTAAGCATTTTCTAAGGGCATCATTCCTTGGCTTGTCCAATTTTATAGTTTTTGGTTAATAATGTTTTTTTCAAGATTTAAGATGATGAGTAGTTATGTTTTTTAATTAAATATTGTAATTCATTATTGTAATTAAATTATTGTATTTCATTAAATTTCAAAATAATGACCTCAAAATTTCCATACTTTTAAAGTTATATTATTTTTTCTAAATATTATTATAGATCAAGTGCTTAGTATATAAAGTAATATATTAAAAACATTTTAATATATTTACCAAAAGGTCTTTGACAGATTTAAAATATTTCCATATTTTGTTTATTTTAAAAAATAAATGTTGAAAAAAGCTCAAATTAGAGGAAACCCATAGGCTTGTAATGAGACCATGCTGAAATTGTATTATAAAATAAACAATTACTTTTAAGGTTTACAACAGAAAAGAATTGAATTGTAATTATAAAAAATATTAGCAGGATACAAATTAACATTTTATTTTAAAAAAGAAAAAAACTAAATGAACTATTTTGTGTATCTGGTAAATCAAAGCCTATCACATTTTCTGTAACATCACGGTAAAAAATAAAAACCTCCAGTCAGTTCTGAACAGGATATATTTTGTAGGGTTCAAGTTCCCGGTAAAATGTATTTGCTAATAAATTCACCATTCAGGAGAGATGTCTTACACGTCTTTAACATTTCTATCTTACATCAAAATAGTGGTTTTGGCAGGGAAGGGAAGTGTTTATACACAGGCAGATAGAGGATAGAGGCAATAATCAGGGCTATTTGCATTCAAACTACTTGTTTTATAAAAAATGATTCAGAAGGCCAAATACTCAATAGATTATCTCGACCTTTTGCCAGTAAAGGAAAAACCTTTGAGGTTGAACTTACTGTAAAGTTTGACTTTATGAATTCTAGAATACTTATGTATGCACTGCAAAGTCTCAATCTAAATTAGAGAACTTCACAAAATTCATTTTTTTAATCTTTAAATTTATAAAGCTGATTTTTATACATTCTAGCAGATGGCTACATATAACCATTATTCATTGTCTGAAGAACATGCTTGTCATTTCAAAGCTTTAGATAATTACCAGTGTAAGTTATTTCTGAACATAAAAAGTCTTACTTTCCATGAACTTTTAAAATCTTAGCACTTTTTAAAGTTTTCTTGTAATCTGCCCCTTTAAGGAACTACTTCATTTAAGATCATTTAATTGAATGTCATTTTAAAATTATGCCCATCACGTCTTTTACATGGCATCTTAATTTGTTCCTACTTTATGTGTTAAATTTATTATAAAATAGCATTTCTCTAGATTAATTGAAGATTGAAAGATTTTATGGATGATTATAATGATGGATTTTTAAAATTATTTTCTGGAAGAATTCTAGATACTGATGGATCCACTTCTATGTAAACTAAATCTATTAGTCATTTGGTTTCATGTGGATTTCGTCAGTATGAATAAAGTCAGATATCCTAAATATGTAGCCTAAACAAAATTGGAAAAAAGTTGGTTTAAGAAGATAAAGCACTGGAGAACCAGTCTTTCAAAGAGTGACAGGATAACCAAGTCAGAGAGCTTAGCCAACTAGAAGACCTCATTCTGAAACCTCAATATTGCCTAGCCATACAGAGATGGACGGCAGTGTCAAGTTATCTCTTGCGTATTTTCATATTTTGTGGGTTTGACATATCTTGAGTATTATTTTCAAATGAATACTGTCATTGATGGGTTTCCTATAGTGATAGCCAAAGATACACACTAATTAAGTTACCATTGAAGTGATATGTAGAAAGTAATGATTCTACAAAACTATGTTATGACATTATATTGGTAATACTGCCTTCATATCTTCATTACACCAAATATTACAGATGGACACACTTTAATTTTCTTTTTCATTTATACGTGCATCACATTCTAACATGAAGAAATCATATAGGAGAGGAACTTATACCAGTTGTTAAAATTTAAGCACAGTATTATATCCAAGAGCACAAAATTGATGATAAAATAAAAAGTGAATATATAAAACCCCTATTTTTCTTATTGTAGGTTATAACACTTAATTGAGATTTTATATATATACATCTATCTATATATTCTGATTTTGAACTGAGAGTAAATTATTTTCACTAACAATACTCTCATTTATCAATGGTAAAGCAGTAAGACTGGTATAACTAAGCTTATTACACCTTTTATATCACTTTGAGAAAGCAAAATTACAGTTATAACATTAATTACATTTTCCTTCTCAGTAACATAAGCTTTATTTGCATTAAGACGTAAGTATATTTTAAAAGTTAAACTAATATTAATTTTTGCAGTATTTTGTAATACAAAAGTGGATAATTTTTTTCTCAAGGTTATTTTAAAAAGTTTTTTTGAAATGATTTCTCAACATGAGATGAGATTTTAAAATTGATATTTATATTATCTTCTGCCATATACAGAATGCATTTTATTCTTTATCATGATATTGTAAGGTGCAGGTATTTTATTCTTATTTCTCAGAACATGAAATAATATACAATTGCTGAATCTCAATCCACTAAAATAAAATTAATGAATTGAGGATTTATCCCACTTTACTGAGACCATATAGATTTCAAATGTGTAAAATTATAAGGAAAACATTAGATTTTAAATATTAAGCAACTTTAATGCAAGTTAAGTGGTTTTGTTTCCAAAAAGCTTAAATAGTCTGAAACTTTCAGAGTCATAGCTATCATATAAATCAAAATACACTCATATGTTTCCATTTAAATTGTACTTTTTAGGCCTTTCACAGTACCTATTGCCTCCTTAGGGATACCTTGAAAAGCAAAGAAAGTCATAACCTTTATGAGAGCTAAAACATTTTATGGGAATAACTTGTTGAAGAATCAGAATAACATGGTAAGGATATATAGAATTACTTGGAATAAATGTGTACGGTCTCATCTGTCCAATGCATGATTAGTTATATGGCCCTAGAGAAAATTTATTTCGAGTGCTCACAAGATGCAATTTAGTACAAAGCAGTCTCTAAGTGCTATTGGTGGTCAACTTTGTTCTTAGAAGTTAATAAGGATAGATTTGCCACTTGATAGATTTTTAAAAATTAAAAACGTTCAGTTTCTGAGATTACCAAAGAATGCAAATGACAGAAAAATCAAATGATGTGAAGTTTGATTATGTTTACATGGACAGTTTATCTTCTAAATTCATGGTGGAGGGAGTAAACAATACAATTTAGAAAGTGTTTAAATTTTTTTAGGAAGTGCACACTTTAAAACAAAGAAATGCATGTCAGTTTTAAATAGGATAAATGGCACGTGTTTGGAGAAATAAAGGATCTCATAGAAGTTACAGAATATAGTATGTCAATTTCTTTCAAGATACATGAGACTACTAATACATAGGTTGTTTCTTGACAATTTTGTTGGGGATCTACGTTTTCAAGTATTCATAAAAGGTATTTGGTTGTGTTTTTTAATTTATTAAACAATTGTATAAAAATTATCAAAATGTTAATGTTTTCATAAGTAAAAAAGCTATGTTATAAAAAGTTCAAAAATGACATTTTATAAGAAACCAGTTTTCAAACATGAGTAAGATCTATAAGATTTTTTTAAATTTTGCAATGATAATTTGTTGTCTATCATTTGTTGTCTTTCTTTCTGTTAGGCAGGAAAATTAAAATTCTGTGGGCAATTTCCATATCTGGTATAAACTGATTATTATATAGTTCATAGTTTTTTTCAGTCTCCTTATTGATCAAATGCACTCTTTATATACTTCATCTCTATTTAATTATCAAAATAGTTGTGAGAACCAAATTGATGGTCATATCCAACTTGATCATCGCAAAGAGGTTTTGTTTTTTTGTTTTGATGCACGTATAAATGATAACACTCAAAATCTTAAGTCCTAGAAGTGGCTCGATTATTTTAATGGGATTATTAGTATTCCCTATACTAAGGATTTTTTTTAATTTCCAAAAATGTATTAAAAGAATAAAACAAGTATTTCCTAACTCTTTCATCAATTTATGCTATTTTCGCAATTGGGAAGTAGTCTTTGCATATTCACTATTAATAATATACATATCTTTATTTTTAATGGTCTTCAGGAAAAGCGAAAGTATATAATTACTGAAATCATGTTTGTAAAATATCCTGTTTGCCTTACACGTTAGAGTGATAGCAAAAATTTAGGATTAGTGTGGCATTCCATACTAAGAGAATTTCTTAATAATTATCAATCATTAGTATACCCCCATATGAAAATTATATAATAATTTTAATCTCAAATGTTTAAAAATTATTGCCTGCACCTTGCTCTCCAAATGAAGAAACATATAAATAATTTGATTTTATTAGATCTTCTGATTTTTAATCTACCCTAAAGCAGAATCTAGGCTGTCCTAGGCAAGAAGTATAGTATGTCTAGCCTAAAATAGATTGAAGTTAATTATCTAGAATAAATGATATACCAAATGAAACATAAGAATTTAAGATTTATACATATGATTCCTGTAATCTCAAAAGCTATAAATGCCAGGATGCTTTCATAATTAGATAAAATATTTTGTGATTCCTTTTAAAAAGTTATGTTTATTATCAGAAATTTGAACTAAAAACTTTAGCTAGAAAATATAAATTCCACAGATAAAGCATGATTTAGAAGAAAGAGTGGATTTGAATCTTAGTTTTATTTTTACTGTTACTGAACATTTTGTAGACTCCAGTATCCTATATAGAATAGGGATAATAATCACTTCAGCATATAAGGATTGAAAGAGAATGTTTGTTTTAAATACCTAATTTTCAGTAACTAAATTCAACTCAAGGAGACAAAAGATTTTCAACAAATATGAATTGCCATTAAAAATTAGGGGAGAAAAATTTATAAACTGTTTTGAACCAGAGCCTAGTAAAGTTTATGAATATACTTTAAAAAATATATGAACATGAATATAAGGAACCTAAGATAAAGGCCTATATTTGAAAAAACTTAGACCTCATAGAAATATTCCTACATGCAATACAAACACAAGAGAGACATTTGATAAATATTTTTTCATACCCATATATTTATTAGTTTCAACTGGGTGATCCCATAAAGATACTAGAAGATATTTTAATTAAATAATAAAAATTCCTCATAATGTCTCTAAAAATGAACAATTCCCTAAACTAATCAAATACTAGAGAAAAATTATTATATAAAGATGTGGGGTTTTAATCTTGGTTATTCAATAAAATTAAAATTCTAATTACAGATGCAAGAGAATGTTTATGAACACTGAAGGAAAACACTTTTTGGATTTATTTTTCTGTGCCTAAATGTCAATGAATACATGAGAAAAAATGAAAATTTATAATAGAAAAATTTGCAATTAATGAAAAGGCCTACCAAGATTAAATAATATTGGTAGTTAATAACTTTATATGAGACAATAAGTTCAATGAACTGATAATAAGTTTATCAGACTGTCCATTAACTGGGCTTACTTAAATTTAAATCTTTCATAAACCTCTCTCCCAGGGAACCTACTACTGCTTTACCATGTAAAGAAAAAAAAAATTGAACTGGAAATCCATCAACAATTACACTATGTTGAACAGTAATAAAATCTGATTAACAATTTCTCAACAAAATTTTTTTGTGTTTAGGCCTTGGTGTTTTACATTTCAAATAAGTATTTCTTGAAATTTATTATTAGTTATTTTATCTTTAATAAAGAGTATATAGTAAAATTTAAAAACAAACCTTTATATTTAAAGATCTAGTGCACATGCTTTATTAAAAATAAAAGGAAATTCGATTTAAAATTTTTAAAAATAAGTACTATGAAAAAAACTCTTGAAAGTTAATGAAAAAATTCAGAGGTATATTTGCATTTCTTAATGGAAAAATTGTAAGATAGCAGATAAATATATTCAGGTCATTAAAAGATTGCAGTCATCAAAGATAATTGTACCCTGAAGTTTTCAAAGTGCTTTGTCATGTCAGCAGTTTTAATATTTTTCTTCACAACAACCCATTGAGAATGGTAGAACCAGTATCAAATTTAATGTTCTTTCCTTAGGCCCTGATAACGATTTACCCAATTTCAGTATTTGAGAGAAGGGCAACTGTTGCAGTCTTCAAAAGGAAACTTTCAGGCAATTAAAGATCCCGAACTTAAAAGTTATCGTCAAGTTTTCTTCACCAGGATTAAAACAGCAAATAAAACGTGATTTGGATGAACCTATGGGAAAAAATGACACTTCAATTAATATTAAGTGGGCCTATGAATCCTCAAAATATCTGTCATTTTAGTGATAGCTACTAGCTATGAGATATTTAAAACATTCCCCTACCTAATTTGAACAATTAATACTTTTGCTGCAATTGGCTCTTAAGCTTAGCTCCCATATTCAGCTAAATAGCAATCATCATCATGCACGTGATTTTGTATACAGGCAAAGATTCAAAACATGGCTCAGTGCTTTTTTCTGCTAATATAGTATTAGTTTTGTCTGAAGATGTTTTTGAAAAGCATACAAAATGGAAACTCAACAACACAAGATTGCTTTTTCACTCTAGTCAAGAGTTACTCATTGAAAAGGATGTATTTAAGCACTATATAGTGGTTAACCAAAATGAAATTCAGTGTAACATGTTACATAAGAGCCTCTCTCTGTGATAAAAGTACATTTGTTATTAAAATGTTCCCTAAGACCAATCACAATAGAAAAGAAGCAAATATTAGAAACATGAGGGAAGGATAAGATGTATATCCAAACATAAGCTAAAGGCATTATTAATAACTCGATATTTGAAAACAATAGGATTTTAATAAGTAGTTTTTCATTCTCATCAAATTGAAATATTGGCAATAGTAATCTCAGGAAATTTTGCTTGCTATGGGTTTGAAAGCATTAAATTTAATATTATAGTTAATGTTCAAAATACACTATTTTTTAAATGGTGAGAAAGGCTCTCTGGATTTAAAATAGTCTATGAAGATCCAATTAATAGGGAAAAAAGGAAATGAATCATTTTCAAATTAAACTATGAAGTATATTTTACTTGTGCTTTTTTACTATTTCTGGTGTGTAATAAGCAATGGTAATCATCTTAATCATTTTAGATAGGAGACTGTATTCATTAAGAAGATAGAATAAGAAAATAATATTCTACAATTGATATTAAAATCAATACTTTAAAATTATTTTTTAATGGCATGAATTTAATATAATGACCAACTTGTTATTCCCAACAAAGATAGCTCTGAAACATATTGTAGTTTCAAAAGTGAATTATATAATATAATATGGAATTCTAAGCACACTATAAGTTCAGTAAAAATGAATTCTAGATTGTGACCCTAAAGAAAGGGAGACTTATTTGATCGTAATTGATCAATATCTATAGACACTACCCCATGCCATAAGATTATCATATTAAATATTTTTAAAAACTAACTCAAGGGAAAAAAAAAAAAACACAACTTTTTAACCCTACTGATTTTAATCATGATTTTAAAAAGAGATAATTTTTATGTTTTTGAAGGAATTTATTTGTGGTTCAGAACCCTTTTCTATCTCATTCTTCAGGTGTTTAAAATGGAAATTCTCACTGTAACATTTAGAGACATTTTCCTTGATTTATGAGAAATAATTTTTCACTTCTAAGGCTTAGGAAGTTAATAGCATTCCAATCAAAAAACCTATGTTTACTGGCCTAATTAAAGATGATGTTTTATTTTTATTTGCCAAATATATTAAAATTATACAGTATAAAGGAAACACCTTTTGTTATGTTAATAAAACAGAAAAGCCAGAGCATAGGTAGAACATGAGAAAATAATCCAACTTTATTTTTTTGCTGTCTAGTTTCCTCTGACTTCTCTGTCTGAAAATGATGTGAACAGTCACTAGGGAAAATTACATATACATATACATATAAAATATGAAATATTTACCTGACATATTGAGAGAAACAGTGGGCAGGGAGAAGACTGAAGATAGTGCAGCATACAACAAACGTGAAGATAACAGTATCACCTTACATTTGCATTTTACTATTCCAAGTACAAAATCTGCTCAAGCAGTTACTTCATTTGATTTCTTATAATCCTCTCAAAATATCAAAATTCACTTAAATTCAACAATATGAAATTTTAATATATACATTGCCCATTATATTTTTAAGCATCAAATAAAAATATAATACTTTCAAAATCTAGCCCATAAACTTGATTCTCTCAAACATGCATTGCTATCAGTTTTACTTTGCTTTTAGAGAACCCATATAGGAAAACATTAAATTTGAAAAAAAATGAGATTTTCTTTTGTGTATTATATGAACTTAAAATATGAGGGATGAAATTAACAGATATAAATTCTTTATGCAGAACAGCCTCTTAATTTAAAGATCAAAGAAAGTATATGAAAACTAAATACAAATAAATTAGTAGTTGATAGATGATCACAGGAATGAGGAGAATGGCACAGGTAATGCAGTTAGCATTAATGTAATGGCTAGGTGGAGAACCAGAGGAGAGAAAGAGAAATTAAGGGGATCATTTTACAAATTATATAAATGTCTAACCAATGTACTGTATACTTGAAACTAAAAATAAAATAAAATAAAATAAAATACAAATAATCATATGTTATTCTTCCCCCAACATTTAACCCTAGAATATGTTGCATATTGATAAAATTTAAGATATAATAGATAACCTTGTTTTACTTTTATTATTCCAAAATTTAGAATTTCTTTTGATCTATTTACAAATTTTATTTCTAAATTGATTAAATTATCTCAGGTTCTAAATATTTGGATATATTTTACCCTGACTTCCAGAGTAACCAAGCAAGATAATAATAAAAACTAAGGAAAAATTGCTTTTCACTACTTTTATCTTTTATGAAATATCATGTTTTATTTTAATTGACTTTGAAATAAAAATAAAAACAAAAATTACATCATGTATATTCATAATGTAAATATCAACTAGATATAAAATATGCTGATCCCTATATACTCTCACACTATGGTATATAGTATTCCTCAAGAACAATTACCCTTGTATTTCTCTAAAAGGCGGAAAAAAAAACGAATATGAATTTTTATAAATAACCTGAAGTTTCTGACAATATATGTGCTTAATACCTGACAAATTAGGCCAAATCTATGAGGCTCAGTTAACTTTTAGTGTGTATGAAGAACATGCCACGTGATTCAACAATAATGGCAAAAATAACATTTAAATGTGTAATATGTTAAATTTTTAACCTCTTTGGTGCCTACCAAGATCAGCAGCTTTCAAAAATAATCCAGAATCTGAAAAGGTAAGTTAAAGTGTGTTGGATTACACTCTTTATGCTCTAAAATTTTTTCATTATAGAGGCCTGACTTCCAAGTAATGAGTAAATATCCATATTGACATAATAAACTTTTAAATGGCCATCTGATATTACACATTTTACTTATGATTCAATTAAGTGGATTAAGATATAGAAGGTGGGACATGTGTTATGTAGAACCCATTGTAGAATCTTTTATTAAATATCTATTAAGATTTTTTTTTCTGCATTAAACAAACATTTGAGAACATGCAGCTGACCTTGAGAGATATGACAGCTTGAAGCCTGGCTCCACCATCCCTCAACCCCAGTTACATCTTAAATATTTTCCTTCTGAATAACATGGTGAAGCAAGGTAGGATAAAGTCTCCTGGTTGAATTCAAACAACTGGCTCCTAATCAAAGTCATAGTTTAAAGCTTTCAAACAGCTCTTAATTTCAGGAGAGGGGATACTGGAGGTTGCTTATTGTTAATAGCTTATAAAATAACTAGATAAAATTAAATAATACTACTAAATACAAAATTTCTGCCCTCTTTAGACATTGTGTACCATCCACATTATGCATAAATTGTGAAGATTATCAATTCTCTTATATATTTACTATGTGCATATAATTATGATATTCATGTTCACATATTTCTCAACAACATCCTCATTAATTAGATGTGAAAATAAACATGAGAAATGACTGGGTCAAACACTACTTGATGGCAATATTAAATCAATGCACATCTATGATGGTAAGTTTTTACATGAATGTCCTTAAAACATGAGGGCAAAAGGCCCAGTACTAAAAAATAATCCTTTAGGAGCAGACTATGCAATTATGATTCTACCAATGACGTGGGCAGCCCATTCAGATTCACAAAACATCAACCCTAAAGAAACATGCAATCACCTACACCTGAGTGTTATTCCTTAAACTACCTTCATGCCACAATCCAACATTAAGTTAAATTAAGTATCAAGTTGAGATCCTCATATGGAATAAAAATGCACATGTTTAGTTCCTGAAACACAGAACTTATATTTTTCTCATGTTAATACTATCTTACAACTTTGGGGAAAAAAACTTAAAGATTCAAGAAATATTTCTTAGTCCCTTGAGAAAGAATCTGAGAAATTTCAAGAAAATAAGTTACGTATTAAAAGGCTCATATATTCCTAACCTTCCAAAAAGGGATTGTTACAAAACTAAATAAGATAAAATTAGCATCAAATAAGGTCTATTTTTTAATTTAGCATATATTCTCTTGTTTAAACAAAAGAGAAGTCTCAGAGTAGGTTAATAATTATAAAATCATCTTGCATTTTCATAGCAATTTTATCACAAAAAAAAGAGAACTTGCATTTAGTGAGTCTCCCCGGTGCCACATATGAAAGTCCATTATCCACTCAAGTATTTATTAAGTGCCTATTATGTGTCTGTCTAAAAGGCAAAATAGATTCTAGATAGAACAAGACAAATAAGGTATCTGCCTGATAGAGCTAACATTCCAGTGGCGAAGCAAAAATAAACTATGAAGATAATAAAAGAGGGTAAGGAAATAGTGACATGGCACCGAAGCAGAGATTATAATACATTATAATCCAGAAACGAAATGACTGAAAAAGAATCTGAAAAGAAAAATATACGTTTAGTGTTCTTATGTTCAAAGACCAGAATTTTAAAGTTTCATGAACTTTAGACAGAAGTTAGAGAAGACCACTTAAAGAAGACACAGCCGCTTTTACAAAGTCACTCAATCTGTCCTGTGAATTAGAAAAAGCCAGAGGAGGTTATTCTTTATCTATAGTTGAGGACAGAAATGCATAGCAGAGACTGGTTATTTGGGCTGTGATTTTCATTCTTTAATTCAATAAACATTATGTGCCTGCAATATGCCTGGAGTTGGCATAAATCTTTGGTTAACCAAGATGAAAAAGAAATGGGTCTTGCCATGACTTTGGTGGAAACAGAAAACCAAGGAATACAGAATACTATGGTACTTGATATAACATAGGTTTTATATAGGATAATTACAAAATGTATAGAAAGACACAAAGGAGGTGCCACTAGTATATAGGGAAGTGATCGGATAAAGCCGGCTGTGTGTGTGTGTGTGTGTGTGTTGTGTATGTGTGTTTTGTTTTTTATTATCAGTTAGTGATCACATGGTAAACATATGAGAGTTGTGACAGGAAATCAGATGTGATTCTCAAACAAGTTTGCTTCCCAGTAATTCATACCATGTATGTAAATCTAATGGGGGGGGAGTTTATTTTAATCTAATGATTCTATAAAAAGGAACCTATTCTTAATACTCATTAAAATATATTATAATCCAGAAACGAAATGACTGAAAAAGAGTCTGAAAAGAAAAATATACGTTTAGTGTTCTTATGTTCAAAGACCAGAATTTTAAAAGTTCATGAACATTAATATATAAACCCCTACATTAAGACAATTTTACAATCAGCCTTAAAATGGTACAAACTGAGCTGTACTCTCTTCTAACATTCATGAAATCGAGATACACAGTAGGAAGAGTAATTGCATTTTCCAAACCTATACAGAAAGGGAGGTGGGAATGGCTCTCACACTTGAAGCAGATAGTAATAATTTAAATATGTTCTTAGAAAGAAATATTCTACTCTCAAAGGCCAACAATAGCATGAATCATCAGTCACAACACTGAATAATGAGACTTAAGATTAGCAGGGACCTTGAGTAAGAATTTACCTTATGAGGATATGGCGTATAAAGAGGTATTTGGGTATGAACTAAAGCGTCAACAGCCCGATTACTCAAAATATATTTTTTCTTTTTTTCCTGCCATATTTCTCCCCCCACACACACACATAACACACTATTGGGTAGGTTAAAAAGACTTTGAAGTTCTCTGTTAAAAATGCAAGTTTATTGGAAGAGGCACAATAAGCCATTCTAATTCTCATGCACATTAATTTATTTGAGTCTAATGAAGGCAGAGACTCGAATAAAAAGAATGTGAAGAAAATGTAAACAACGAGAAAGAACCAAAAATTAAAAAGCACACTAGTGCCAGAACAAAGACCTTGCAGAGAGAAACAAAATGTTGGGGCAGGTGATAACCAGCTTATATCTGATTGGGGAAGTATGAGGAGAAACATCATTAAGGAAATGACAGTGGAAGAAATTTTGGAAAAGCAATGATACTGTTCCTCGAAGGGTGCTTACTCATATTTCTTGGGTGTTCTATTCTTACTTCATTTCCTTCTTTCAAATCTTTCCATCATCTGCCCCTTTCCTACTTTCTTTCCTTTTGTTTACCAGATTTCTATTTTGACTTTATCTCTTTCCACTCTCTCAGTCAAGAATGTTGCCAGTGAAGAGCTCCAATCCCAAGTGAGTATCCTGTGTCACAACTCAGCTTAACCTGATGACTGGCAGAGGAGAAGAATGCTGGTTTCCAGACAGAACCTTCTCAAATAGTCAAACCACCTATATCAAAACCTCCCCTCATCTCTCAGTGCTAGATCTGACCTCACACAGGAGGCCGTCACAGTGGGGAGGAGGAAGGAAAAAACTATCTTCATCATGACTATCATTTTTCGTCCAAACTAGGCCACGTTCACAAGTCAAAGATTGTGCTGTGAGCAACTGACAATGGTACAAAACACTCAACTAGGGTTTCCCAAGCAAACCAGAACACACAATCACACTAGGCCAGTAACTGTCAAGAATCAGCTTTGAATCACACTCACAATGGCAATATAGACAACCACTCTAGTCACTGAAATGAAGGCTGAGAATATAAAATAGACTGCTGAGGTTAAGGAAAAGAACTTAGGGAAAATGTCTGACTTTTCTTCATTGTGGTGACAATAGATGGCCTTTCTGAATACAGGACTTTATAATAATAAAAGATTTGAGCAAGTAAATCTTGAAAACACTGATATGAAATATATCTACTTCACAAGAACACCCCAAATGTAAAAACTGTCAGGTTCCAGGTTTTTAAAATGATGTTTATTATTTTGATACCTAAGTCCTAAATTAAAGAACTTCCTACCACCATACATTTGGTTCAAGCAGCAGTGAATATTCATTTGGGAATAAAAAGAAATTGAGTTAGAATTCTACCATGTAGTATGCTACTGCATGTCTGTTGCCTTTGGAACAATTAATGAGAATGCCGTGAGTAAAATATATTTTCACCCCCACTGAGTTACTATTTTGAGGGTGATGGTGATAGATGCCTAAGGAATTTACTCATAGTGATGAGCTTGCACATGATCCCTTGAGTCTAGACCAAATTTGCAATGCATGTAGAACTAATGGCTCCAGGTGTTTTCTTGAACTACCTCGGGTCATTTCCAGTGGTACACCCAGTCTCTCTTTTAGCACTTAGCTCTGAAATAAGTTGTGAGTGAATTGCTTTTCTTTTTTTGTCCTATCACCCCACCCATGTTTTTAAATTTTGTTTTTAAACAATATATTTTTTAAAAGACCTCATCAACATTAAAATGTGATATAGGAAATTTCTCAAAAGGTTTTTCATCAAAGCTAGCTAATAATTCAAATCTAAATTCCTAGCTGAGAAAGATCAAGAGACTGAGCTTGGAGAAGAGATGCCTTACAATAACTTGGTAACCAGCTCTAACTTTAAAAGTCCATGACAGGTAAGTTTCTAAGCAGTTTTATTCTATTTTCACTAAAATGGAACAAGCTGGAATAGTTTTAAATTTTAAAAAGGTTTCCTGGTTGAGAGAACTGATTTACTGTCAAAAATATATAATACTATATAATACTTCATCATAAATGATTTCTCTTGGACTATTTTAAGAATAAAGCAGTCCTATTTTCTTCTGAATTATCATAAAGACAGACTTTCCATGGCAATAAAATGGTGTAGTAGCTGTCTAAATTTTATTCCCATGCAGATCTTCTGGCACCCTGATAATTTTCAGTGTCATATTGAATATCACAGAAAATTAAGAAATTAAAGTATCTGCAAGAAATCATTTCCAAAGAAGTTTTTTCCTAAAAGATTATTTCCAGCCACCAGTCTATTGGTTGACAAAATCTAATGAACACATATAACGATATTTCTCCTTAAAGGCCGCATCTATATCTCTGAGCCTTGTGTGTAATGAATGCTGTACCCATTAGTATTTGATGAGTGAAGTACTGAGAATTAAGAAGATGTATCTAGAAAGGAAAAAACCAAGATCTTAATCCTAGGAGATATTAGAAGTTATTATGTATTTTATAATTTTGGAATAAGTTTATACATGCGAAGGTATTCTATAATTGACATTTCTTTCTGGCTTGCACTTCTTATTATAATTTGCTTGTATTCACAACAAATCCTTTACTTAAAGCACAAATAATCCTTTGATAGAAGTCAAAGTGAAAAGTTATTTAATGTTATTATAATATAATCTTAAGATTCTTGGCAAACACCACAGAAAAATTTCAGGCTCACTATTCTAGTATTGCTAATAAATATACTCTCTGTCCCATCAAGGTTGTCATGGTCTCTAAATTACTATTCTTTTATTAAAATGTTTTTAATTAGTAAAATTATGTAATGATATAGATCCATAAAATTTTAAAGTTAGAAAAAAAAACATTTTAAAAACTATTGTTAGAAGAACAGACGTTGAAAAAAATAAATGACTTTGCAGATGAAGAAATTGATAATAGATTGAGATTATATAATTTGCCCAAGGTGACACAGCTTATTCTCAAAGTAGACAAAAAGCCTGTTTTCTCTAGCATATGACCTGATACATAGTCCAGGGTTTCTTTCTTCTGTCCTGCTTTGACCAAACTTGATTTCCAGATTCCATTATGGAATGCGGCCCATAGAACTAAGAAAAAACTTCAAGACAGCCCCTTCTTATATGTTACTGGAAGAAGTCTCCTAACTTTGATCATAAAATGAGAGATAACATATACATTCTTGCAACTTTTGAGAGCTATCACTAAAGTAAATGAGGTCGAATTAGAAATATTTAATTTGCACTAGTTCTAAGGCAGCTAGGAGCTAATCCAATGGATCATGTTGTGCTTGCCTTCCACAACATATTGTATTTCTTTTTACCTTGTTATTAGGGTGATAACATTTTCTTGCAACTGATAGTAATGAAACCCAAGAAACCAGCCAGCAATTAAGGTGCTACTACAAACAATTCAAAGAATGGCTAAGATGTGCACACACAGATTTTTCAAAAGAGTGAATAGATGACTTCTAGATGCGCTTTTCAACGAACTAACTACAAGGCAGTGATCTTGTGACTAGTAACTACAAGTATAGTACCTGTCTGACCCATGCATAAAGGTGGGCGAGATCTGGGTACTCACAGGGTACTCTCTGGCATTTAATCTAATTTACAGCTTCATCAAATGTGATTGATCTCTTGTCAGCCTAATGAAGTATAAGCTTTTATATTTCTTATTCATTAGCTTGTGTAAACTCCTGTCAGAGACCACTTATGGGCTTTACTTTGCTAACACATAAAAATAAGAGGTCTCCTGATGCATTTTTGCTTCCCAAGAGAGATTCCATTCCTTAGTATTACAGTTCATTATCTCTTCAATCATACTGCCTTGTCTAGAATGCATGGTACACAGTTTAGATCTAAGTTTTTGTGCAAACTTAGTATATATATTTATCGTAAAGATTTATTTGCTGGGGAAACACACATAAAAATCATATACTTAACTCCTTTCACAGTTGTCGAATTTCAAACCAAAGTCTCCATTTTACATAAAAAAAATGCATATCTCTCACTTCACTTCCTGCCCCCTTATAAGTCCCCTGATAACAAGTTTCTTCCCTCAAAATCTAAATTTCTAAATCTCCTAAATCTCATTTAGTGTATAAGTTAATATTAGACTTTATTAAATTGCCCTAAGAGTTCTTTTTCTTTTTCTTCATTAGTTTTAATCCTTTAGATTCTGAATTTAATTATTAAGAAATTTTCTTCTTACAAATATAAGTAAATGACTACATGTTGTAGGAATTATCTTTCTTTTTTTCTGTCTTTTCATGAATGTGAAAAAGAAATGCAGATCTCATTGTGGATAACCACTGATTTATCAGATTGGTTAGAAATCTTAGGCTGCCACTGTATTTTGATCAATGGAAAAGTCCCTCTTCTCACTCTCTATATATTGTCAGGATCGCACATCTCAGACAAGAACTAGAACCTCACAGAGCAGCAGCACTTATTGTGACTTTTTAAATTTTTTTTTTAATTTTTAGGTGATGCAAGGAACTTGTCAGCTTACAATCTCTTATTTTCTATTTTTTTTTTTATGCCTACAGCACCTGTTCTTCCTAGGTGGTCTCCTATCCAAGTACTAACCAGGCCCGCCCTTGCTTAGCTTCTGAGATCAGAAGGGATCAGGCTTGTTCAGGGTAGCATGGCCATAGACTTATAGTGACTTAATTTATACCTCTCCCTATCTTTAATCCCCTCAGTTGTTTTTTTTTAATTTTCTAGTTTGGATCTATTATAAAGAATAAAATGTATAAGAAATATTAATTTTAAAAAAATTCCCCTTCTCAGCAAAATAAATTTCTTAGCCAGAATACATCACAAATATATTAAATACACAGCAAAAAAGAACTCAGGGAAGCTTCACCAAATGAGACCTTTATTGTATGATCAAAGCAGTATCATGTATTTTCTTCTTCCTCATTGAAGACCTGGGGGCTCATGCTCTGTGGACCTTGGATTCTTTCCTGAGGAAAAATATGTATATTTTTCTAGGGCAAATTTGTTGAAGAACCCCTGTTCTAAAATAGTATAGGCTAGAAGTAAACATGGGTTAAGAATTCTAAGAGAAAATATTGATTGATAAATCTCGATGATTAAGGAATGTTAAAGGTGCTTATGGTATATAAGGTCAGATCTTATGAGGAAAATCATATAGAGAGCAATTACATACTTCTTTAAAATGAACTTTTGTGCTGCTGACTTTTGAGCCTGCTCAGGTAGAAAACCCTGTCTCATTTGTCTTCACAACCCCAGGGGTGACACTGGCCCTAACAAAGAACCAGTGCTTAAGTTAGGAATTAAACAAACAAACAAATGAATGAAAAAATAAGACATTCACTATGGTTAATTTACTGAGGTTTAAAAAGAAGAATAAAATAATTTTACAAAATATAGCCAGATGGATAATTGGTGTGATAGCAGTAGCAGTTATTTTGTTCTGAGGCCAAGAGCATAGAGAATAAAAGAATAAGTATATTTGGAAATAAAATTGACACAAACCTAGAAACAAAAATATAAGTTTAAAATTTAAATCAATTGTCATCTTAAAAGAGAAATTAATAATTCATATTTACATTAGCTACATGAGGCTATTCCAGCAATGGGGGGAAAACAGATCCAGGTTTTAGAATTCATGCTGGAGTGACATGACCCAAACAAAAACCACAGTGGGACATACATGCTTTTTCCATTTCTACATGTGGCTGGTAGGAAGCAAGTCACCAAAAGAAAACAAGTAATTTGCTTTGAAAATAAAGTTTCGCTGCGGTTTTTAATTGCGTTAGTGGTTTTACTTAATTATATAAACTTCCAGGAAAATAAATTATATTGTTTAGAAAATATTTAGCATTCTCCAAGCAGCACAATAAACAATGAGTGAAAAAATAGAGGTCGACAAGTAAATGTTAAACCTTACACCATGTAACATCTCAATAATTGTACATGTTGGTGAAAACAGCAATAAACACAGTCCATCTGTCACATTTCGCTTAATCTGTTCACAGAGTTGAAGCCTTTGTAAAAAAACCCACTTTTCTCTCTCAAAGCTGTAAGAGGGGAATTAGGATGCATATATTCCTGCCCCATCTCTGCCAGTGACCATATGACAGTCATCAAGATATTTAACTTCTGTAAGCTTTAAAGCCTGGTCTCTATAAAATGAGAGAGCTTAAATGATTTCTAAGATGCCTTCCAGCTCTAATTGTGTTTTATGCCTTAGTTACTGAAAATAATTTAAAGGCCATAATGCTTACCTACAGATTTATAAGTAGTTATAACCCTCTACTTAAAATGACTGGTCTTTTCTCTTCATTCTAGATTTCATCATGTACATTTATCATTAATTAATCTGTAGTCCAAACTCACCATTAAGCCATTCCCATCTCTCTTTCTGGCTTTCCAGTCTTAGATAAAATGGCCTATTGTTTATCTACTTTGCCTTAAATTCCCCCTCATTCCCTGATTTTAAGCCTAGTTTCCCAAAGGAAAGTAAAAAATAAATATATTGTCTTCCTACTAGCAAAATTTTATTAAACTTGCCCTAATATTTATCAGGGCTTCTGCCTGAAGTGCCTTTGCTGCTTTGGGTAATAGTATGTCCCAGAGATATAAACAATTTAAGATTCATATGATAGAGGCTATAGTTGTTATAATTCTGTTTCATTAATATTTATTTCAAAGTAGTAAGCATTATTGTCATCATAGAAAGCATTATCACCATCATCACTGTTGTCATTACTCTCTGCAAATCCAGCTTTATTTTCTATGATGTTTAAAAAAGATATTATGTAGATTAGGCAAAAGCTAAGGCACTTTTCTTGGCAATATAATTTCTTCTTGGGAACCAAGTGTCCACTGAAGACTAAGTAGGAAATTAAGTGTCATTTGCCTTTGGTTTTGCATTATGACTAACCTGGAGTTGCTATGATACAAATGTAGAAAAATGACTTCATCCCAAACAAGTCGGGTCACGTTATTCCACTATGAAGACTTAACCCAGATGTTTTCTTAAGTAGCTAAATATGATAGTGTACAACTCTTCTGTTTCCAACAAGAAATAGAATTGGTCTATATTAGGTTTCATATAAGTGCTTCATCATTAAACAGTTAGATAAATTATGAAAGAAAAAAGTTTTAATGAAAGAAATTTTTAAAAATGAAAAGATTACCCATACATCTTGTTCTCCTCTTCTCCCTTCTAATTATACTAGCTGTATTTTAGAATAGAACTATCTTTGGGAACACACCAAATTGAAATTTCTTCTGATTCCTAAGTTTACCAAGGCCAGTCTTGATTAAGTTTCTCCCAAACCATCTCAAAGCCATTCTCAGAATTCATGCCAATCTCCTGGTCTGACTTCCACTCTCAATCATTTTATCAAGGCCTCTTTCATCGGACACATAACTACCTGAGTGATGTGATTTCAGGGGCTCCATAAAAACTAGCTGTTCCAATGATATCTTTAGCCCATGCTGATGTATGGGCAATACTGTACAGTTTCACTTTTTAGATATGACTTTTATTTTTATAAAATGCAGTCTTCTTGCCACTGAAATAAGGTGAGAAAAAGTAAGAAAAGGCATAAAGGATTTAAAGGAAACAGTTAATGTAGCCTCCTTTCTTCATTTTACTCAGTCTCCCAAGGGTTAACAATTCCAGATGTTATCAGTTATATATAAAGATTTTAATCTTCAGGGTATGTGTGTTTGTTTTCCTAATTAGACAGTAAAATTCTTATTAATAGATAACATGTTTTATTAATTGTACTGAACCCTGACTCTTTCTTTTTCTCACGTCCTTTTTCTCCACTAACCAAGAAATATACCTGACACATACTAGGTGTTCTACAAATGTATACACTTGAATCCAATTAAATGGAATTCGGTTTTTGTTTCTTTTTATCCCTGAAGATCATGCAGGACCTCAATAATGAAGACTGTGAAATAATCTAAAACTTGCGTTGGAGATGAATAACGACGGAGGTGATCTGGTACACTTTGTTATTTCTAGCCAGTCCTTTTTATCAACTCTAAAATTTCTCCTATGGCTAGTGAAAGCTCTCTTGTACATTAAACTATTGTTCTTCCCTGAGGCACAATCTATTCTGAAAAGTTTCAAGTACTTTATAGTTCACCAGGTTTTCTTGGTCACTGCTAAAGAATATAAAATAGTATAGTTTTTAAATGTAAATATAGTCATTAATTTGTCACTCTCTTTAGCATAAAGCAGGGTATAATCTTTTCAAACTAATATTATTAGACGCAGTACCAGAGAGAGAGGCCACTTCTTTGACTTCCCTGGCCTTACCTTTATGACTTTTATTTTTAGTATCCATTTCCATAATCCCCACTTAACATTGATCTGAGATATCTGATTCTTTCTTTTGTATAATTAAGAAGACAAAATAACCAACTTCACTCTTGCTGTTAGAGTGAGGTTCTCACTAATTGGGCTCATCTAAACTTTTAACAATCTACTTGGAGAAAATTTAATTGATAATTAAGAGCAATTCAGATCATCACCCCAAAGGACTTTTAAAAAATACATGAAAAGCATATGGCTCTTTGCTTGAATTAAAAGAAAGAGAGAGAGAGAGAGAAAATAACTTTTTTTTTAAATTAAGTACACAATTATGTAGACAATCTTGACTGCTTAAATCAAAGCTTACTGTGTTACTGGGATGAATGAAATACATTACATGAAGGCCTCTTTCATGACTAAATTAGTTTTTACACACTAATATTGATTTCCCCACCTATAGGAGCAACATTACATGTAATTATTATTGCCTATTCAAACACTTAAGGCAACTACCAAAGATTATCCTCTTAGAGGAAGAACAATTAGACCTTCCTTGTTTTTCAACAGCAAATATACAACACAGAACCAAGCACTTCAGAGACAGATAAATGATTCATAACCTTTATGTACTTACAATCCTCAACAGGGACTTTTAACACAGTATCAATAGAATTATAAAATGTCTCTTTATAAGCTTAATGCATCCTTTAAGCTCATAAATTACACGTAGAAGATTATGTGTGTATATCTATGTTCATTTTCTTAAAAGGGGATCTGAAGCTATCACCAGATTCTCTAAGGAATTGATGACCACAAACACCAAAGAATCACTTCCCCCCGTGACCATGCATCAGTATTGAGCCAGAAGAGTTATTCACCTGAATCCTGTTGGTCAGAACTCAGGGGGAAGTCAATTCCTCCTACGCTAGTATTGCTTCTCAAACTTTATAAATCACTGAATTTTTAATATCAGCAGGTCTGGAATGTGGTTCATGGACCACATATTGAACAGCAAAGTCTGAGCTTTGTGCCACATACGGCCTTAATCAGATATAGGCTAAATCAAAAGCAAACACTTGCTGGATGTCTATTTCTGCTTAATGGTGCTGGATGTTGTAGGACTAGAGAAGATAAAAATTTTCACAATCTAAGTACAAATTTTAGCTAGGTGAACATAAATCAGAAAGTTATATAATATTGGATATAATTAAGGGTGGAATTCTTTGATATAAATTATATGTTTTCAAGGTTTAAATTAAAGAAAGAAAAAGCATAACTTCTAGAGAGAAGAGCTAATGGGGGAGAAGTGGAATTTGAGCTTGAACTTGAAGATACCTATGACTTAGGATCAAGAAAAGAAGACAGATCAAAAAAGAAAGGCCATCTAATCCTGATCTTAGCACTAGAAGTGGATTTGGAGAGAGTAGTCTGATTAGAATTAATTTGGGGATGGGATAGAACATAAAGATAGTCAATAAGAATATCTAAAGTGTTTAGTACTAACTGTAATTATGTACATTATTTCTCATATAAAAGTTGAGCTGTATTGCATAGTATATAGTTTTTAACATTCATTTCATATTGGAAAGGTTAAGGCATTTTTTCACTTTTACACATATGATAGCCATGGCACA
This sequence comes from Macroglossus sobrinus, assembly GCA_004027375.1. NCBI lineage: Eukaryota > Metazoa > Chordata > Mammalia > Chiroptera > Pteropodidae > Macroglossus > Macroglossus sobrinus. The sequence goes on from PVKZ01002034.1 coordinate 231,668, forward strand.
TTTTAAAGACAAAGGATGAAGCATTAACAATGAGTTCATAATTACATTTCTGTTGTCAAGTGCAGTAATAGTTTCCATTGTTTTCCTTTATTTTACTCACATTATTTTCCAAAATGTTTCACAAACTTTTAAGAGAAATAAATTAGCAAGTTATGCAAATTAAATTGCATGAAAATTTCTTATCAGAGAGTTAAAAATATCTGGAGTTTGGAGGGAAGCTTATGAAAATTCTCATGAAAATAGGTTGCATCAATGATTTTCCTAAAGTAAGTGAGTGTGGTGCAGGGAGTGAACAAATCTTGGTTCTAGGTTCAGTTTTTCCACCAATTGAGACTTATTTCTCTAGGCTGTAAAATAAACAGGCTGAATAGATAATCCCCGAGATACCATAAAAATCTAAAACCATGAAATCGTATCTCTTAACGGTGTTTTCTAACATTTTAAAGCATTATAGATAGGCTTTTATTCCAAAAACAGACACCAAAGGGTCTGCTGAGTAAACAAGGTAAAGTTTCTCTTTTTTTTCATCTCTACCATGTAGCCAAAGAAAACATGGTGATGGAAAGATTCTAAGTGAGATTTCCAAAGGTGGTGGGCTCTCCACTTCCACTTGAAATAAGAAAACACATCAAGGTCCTGCCTAGGCTTCATATAAACACCCCATTGCTCTCTCAGGAACACTACACCCAGCAAGCTCTGGGTTATCTTGCCTGCTGTGTGTGTTTATACATACATGGGTCATGTTAGACTCAAATGTGGCCTTCTTATATGTGTTTGAGTGTGTTTTGTGCTCATGACTAGAAACCAAAATTATCCTTTCAGTCCACAAATTGCCTTACATACAGGAAGTTTTCCCAAGTCTGCTCTCCTTAAACACAAACTCATCATCACCAATGATGACCCATTGATTGGTGAGGACCCTTGGGGATGAGAGGTAGTACATATTTTGGTGATTGTGAAAGATTTGTTTAGCAGTCTAAGGCTTTATTTTTTCTTACTGGTGACCCTAGAAAACCAGGGGACAGCATGAACAGGTGGGCTCCCGAGCAAAATAAAGGAGAAATTCAAAACACATAGGAATGTATCCAAATGTAGGGAAATCCTAGGCACAAACATTAAGATCTCCACTTCACAGTTTTGCCAACCTCAGACTTGTTCTGTCTCTACATGGAAGGTATGAAAAGAATAAACTTTTGCACAGATGTGAAGAATAAGCATAAAGAAATATGCGGTTAGGGAACACAGGACTGGCAAGCACCTAGTTTGCGGGCTGTGAGAAGAAGGATTTTTTAAAATCACAATCTCTGTTGTGCTATTAATTAACCTTTGTTAGGGTTGGCATTGTATTCATTTGGGTTCAGGAGAAAGGAATGTTCGTGTGGGTGGCTTGTGCTTTGTAATGTGTTTACTGTTTTTATTGCTATTTGAAAGAACCTCATGCAAAACGGAGCTGTAAAAATCAAGATCCCAGGGGGATGGATCTGTTGTCCTGAGATTTTGCCCAGCGTTAGTCCAGCACCTGGCCACCGGCCGATTGACGTCAGCTGTAATATTTGACTTCACTAGGTGCCTGGCTAGTGAAAAAACTGTCAGATAAACCCAGAATTTACTCAGAACTCTGTCAGAGAAGTGTTCTCTGGGCAAGAGCTATTTCTCCTCTTCCTCTGCATCCCACAGAGATGATCTGAGCCCGGAGCCTGCTTTGATGTCAGTAAGAACTTGGCAACCAGATCAGTTTCATGGGGAGCAGACAAAGACAAGCAAGAAGCATGGAGAGGAACCCCTGCCAACTATGAAATTTTTTGTAACATAACTAAAACACACAGAGATATGCAATACATAGCACTCACATACACATTTCGAAGATGAGAAATGAGATCAACATCAGTATTTTTGCCTCCCCCAATGTAAGGTTTCTGTCAGAGACTATAGCAGAGTGCAGGTTAGAAATGAATCCATCTGCCTCACCAAAAAGAGAACTAATGTTGACGTTGGAGAGCTAGAATGCAGGAGGAGTATGGAAAATAAATGTAAACCTATTAGGAGCGCAGTGCTTGCCTTCATTTCTGTTTAATATTTCTTAAAGCTATAAATTATATTATGTTAATATAATGTACAGCCCAAGTTATAACAGCGGCTAATATGATTACCTCTCATTGTGCAAGAAAGCATTCAGTAAAGCTGCTGACCCATCATATGCCATTCAGCTCAGCTTTTTAAGACCCAGGGTGGTTTAAGAGCAGTGTAGCCCCACCATCCAGAGACTTCCACAATTCCACAGGGGTGGCCTGGCCTCAGGCTTCAACATTCATGTGGCCAAGGCCTTGCTTAGAATCTACCTCAGAAGTCTTGATTTATTAAATAGAAATTAGGACATTCCACTTTGTGCCTCTTCCTTTCATCTGGTTCCCCTCTCTCTGCATTCTACCACCATTGCAAAAGACACAGCCACCCTTATGGTGCAGTGAAAAGAAAAAAGCATTACAAAAGAAGTTGTCAATGAGGCAGGGAAAAATCTGCAGAAAGTCTTAAGTGTCAGGCAAGGAAAAGTAAACATTACCCTAGAGAAAGTGACTTGATTGAAAGAAGTGAGAATGGCATTTTAGAAAGATTAACAAGGAATCTGCATGGAAGATTGATTTAGAAGGAGGAGGGTTGGAGAGACCAGTTTGGAGGCAATTATCCCAAACTCCTAGATGGATGTGTGAGGTGATTAGGATCTGCAGGAGAGAAAAGCAGTGAGAATGGAAATGAGGTCAGCATTCAAAGGATGTTTGTGTGAAGACTCACTGATGATAGTAACAGCTAACACAAATGTAGCACTTACTACACTTCTAAGTATTTTATGCACATACACAGATTTAATTCTTTCATGTCATGACGTGAATATTGTTAGAAGAAAATAGAGGTACAGAGAACTTAAGAAACATGCCAGGATTACACAGGTAGCTAGCAAAAGAGTTAAGCTATGAACCCAGCTGGTCTTAGTCCATAGTACCTGCTCTTAACCAGTGTTCTATATATACTATATTGCCCTTCATGATAGTCATTTCAATAGAATCTTGTCACTTTGTATGTGATGACACAAATAGATATTGATTTCATCACAGAGGGCAGAGTGGGGAGGGACAGTCTTTGTCCTCACAATCATAAAGCATATGTCTCCCGGTCAGGGTGTCAGTCCCCGTGGGGAGATTCAGCTTAGGTGCTGGCAGAACACACACTCCTTGACTTTCCCATGTAATGAGGAAGCCAATATTTGAGGAGACTTGCTGATTTTTTAAATCCAATGATGAAAAATCTCCAGTGATACTGACTCCTTCAAAGACATGTTTCCTGAATGCAACCCCTGCAAATGAAAGAAAAGAAATATTCACCAATGGCAAATTGAACATTTAATTTACTGAAGATGTAGCAGCTTCTATAGTCCCAGGATCAAATTGCAATTGTTTACCCCTGAGGAATTCATTCTATTCTAGCCCAGTACCCACATTGTAAAAGTACTGGTACTGACTAGTACTCATTAACTTCCATTTTATTTTTCATTCAAACAAACAGAGAAACACAAAGCCATCCCTTTATCCTCTTTTGATAAGTGACATTGGTACATTGAGATTTGGTGAGTATCTGGTTATGTCTGTAAGAAAGGCAGACAGGTTCCTGTATGGAATCACCAAAAAGCCAAATTCATTCTTTTGAGTGTTCCATGGTTTTGGTGAATTTAAATATATTTCATTTGTATTAACCTGATTTGGATTTACTTGCAACCAAAAGTTCTAATTAATTCAGACTTTATTAACTTCATCACTCTCTTGAGCTGGCCCAGATTTGTGGGGAATCCTACACATGTCATTCTCCAGCAGGTCAACAAGAACCAGGTGCCCAGTGCATTTTGGGGCCAAAAGCTTCTTTCACAGGGTATAAATTCAGAATCTGTAAACAGAGCTGTTAATAGGTAGCCAACAAATAGTTAAGATACCAATGGGTGTGGTCTAAGAGCAGAGCAGAGTTCATTACAAGGGAAATGAAGACATTCTTGGTTAATGAAGAGGCACACCAGGAACATGAAAGCTGCCCTGCTTTGAGACTAGTGAAAAGTCAAGGGGCACTAACAAGTCAGGAAAGAGCAGTTCAAGCTGATTACTGCTCAAAGCGCATTTGCATAGTCTCTGCCCTCAAGGAGCATTTAACCCAGTTCAATTGGGGCAGAAAGGAATTTTTAAGAGTCATCTAGCCCTTTCCCCAGGCTGCAGGCAGAACTGCCTACTTCATTATGTAGAGAAATTCTTTTTACCTTGGCACCAAGCAAGATTGCTTCCACATAAGAAAATGAAATGGCACACATGTGTGTGTTTAAACATACGTTTTCAGGTACTTAGACATGAATGCCTCTTAGCTCACAAGGATATATAAAATATTAATGGGATGATGTTATATTTATCCTCCTGGAGTCTGGACTTAAACTACCTGGGTTCATATCCCACCTCTGCACTGACCTTAAATCTTGGAAAGTGAATTAACCTCTCTCTGTATCAGTTTCCTCATCAGTAATATCAAGGTAATAATGTATTTATTATTAATATGTAGTATTGATTATAGAATTTATTAAAGTAGCTATAACATAGGATTTTCCTGATTTTATTTAAGATAACTCATATAAGGCGCATATTGCAGTAATTGGTACTTAGATTCTTCCTTCCACATATTTGTTCTTACTATTGAAAGCCTATAAAGAAAAAGCCTTTAAAGAAATCTCAATTTCACCCCTACTAGCTAGAGGAAATACTAAAATGTGCTGATTTTTTGTTTCTTTATATATAAAGAAGGATAAAGTAATTATTACTAGTATTTTCTAAGAAAAAAAATTAGTGCTATATATTGAGCCTTTAGCATATATCCTTGCAGATAATAAGCATGCAATAAACAAAAGTTGCTAATATTGTTGTCATAACAAATTGACACAATTTATTCATTTATTTTTTCAAAAGGATACAATTTAAAAGCAGAGTTAAAAAATAAAGAATAATATGGATAGAGATATAAAAATAAGTGGAGAAATTTGCTGCAATACAGTTACAAAGTCTGCGCAAGGGTGTGCCACCAAATTGGATCTAGGTTTTCTGGTTGTCACCATGAAATGGAAAATGTTGCACTTACACAAACAGTATGTCTATTCAACAAATACTAATCACTACAAAGGGTGAAACTACCCTAGAACTAAGACCTGGGAGTCATTTCTCTCAGGGGGCCCTTGTGAAGAGTAGACTGGAATGCAGAAAACAGCAATATTAACAGTATCCTTGCAGGAAACATTGCTATGAGACCGATTTCTTTTGTTGTATGATAGCACAACAAAGTATAATTTAGTAAAACAATTCTACAGGGACACAGGGTAGTGGCAACTGCACATGCTCCAAGTACTTAGCTTTTTCCAGACCTTATTTGATCCCAAGGAAACTGGGTAATATAGAAGAATTTCTTTGTAATGAACCGCATATTCTGTTAAAAAAAAAAAAGAGAGAGAAAGAAAGAAAAAAGAAAGAAAGAAAAAATTCTTCCTAAGTAATACCTCTCTCAACAAACATTTTGATAAATCTTGAGCAATAAGATTAAACAGGCAGAGAGAGAGAGAGAGAGAGAGAGAGAGAGAGAGAGAGAGAGAATAGCATTTTACATCTTATTGCAAAGGAGATTATATAGCTTCCTTCATTATCTAATTCTAATACCCAACAACTCATTATCAGGAGTAAAGTCTGAGCCAAGTTTCCTTTAAAGAGTATGAGCCCACTGTATGCTATTCTATCCTCTGAGAAGATAGAGAATATTTGATCACTATTACTTATAGAATGACATGTTATGTACTTGAAGATAGCTCAAAATTTCCTTCTGATCATTTTGATACATATGGTGACCATAGGTTATTGTTGTTTGAAAGGATTTGGTAAACTAGTTTATCATACATATCTCTACTGGACTTTGAAAGATAAACTCATCCTATTAAATATGATTTACACAGACTATTCAGTCAAAATATTTGCCCAGTTATCCTGATAGTAAAGGCAAAAAATGCACATACCTTTCAGACAGAGTAATGAACACTTTGTTCAGGTATAGTGATCGCATCTAAGAATCAAAGCTCTAAAGAGTTGTAGCAGTACACATCTGTAAGAAGAGCTAGAGATAATTCTTCTTAAACAAATATTATAACTGAGCATGTTAAACTATGTTAAGCTTAGTTCAAGTTTGCTTAACTGTATTTACTTTGGGCCTGGATGTATTAAAATCTGAGATGCAATTCAAGTCAACAATTTGAGTTCTAAAGATCATGTTTGAAACTGATGTTCTCTTTTTATTATGTAATTTTTCGAATTATTTTTAATTATCCCACAGATTTCTAATAACCACTAGCTGAAAATGTAATAAACGTTGAGTTTTCACCTTGCTGACAAAGAATAAGTGTGATCTCAATATGCCTATCAATTTGCTACGTAATAAAGCAAGATTGGGTGGATGTTTTCAATTTTAGAAAAATGAGCCTAATTTCCATGAGACAATTTGAGGCACCATTAATAGGCTTTTACCTGTCAGACAAAAGCTCAAAGGAAAAATAGTAATTTTGGGCCTCTCCCATGCAAGTGACAGGGGGGTGCACACTTCACACCTACCTCACCAGCACAAGGGCTCTGGTGTGTGTAGATATCCTACTCTCCTTTCCGAGGCAGAGCAGAAGGCAATAATGGTTCTGATTCAGAACTAAAAAGGACATCAACAGCAGCAGCCCAGGAGAGAAGCTTTCATGTTTTACTTACAGGAGACAAAATGGTCTTTGCTCCAGCACGGAAGGAAGTAATTCGGATGCTTTCTGATGCTCACACTCACTCTGCCACATGCTCCAAGATGCACAGATTCATTTCAGGCACAAACTCAGGTAGGAAAGGACTGGAGATGTCTCAGAAACCAGTTTTTTTTGGCTGTCTTGAAGAGAAAGACACAGTTATTGGGATTTCCTGATCCTGTACATATACAAATATTTATTTTCTTGAGGTAAGGGGAAATATAGAAAAGTGTTTTTTGTTTTTGTGGAATTTTTTTTCATATTTTTTAATTGTTCTTTATTTGGATTTGTAAGCATACGGTTGTCATATAAATTGTTTCACAGATTATAAAAACCCTTCTTTGTTAACAAAACTTTTGGGCTTTTCTTAAAATCTGAGGGGTTTTTATGGGTATTTGTGACTTATGCTGGGCAAGTATAAACATGGATTACACCAGCAGAACTTTACATTGTTAGAAACCAGACTTGGCACAGAAACTCAAGAATGTTCTAAGTAATATTTGAAGTTATACTGTCATTCTTAAGGTTTTGCCCAATTTCTTTTCTGTGTTCCTCCTTCCCTAGAATTATGACTCTACAGAATTAGGAAACATGTAAACGTGTAATTTTTCCTTGAAATATTTATGAGACTATGTAAAAATCCACAATTATTTTCTAAGAAAAAGTGGTAAATACAAAGAGAACACTGAAGAGTTCCAGTATCATCTTCGTCAGAAATATTCAATTTAATCAGGTAACTCTACCCAACTTGGAGAAATGGCCAATTATACATGAATATGAAAAAATCAGATCTGGTCAGAGAATCTGGATCCAAGAACGGTACATTTAGTGGTAATAGGTGTTTAACAAATATTGCCTGTTCCAGTTATCTATTGCAGCTTAACAAACCATGCATACACTCACGATTGTGATGATTGGGTGGACAATGTTTCTGCTGCTGTCACTGGGATCAATCATGTGGCTTCAGTCATCTGACAGCCCCACTGGGGCTAGAAGGTTCAAGATGGCCTCCTTCACAAGTCTGGTAGTGGTGCTGGCAGTTGGCTGAGGCACTTCACTTCTCACATCAAGTAGCCTCTCATTCCCCAGTGACCTAAACTAGACTTTTTTTACAGCCTGGCATAGTCCTAGAGTTCTAAGATAGTAAAAGTGGAAGCGGTAGAATCTACCAAGATCTGAGCCCCAGAATTTGCACACCATAATTTCTGCCACTTTTAAGTTAATAAAAATCACATGTTTGGCCCATATTTCAGGGGTGGGTAAAAAAGATTTCACCTCTTGATAGAAGAAGCAACAAGAAACAATGCAAAAGGTGAGATTCATTAGGGGCCATTAGTTAACTATCTACCACATTTTAAACTGATTATTTGATTAAAATAAAGTACATTTTGTAGAATAAGTTATTTGGTTTAAAAATTTATTTCACCGTAGTAATTTAAGGAGTTTGATAAAAATCTTGGAAGATGAGATTCTACCAGAGTTATGCAGATTATAATTCCTTAGTGTGCTTTCTGCTTCTAGAATGTGGCCATTAGTAGGTGCTCTGTCTGCATGGTACCTGGCACTTAGCAGAAGGTCAACAAATTTTTGTTCAATAAATGAAAGAAAAAATAATGACATATAATCTAATAACAAATATACAAAAAGTCAAATTAGATACACATTTGAAAATCAGGTTTTAAATTCTTAACCAAGAATTTGAATTAGATTTCTAGCATATCTGTGAGTTCCCTTTTTTAGTTTTTTGCCCTTAGATATTTGATGCTGAATAAATGTTTGCTCTCCATAAACTAAATTGATGAATGCAAGATTTCCTCTGAATATAAAGATCCACCTTAGGACAAAATTGTTGATTCACATTGACTCATGATGATTCATCTATGTAAGGTTAACACATTCTGTTTAAAAAATAATGGCTTAAAGTTTATCTCAAACTCTGGACTATTTGTCACACCAACTAAAAAAAATGCTTGTTGATATTGCAACCACTGTAAAATAAATAAATAGATAGATAGATAAATAAATAAATAAATAAATAAGAATTATTGTTTAGTTACCTGCAAGAGAACTAGGAGAAGGAACATTCTTTTGAAAATCATCTTATCAATAGGAAAAATATAGAACACTAAGTGGTAGAGATAGGATGGTTATTGGGGATAGATATCTGGATATACATGCATACATGTATATCTGTGTGGGCTACCAAGCATTGGAACACTCTTCTGATTTTTGAGGCCTCTGTCACTTGGTGACAGAAAGGTTGATAGTCTCCATCCTCACCTTTGGCAGCTAAGATATGTACTCTTGACCCCTCTAGGTTTTTAAATCTTGAGATAGTGATGCAAAAACACATGGATAATTGAAAAAAATATTTACAATAAATGGCAGCAACATTTAAATGAGTCCAGCAGGGCAATGGGGAAATGGCCAGGAATAGTATAGCCTGAGTAGTATTCCCTACCCAGACAGCTGTGATACTCTGAAATTAGCTCATCCCCTGATGCTCAGACTCCCTTAGTTCCTACTTATTTCAAGAGCCTGGTTTTTCAGTCTGTGAACCACCTGCTATCCTTCTAGGAAAATTTTTTTTCCTACTTAATTTTGTTACTTTCTGATGTTTTTAATCAAGAATTGGCTGATACAGGGAATCACATGTTTTTATGTCTTTTTTTCTTTATTTAATTTACCTCTTCAAACTGATTTTAAAGTGAATCAAATTGATAAGTTGAATGAATATTTGAAATTCCACCTACATAATTTTGAAATTTTCATATCAAGAATTAATAGGATATAACAAATTTTCAGAAAAATTAACATTTTTCAGAGGACTTTTTTTTTTTTTTACCAGAATTGGCCATCTTATTAAAAAAAAAGCTGTTGCATTCATATGTACTTTTCTTAGAGATTTGGGGATACCAAGCACTAACATATCGTGCTCAGTAAGGCTCTTTCCAATGAGAAGAGACAAAGAAAACCAGATGAGATCAAAGCCTCTGCTTTGTTTCTCAAAGTAGAAAGCTCATCGTTAAAAAGTACTATATCTTCTTACACAAAACGACAGGAACATTGTGCAATGGAGAAAAGCCAGATTCTGAAGCCAGACTGCTAGGGTCCAAATTTTGGTTCTCCCACTTAGTAGTACCTGTGTGACTTTGATGAAGTCACTTCCCATCTCTGAACGTCACCTCTCTTGTCTGAAACTCTATAGACAAAGGTTTCACAAAGATCAAATTACTTAATATTTAGAAAGCACATATGCTTAGCACATGGTTGTCACTACAGTATTTATTAAATAACTAATTGAAATGCAAAAGTAAATGCTGTAGAACTGTATAACATTTCATATAATGTATATAATATATTATATCTAATCTCAAAACATGTAATAAGTAACAACAACACAACTCCCATTTTTATAGGTATAAAAGTTAGACATTAAAATAGGAAAAATCCTTGCTCAAGATCTGTGAGCTTTCATTCATTCACCGAAACACATTATAGTGAGGGCCTCTCATGTGCCAAGTACTGTGTTCACCCACTGTACTGGGTACAGTAAGCAAATTCACAGACATTATTGTCAAGTTTCAGTTTGAATCACTTAGGCATCCTTCCCCTTAAATAATTAAGATAATTAAAAAAAGCATAAGTGAGAATTTATCTATTCTTTTGAGCCCATCTAAAGGAGGGATTCACATTTTTTTTTTTTTGTAAAGGGCCAGAGAGTAAGTATTTTAGCTTTGGGGGTCAAATAGCATCTCTGTCACAGTTACTCTGCCATAGAAGCATCTAAGCAGCCATAGACAATACTAAATGGCAAACAAAGAGAGGCAGAGGATCAGATTTGTCTCATGGATCATCATGTGTCATTTCCTTGTCTACATGCTTATGATTGCCATCCTTAAAGAGTTAGTTACTTATGAATGCCAGGAGGAGAAAACTCACTATTCACCTTTACTTATTAACATACTTATCCCTAAGCCTTTGTCAATGACTTAGAACAGCTACAACAGCAGAAGAAAGGACGAAGAAGCAGAAACCTATGAATACTCTTTCAAGGCTTTGGTGCATACTGAGGAGAGAAAACTTCAAATTCTGAGTTGTGCATTTCAATATGTTTCTAATCATGATTAATTCCTTTTGTATTTATTGTAGGAACATTAATCTTCATTAATTAATTTAGTATGAATGTGGATATAACATTTAATTTCTCCCAAATTTCAAGGGAGCCTATTTTAATGAATAATTAAACAAAAATGAGTTGTGGAAGGGAACAGAAAATTTGCAATGCCAACCACAAAATGCAAGATGAAGCAATATAACTGGCATTACTTTAATGCTGTAGTAATAAGTAATGAGTTCAGTAGGATATAAACACAGTATATGTGTCTCTTAGTACTACCTTAAAGTGGTAAATATTTGTAGAAATACAAGAAACTCCAGAGATAGAAAATGTCACATGTCAGGTATATTACCATCTTGGCAGAGTAACAATTAGTGGAAAAATAATATCATTAATTGATCTGTCTTCCATCTCTAGTGCCAAATCAATGTTTCAGTTTTAAAAAGTATCTCTTCTTCTAGGAAATGCCACAAATCGATCAGGAGTTTCCATATAGAACAGACCAAGGGTGGAGAGATATGAAATGTGTACCCACTAAATTCTATTACAACACTCAGAAGCAACCATATCCACTTGCTAACTCTAATTGTAAATGTTATTTCATTCTTTCCAATTTTCTGGTACTGTTAGTACTGACATTTTAAGGCCAGTCCTACTGAAAAGTTTTAAAACAGAAAAAGAAAAGGCTTGGACTGTTAAGTCACAGGACAAATAAGTCCAGGCAAGAAAAAAATTTTAAAAGCACATACAAAGAAACATTCATTTCCTCCTTCCCTACAATTTACTTACACTTTGAAATTATGAGCTCCTTGAGGACAAGTTTTATGCCTGATTCATCTCTGTGTTCGCTCTCCTCATTTTGTGCCTAGCACACAGCCTGACAGATGGTCTAGTATGTGTTTTTTTGAGATGATGATATCACATCCTGGCACTGGCTTGCCTTCCTTCTTCTTGTCTTATCTTTACATTGATCCTTTCTCTTCTCTAACCCATGGAAATACAGAATAGAACAAAAAAATATTTCTTAAATAACATGTTCCCCATGTTAATTTTCAGCTAAAAAAATTTGCAGCAGTTTAATATTTCATATTAGTACAAAGCTTAGCTTGTTCAGCCTTTTGCTACCTATCATTTAATATCACCAAAATAATTTCTCTTACTGCAATACCCACATGGCTCCTTCTTACAGATGATTGATTTCTCCACTTTTACATTTCAGGTTTTTTCTTCCAATTCTTAGCTATTTCCTACTAAAAACAAAACAAACCAACAACAAGAACAATAAAACCGCTCAAACTTTCGTTCTGGGACTCTGCCCTTGTTTATTTCTTCCCTAACAAATAATTCCTTAAGTTGTCTTTCTCGGCTCTTGTTTAGGATCCCTGTTTGAATGTTTCTTTGTGGGTGCTCTTAAATACATTGTGAAGGTGTGTCTTTTGCTTCATTGTCTCTTACATATTCCTTAATAGAAGTATAAACAGGAAATCAGCTTTGGATGCAACATCTCTCTTGCCCATTCTTAGCCAGGTGATTTGGGTGGCATTGATTTGCATCCACTCTCAGATGTAGGTCTATATTGGTCTATTTCCCCTGGCTAAAAAATTTGATTCAAGGATAAGAATGTAATCCTATCAGACTCAATGACTTAATTGAAGGTATTTGTTGGAATTCTAAAAAAAAAAAAAAAAAAAAAAAAAAAAGGCACTCTCTCTTCTCTGATAGTTAAGAAGTAGTCTTTCTTTTCTGGTTGGCATGTCAAAGATGTGCCATCCAGAACCACTGGAGAGGTATACTGGTATCCTAAGGAGAGAGACAGAGCTGCTGTTTTCAATAAAACCCTCTTTATGAAAGACAAAAGTGAAGAGACTGAAAGAAATTATGCCTTTAATGATACCATTTAAATTGCCAGAGCAAGCTTCCAACAAAGCCAATCTGTTTTTTGGTTCTGTGAGACAATAAATCCCTTTTTATTGTTTAAGCCATTTTGCATTGGGTTTGCTGCCACTGAAAACTACAAGGTTCCTTACTGATGTGTACAGCCAAGTACTGTGAGTCAGCACAGACCTGTATTTGAATCCTGATTGCATCACATAACAACCTTAACAGTCAAGTAAACTCAGAGTCTCTGTGTTGGTTTTCTACAAAAATGAAGATAACTTCTACTGTGCAGAGTTTATATAACAATAAAAGGTATCTGTAAATCTTCTGGCTCATAAGGGTGCTGAACCAATATTAGCTATTGTTATCATTAGCTATTAAATTAGATTTGTCTACAAGTCCTGGTGCTTTACACACTCACAAATACTCAGTGCAATGTAAACAATGGTTGTTAAAACACACACACATATGTACATGAACATCTATAATGTGTATGTGCATGTACACACATATATACCAGTATTCTATGTCACGTCTGGACTGAAACTTGTTTCACCAGAAGTGGTGGCGAGTAGCTATTTGCAAAGCTAAGTTATAAATCTCCGATTTAATAAACCTTTCTAGAACTACAGAGTTTTATTTCCACTTGACAAAGATCTGTGGAACTCTTATTAAATTGTGACAAAAAGCCATTTTTCTCCACTTTGATGAGCTCATACTGTTGCTGGAGGAATTGAATATATCAGGTGATCTCTGCACCATTAATTTGCAGTTGCTCATTTTACACAGATTATATTAGTTTCTCCCTGGGATGGGAGCTGGAGGCAGAACGAAGGAGAATGAGAATGGGAGGAGAGGTTAATGGAGAGATGCACTATGTTTCCTCGGCTTTCACAGCTACAGTCGGAGTAGAAGGTAACATCTTACCATGATACGTGGTTCAGATATATTTCTATTATGGAGACTAAAGACTTATCTAAAATCAAGAGACCCAGTTTTGATTTCCAGATCATATTGGTAATATAGCAAACACAAGCTTAACCCCTCTATTTCCAAAGGGAGGAAAAAGTAGTAATTGGTTTTCTGGTGGTAGACCAACACCAAAGAGTGGAAAGCAGTATCAGAAGCACTAAGGGGCAGGTGGCTGATTGCACAATCATCTAAAATGAGGACCTGCTAAGTGCATACCACCTTGAGATGAGAATGAGGACAAGGTGTTGGGGACGTAACTCCAGGTTTCTCTGATGGCTTGTCAGCAAATGCTGTAACATTTTCGTCATCCAGGCTGACAAGTTCTGCCAAATCAGGATATAACTTGTTTTGAGGCGTGCAGATGTCTGTGTGTGTCTTGTAAACAATCTGAGGGGTGGGGAACTTGAACAACAAAGGGCAGCTTTGCAGATCACAGCCCAGGATGATTGCTTGACAGGTCTGTGCCAACTCTGCTGGCGAACAAATAAAAATGAGCCATTCCCCTTCTCTGAGGACTCTGTATTTTTAAAGGCGGATAATAAATGCAAAGCTGTGCAAAGCCTGGCTGGGGGAAATGTGAAATCTATCTCTCTTCATTTGCATAACATAATCAGCAGTGCTCTGATAATCGGGCTGGGAGAGTGGCTGGAACCCGTGTTTCATGTAGATGTCCTGGAGCAGGCCACAGAGTGCCTGCTGCACGTTCCTGAGTTTGACCTCAGCTGACTGAACCCTTTGAGACTCCTTTTCCCTGGGTTTGAAAACCACTAGAACTGGCACTCCGTCTTCACTGGTTCTCCCACAATAAGCAAAAGCCACACCATAGCAAGGTCTGTCTGCATTACTACCTGTTCCTGTCCTTGGGAAAAAAACCTGACATTTGTCCAGCTCATAACTATGTGCATGGTGACATGGCTGAGTGGGCACATTTTGCACTATTTCTTGCTTTGTGCATGGATGCCTTGTTTTTCAGGGATGCAGCTCTGGCCGTTTCAGAAGGTATCTCGAGACTAAGATAATTCATATCATTGTAATTCTACAGCACAAAGTGCTACAGGGTCCACTTTGCATTAATGTTTCCATGGCAATCAGACACTTGACATTTTATTTAAACTATTAATCTAGAATGGCTCACCAGCCTATGAGGGAAAAGTCAAACTCCACAATTTTACTTCTGGAACCAATATCAAACCAATAGGTATGGCACATAATTAACTTTCTCCATTTCAAAAATCCCTAGTTAAGACAGGTGCTAAACACATCAGAAAATATCAGCTCACCCCAATTGCTCCCTTTGGGGCCATCTTTTGTTACTTACATTTGAAAGAGATCACAAGGGCTGGGCTTCTGAAGGTCTGTTTCTACCCCATCCCCCTTGCCAAGGTCCTCCTCTCTAGCCCCTGCATATTGCAATTCTAGAGTCAATTCAAACTGCATATGATTAAAAGATGGAAGTATTCCCCATGGACATTGGGCAATTTATTTGTGAAAAAGATTTAATGAAGAATTTCAAAGCAGCCAGTGCTCTACAAAGAAAGCTCATTTGTGAATCTCTGTGTTCTCTCTGCTGCCCTGAGCGCATCTGAGGGTAGGAGGAGGATCTGCTGCCCTGCAGCTATTGCCAAGTGTATCACATGTGAGTTTCTCAAGATATAAATATTCCCAGGCAGCTAAAGGCATTAGAACAGGCTGTTTTTAGATGGTCACCTCTATTCTGGGCTTCCCCTGGCCAGTTGCAGTTCCCTCAAAGTCCTGCTCGCTCCAGGTTCCCAGCTTTTAACGATATTCTGTGACCTCAGATATGCCCAGACAAAGCTACCCAGGTTCCCTCCCGTAGGTTTCTGTTTCTTTTACCATCGCAAAATGACCTTGCCTCATCTTCCTATCATTTAATATTTGGATTCCAGCTGATGCAAAACCCCACATTCATTTGATAATGGGCAATAAAAATAATAAAATTTCTTGGAACATTTAAGCTTCAGAGTAAGAGGTATCTGAATTCAAATTCTCCCGAAATAGCTGCCTGACCTTGGACAAATTATTTAAACTCCTTGGGCTGCAGGCACCTTTCATGTAATTTGGAGAAAATAATTTCTCACTTAAAAGGTTTTTTGGTATGTATAGATTTAATATGATTATGAATATAAAACTCTTAAATGCACTTAAAAGTGCTGGTTATTATTTGTAGCAGAGGAAACCCAATAATACAATATATTAGTCTAAATAAATAAACTCAAATAAAGAACTGACAGGACCCTCCAATGTACAAGAGAAGTCTAGTCAAAGGAAGGCCTTTCAGGGCTCTTAAAAGTGTATCAGAGAAGTGCTATTCATAATTCAGTATAATCCCAACCAAAATCTCCAGAGAATTTTTGTATAAATTGATAAACTGACTTTAAAAATAATATAGAAATGCAAATGACCTAGAATAATCAAAGCAACCTTGGAAAAAAAAGAGTAAAGTGAAACTTAAATTGTCTGATTTTAAGACCTACTATAAAGCTGCAATAATCAAGAGTAGTACTGGCATAAGAATCAACATATAGATCATTGGAACAGCATAGAGAACCCAAGAATCCACTCACACTTAATCATTTGATTTTTGACAAAGATGCCAAAACAAGCCAACTGGGAAAATAAAAATCTTTTAAATAAATGTTGCTGGAACAATTGGATATCTGTAGTAAAAAAAAAAAAAATCATGAACCCCCATGCCAAAACTTTATTCAAAACAGAGGATATCTAAAGGTAAGAGCTTTTAGAGAAAACGAGAGAATATCTTCGTGAATTGGGGATAGGGAAAGGTTTCTTAGGTCACAGAAAACAATAATCATAAAATGTTGGTAAATTCTACTACATCAAAACTAAAAAATTCCCTTCTGCTTACTAAAACACTCAGTTAAGAAAATAAACAGGTAAGCCACAGACTGGGAGAAAATGTTTGTAAAACATATCGGACAGAGGACTTCACATGCAGAATATATAAAGAAATCATACACCTCAATAATAAAAACACCAACAACTTAACAGAAAACTTTGCAAAAGAAGATATACAGATGACCAATAAGCACATTTAAAAGTGCTCAATATCATTAGTTGTCAGAGAAATGTAAATTAAAGCCACAGTGAGATCTCTAAACATCCATGAGAATGGCTAAATGGATGTCCCATAACCCAACATTACCTATAATCCATGATCCACTCCTAGGTATTCACCCAAAATAAATGAAAACTACGTTCACAAAAATTCTTGTACAGGAATGTTAATGGAAGCTTTATTCATAATAAACCCAAACTGGGAATAACCTGGGTATTTTTCAGCAGGAGAATGGGTAAACAAACTTTGGTATATTCACACAATGGAATACCACTTAGCCATTAAAAGAAATTAATAATAACTGATAGATGTACAACATCAATAATCTCAAAAACATATTTTAGTGGAAGAAGCAATATACAAAAGAAGGGGTGCCATATGATTCCATTCATATGAAATTCTAGAATAGGTAAAATTAATCTATGGTGAAAAATACTAAACATTGTTGGAGTTGGGGATTGACTATTAAAAGGCATGGATACTATTTTTCTCTGGATAGCAGTTTGGATTACATAGATGTGTGCATTTAAAAAATTAGTGAAAATTCCATTAAGAGTTATACATTTCATGATATATAAACTTCCTACCAAAATAAAAACTTTTAACAAATATTGAATTTTAGTTAATAATCTACATGCTGAAGTGTTTAGGAGGAAATATATTGCAACTTGCTTTGAAAAGTAACAAAAATAAGAAGGATATACGTATTATTAGAGTAAAGATAGTCTTATAGATATGTGACAAAGTAACATAAAGAAATGTTGATGGTAGAATCTTGAGGGTGTTCACTATAAAATTCTTTCACCTGTATATTTGAAAATTTTCAAAATAAAATGCATGAGAAAAAAGTGTTGCTCACTGCTTCTGTTTACTTGCAATTACTCAAAGAACTCTCAAAAGGCAGTTTGCATATTATATGCTTTGTTTTTTAGATCAATTAAATTTTATGTATTCATTTATTTGACAAACAATTTTGGGAGGCCTGCTATATAGTGGGCTCTAGGACAGACACTGAAGATTCAGTAGTGACTGATATAGACTCTGCCCCGTGAAATTTACATTCTAATGGGTATCAATATAAAATGAGCAAATAAATAGACTAATTACAAATGGTGATCTGTCATGAAAGAATTAATCACAGGGCTGAGACTGAAGGAACTGAGGGGACAACCCATCTTATGTAGGATGGCCACAAATGGCCAGACATGTAAGCTGAGGCTCTTTGGAAAGCTGGGAGAAGAGCAATCCAGTGGAAGGTACAAGGAGTGCATGACTCTAGGGTACTCAAACAGCTGAAAGACTAGTGAGGCTGGCTGGGGAGTAGAACACAAAACATGGACGGAGCCTCAGACAGGAACATGATCAGCGGGGCCCTGTAACTCTGGCAAGGAGTATTCTAAGTACTATGTGAAGGCACTGGAGAATTTTAAATTAGAGTGTGACATGAACAGATTAAAATCAGTGTTTCTGTTATGGCGAACATGCACCAGAGTGCTAAAATTCAAATGGAGAGACTAGGTGAGAGGTGACAGTGGCCTAGATTAAGGTGGTCGCAGTGGGAATGGAAGAAAGTGGATTGATTAGTGATATGTTATAGTTGAGGGCTGAACATGCCTATTTTGGTTCTAGCTCTCTTTTGAGTTATATATACATATATACATATGCGAAAGCAGAAGTCGGTTTCTTAACTAAATGTTATAATTGTGCTCTGAAGTCAAGACTGAAGTGAGTTTGTAAAAAGTTCTTCAGTCCTCCTGGGAGGCATCTTTGCACTCCTCTTCCAAACTATCAGTGCTGGTGTTTTTTGTCATCCTATCACTAGGCTAGTGGACTGCATATTAAGATCTTTTAAATATAAGTTTAAAAAATTACAATGAGAGTATTATTTGTGTTCACAAGGGCTAAATCGAGCTTTTAAAAACATTGATATTATTATCAGTGAAGTTATGTTAAAGACCACTGCTGTTGGAGAAAATCAGAGTCTTTTTTTTTTTTTTAACTAATCCTCCAGATTGCTTGTGAGTCTGTATTAATCAAAATCACCAGATAACTACTCAGTACTGTTTTACTTTGCTCACATAGAAGCAGTCGTAGTATTTCATCCTAAAAAAAAAAATTATAAAATAAAAACATCATGGCAATCCGGCTCACACATCTGTCACCGCAATGTTTGCCAGGGCTAATTTGGCTCATTTGGTTAAGTTAGCTGGCCGGGCAGAATCACTACATTGCTCACACTTCATCCTCTACTCTAGGAAGTTTTCCAATCTAAGGACAATCGTCTCTGACAGAGAAGCTTGCATAGCTGTTCTTCCCTTTGAGACCTCTAAGTAGTATTTTGAAAACTGGCTTTGGTGCAGTTTGAACCAAAGGCTGACTAGTGTTTGTATTCAAAGAACTAAACTGTGGTTCTATTTACCCTTCCACTGTGAAGAGTATTCATATTTAGTCGAAGTGAAAAATCTCTGTCTTAATTGGCTATGTCAGGAAAGGAAGATATTAAAACAGGTTAGATATGCAAACTTGTTTTCATTAGGTAATTGCCATTGGAGTCTTAATGAAGGTAGAATAACCTTTCCTCAAGCAAATGATCCCTCAATACAACACGCAAACAGAAGTCTAATTCACGAATGTACTTACTCTGCCTTTATGCCTCACTGTACCTTTCTATGGGCCCAATGTACTTTTATGCAAAGCACTACCCTATATTGTAAGGCATACAGCGTTCTTATAGAGAAAGAAGCTGGCTACCTAGTTCTGTTTTCCACCTAGGAGGACACCATTACCCCTCCTAGAAAGGGTGTGTTTTGCAGTGCTGTTTTTCTGATAAAATATAATGATTTGCTCTGAAACATCTGAGGTTTACCCTGTCTCCCTTGCAACCTGTGTGCTGGGTGGTTTAGCTAGGTTTTAGAGAGAGATGGTACGCACAAGTATTGAACAAAAGTCTTTGGTTTTCTCTTCCTTGTGGTCCAGGTGAAGCAGCAAAGGCCACCTCTCCTCCATTGTGCTTGTGTTCAAGGAAACTGCAAAGTTAAAAAGAACAGGGACCATCAAGCAAGACTTCTGGGACTTCCATTTTTGACCCAAGATGAAAACACAGGGGCTTGCAGACCTTATAGGTAACCCTTTAAACAGGAGTCAAACGGTTCAAAAGAGATGGAAAATCTGTGAAATATATACTAAAGGCAGAAACCACAGTGAGAGAGGAAAGTAACGTGTGATTTGAGATAGATGCCTTTGACACATTCATTGATCTTGGTGACTTGCAGAGTGCTGATAGCACTCTGGCCTCAGGGCGAGGCGCCTCGCCAGCTTCCAGATCAAAGGAGCTCCTAGGTGCTGGATCCCTGGCGTGCTCCCAAGCAAAAGTGCCTGGAGCCACATTTGCTAATTACAGGTTGTGTTCTGATGTTTCCAAACAGGGTGAAAGTGACAGAAGTTTAACTGTGAATAATTACACACTTGAATAAGTACGTGATTAGCACTATTCGTTGTGGTTGGGACTGGAGTGACGGGACAAGAATGGAGTGATTGCATTATTTACAGCTTAATTGTAGACAGTAATTACTGATGTAAGCTGATGGTGTGGGGTCACAGAAGACCTGCAGAAGAATGTAGATGATCGGAAATCCAGCTTCTCCAACTAGTCACCCCGTCTCCCAGCCGTCTCCGAGCTTGATAAAGAGAATGAACTCTGCATGTCTTGAATGAAATGCTTTGGAATGTTAAGTGTCTTGTTCAGTCTAAGCAAGGATCAGCAGCAGAGACATTTTAAAATCTCAGCTTCGAAAGTAATAAATCACAAATGCCACCTAGTGGTTCTTAATATCCAATGGCTACATTATTTGTATTGTGTAGCCACAGCCCAGCCAGGTGAGGATTTTTCTAGTGAAGGGGGTGTTCCAGTTATGGAAATTGAGTTGAATGGACCAGGATCCTCAGTCCACCACTCCATGCCCAGTTTCTCTCCTTAGTCCTGCCTGCCTCTGCTTCATTCAGCCTTAAAACCTGCCTAACCAGATCACCATAATCTCAAACTTGCCTCCACTGTATGCCACCATAACTTCTAGAGATACAGTGGAAATTTGATGGCAAATCACTTTGTAGTTTTTACTTTCTCCAAGCCACTAAAACAGTAAATGAAAAAAATCAATAGTTGTTTGTTTTGTTTTGTTTTGTTTTAATTTGGGAGTAGACTCATGATCACTTCCTTGGCTGCCACTTCTAGTTCACCAGGTGGTTGAAAGCCACTTTCCCAATTACTACGCTCCTGAGTTTCAAGCATTCATGTCTTGATTTGAATCTGGAGGGATCCTGTTGCCACAACATCTCCCAAGGTGAGAGCCTGTTTGATAAATACATTAGAGGGGAGGGATGGAGAGAATAATTGTTTATGTTAAGTTTATTTATTTTCATACATTCCCTCCTCCCACCCCCAAGTTTCTTCTCATGGTTTTGTTAAATAATAAATTAAAAAGTCTATTTTCCTTAACAGCTCAATACCGTATAAGTAAAATAACTTTAACGGGCCCCCGGGAATTTTGCTGTACACACAACAGTACAAGCTGAGGTGTAAAACAGCCCTATTGTGTGGCTCTGTGCAAACGCAGCCTTCCCTAACCAAACGGGTTGCCTGTGGAGCTTCTGTTTCTGTGGCAGAAACACCAGGAAAAATGTGTTGCTGTTTGTAGGGGGTGGCTATGGCTACTTTCCATTTGAGAAAGCTACAGCTTCACATATGATTTGTCCTTTCCTATTGTGCTCACAACTCTCAACAGAATATCCATGCCACTTACTTTTGGGGACACTTTCTGCAGAGGACCACTCTTGTCCCACTCAGGGCAATCTCTTTTATTCTCAGGATTGCCTTCACACTCTTGGATACCCTCACGCCTCAAAATATGTCTACTTAGATCAAGCACTTTCTTCCCACAGGAACATCACTTACTGGTATATATCACTTCTTTCCTTAAATTAGAGACATCACCTTAGATAATGTATTAATCATGTCTCATTATTTTCTACATTTCTTATGCTTTGAACTTTGGGGCTCTGCTGATCCTGTAGCTGATTCGATTCCTAGATAGTAAACAATTTACTTGTGAGAGGGCCTTTCATATGCGAACAAAATCAATCCAGAATCTACACCCACATCACCTCTTTATCAGGCTCTTACATTCCAGGCCACAATCCACCCTCCTCCACCCCTGCTACCTTCCCACCCCTGCTAGGTAACAGACAATTGGAAACAATCCCTGCACACCAGAGCCCACTAAAATTATTCAAACTATCTAACCACAAACCTGTTTACCCTGCTTTGCCTGTTCCTTCCCTTGGAAACCACAATAAATGCTTGTGCTCATGACTTCCCCTTTCTTTCTCTGCCTGCTAACTGACCCTGGCACATCCTGGTGTGACCCTGCATGGTACGGCATGTTCCCTCCTCAGAGGAATTGTGAGTAATAAACTGTCTTTTCAATGGCAATTATCTCCTGACCTGTTGGCCTCACCCTATGTGAACAACAAAACCTGCGTTTTTAAACAGATATAGCCCTTGTCTAACCTAGGTCCTGCTTCTCGAGAATGCTAACTCCAGGATATTATCACTTTCTCCTTCTTTCTTAGAGCTCTCATCCCAAATACCCACTGAATAACATTCCCATCTTATAGTATAAAAGCCTTATTTCATCATAAAACCAATTGTCCTGGGCTACCCAAATGCCAACTTCTTTTTAGTTGTTCTCACTTTCTTACAGACCCTACTCTGTCCACCAAAAGGCTTATTTCTTTCTTTGAAATAGTTGAACCCCACACATACTCTTAAATACCCTGCTAGTTTGGGGATAACACTTTCAAAATTATTCTTTATCTCTTTCACTTTGCCATTCTGTTTTTGTATGCTTCAAAGTATCTAAAATGGATTGCGTATTTTGAAAAACAGAGATTAGGCTTCAGCCAAACAGCAAAGGGCTGAAATGGAAATAACAGCACAAAAGGAGAAGTTCACTGGAAAGTCAGCTTGGATTTTGGCCCTGCCTCTACAAAGTACCAACTTTATGTTTCTAAATATAAACCAAGAAGCTAAGTTCAATGATCTCAAGAATCATCATTGCAAAGGATATAGTGCACCCTTAGGAAGCTGCCCCTTCCAGGATAATTACAAATGAGTCAAAAAGATATTCTCTGATTAAAAAGTCCCTTTTCAAAATTCTCTTTGCCTTCTATTAGTGATGTCTTCTGACTTTCAACTTTTTTTAGCCCCAATACCATTGATTCTGCTCCCTTCTCCATTACTATACCTCCTTGCAAATCTGATAGACCATTGGGCACCAGGAATGATCAGCATAAAGAAGACTTAAATCCAGCTGAATTGTATAGCTGGTTCCCAAGAACCTATCTTACAAGCAGTCTCAAATCATCCCATATCCACAGGGAGCTCATTTTGGATTTTGTGCCCTTCCCAGTACTGGCGGTGGCGCCATTTATGTAATGACTGGTGCAGATTATTCTTTCCAAATAAGTAGGTGAGCAGCACGCCTGATCTCTTCTTCTTTCCTGGGTCTTCTTCAGTCAGAGATTTTCTTCTGTGAGACAAACACTGACTCCATTTTATATGTTGTTGCAGGTAAGGAAATTCTATTCTTACCTCAATGCTTTCTCTCAGAGCCTGAAGCATGTTGAAGGTTGCTGGACATCAGCATAATCCTAGTCACCGCCAAAAAAAGTTCACTGAATACATAAAGGATGCTTTCACTTTCCCTTCTTCGCTTTCATAGTTATACCAAGAGCTATGACATAAACCTTCTATTCTAAAGTAACTAAGTTTACTGTATTTTAAAATTAATATGCGTTAGTCATTTTGTAGAAAGGTGGGGGTAAGAGGCTTTGGGTTGTCTTTTACTTTCATTTCATAGCCATGAGTGTAAGATGTTCTATCCCTCATCACTTGAGCAGTAGCCATTAAACATACCAATCAAAAGAGAATGCTAAATTGCTGGTGACTACATGTATAAGCTACGTTTAATCATTTACTGTGAATCTCTTTAAGACAATAATACCCTAGCCTATAAGAGAATCAATATGTTGCATTAAAACAGGATTTGATGTCACACAATACAATATTTAAAAGCACAAATGAAAAGATTCTCACAAGAACAATTCAGCCCTGAGTACAAACAGATAATGATGGCTATGATTTCCACTCTCCTGTTTTTTAAAGGAGAAATGATTTTTTTGAAAGGCATATTTTTTTAGAATGTTCTGGTCTATCAAAAGTTATAAACTATGTGAAGCCACTGAGCATAAATGCTTTTAGATTCATTTTTAAAGAGCCACATAATATGCCTAAGAAGCAGGACAATGTGACCATAATCCCCAGTAGTGAAGTAGCTCAAAATGTCATAAGGTGTGATGCCAAAGCAACAGGTGAATGTCCCAGGGTACTTGTAAATGAGAATTATCACTCTTCTTTACTCATGTTCTGTCTTCAATAAAAACAGCAAGGTCTCTGGCTTAGAACCAGGCTAAAAGGAGCAGCAGCAGTTCAGGACAGGAGGAAAGAATGAGGAGCAGAGTGGAGATCCGGCCACTTCTCTGAGAACTGTTAGGTAGTGAGTCAAAATGGCTCCCTACCAAGCAAACTGGGGATACAGCTGAGCTCATTGGGGGAGTTTCTAAGGAGAGCATCCTCCAAGATCCCTCTAGGTACCTCTCTGATATTGCCAAGCATTTGAATTTAGTAAAAAGAGGACTTCACTGAGATTCAGGCTTGGCCACTAATTTACTGATTTTAAGCCTCCAGATCTTTAAAATTGTATCCAGAGTCATTTCCTGTCCCACAAAGACTTCCTCATATTAGTGAATCTGACTTAGATATGCTTTGAGCTCTTGGCAAAGGTTCCAACATCTCAAGGTGTTTGTTACTCTCTGCAAGATTTCCTGACTCCAGCTGGTTCAACAGCAGTTACATCCAATGCCAATCTCTTTGAGCTGAGACAGGTAGAAAACTGGGATTTTCTTTGTTCAACCACCCTATGACCTAAGGCAGTTTGGCACAGCATGGTTTTGTGGATGGACAAACATCTGTTCTTATTTACAAGGATGCTACAGAATACTGCCATACTCGTTTACTATCTCCTGGGATTTTGTGAAATATATCATGATTATTTCAGCTATGCATGAGAAGACAAGAGCTTTAGAAATATAAAATATATTTAGTGTTTGCTGGTGACTAACAGTGCTTTCAATTTTCAACTTACTTTTAATTGGTAATTTTCTTCATCATGGAATTCATGCTGAACATGCTCAGAACATGAAAGTTGGTGAGCAAAGCATCTCAAAATTATTTTGGTGACTTTAAGATTTTCATACTGTTTAACTTATATACAAGAAGCTTGTATACACAACCAGTAGACATACGTCTACTGTGGTTTTCCTCAGTTAGAATGATGTCATGTCCATGATCTCTATTCTCTCTTCCCTTTTCATCTGCCCTCCCCTGGATAATATTCACATCCACGGCTTCAGCTGAACTCCAAGCCAGAATATGTACCATGATGTTCCACAGCTGCCAATCAAAGAGTAAACTCTATTTTCAAACTAAAATTTGCATTTCTTCTTTCTGACTTTGGAATTTTGGATTACACTTAAGTCGTCTCTCTTTCCCATTCCAATGTCTATTTAATTACCGGATCCCGATGTTCTATCTACTTAACATCATAAATATTCATTTTATGCTCTCTGTTTCTACATGCCCATGCGTATGTAGGATATTGTAAAAGTCTCTTGACACTTCTACTGACTCAGTTTCATTTACTTCCAATCCTTCAACTTGCTGTCAGAGTGATACTTCTGATACAAACATCTTATGCTTAAAATCCTCCAATAGTTCCCCATTGTTTTAATGCAGAATATGTTCTGACTCTTCAGTGCATTTTCACCTCCTATAACCTCCCAATACTCCTTATGATCCCAGTCATACCAAAGTACTTGCATTTTTAAAAAAGCCATGCTCTTTCATGTTTCTGCCCTTGGGCCAATTGTTCTGTTTCTAGAATGACTTTCTAGCTACCTTGACTTTTTCTTTTTTTTAAAGCTTAACTGACTATTACTTATCCTTTAAATTTATTTTTTTATTTCCTGGAGAGTCAGATCTTCTTGGCATTCCAGATCTAGGCTACATGCCTCCTACTTTGAGTTCCCAAAGTACCCTGTGCACATTTCAGTCACAGCCACAAGTACACACTGTTGTTTCACAATATTGGCTTACTTGTGTCTCTCTTCCTTCAATGTACTATGGGCCCTAGCTTTCATTTTTATTTTTTAAAATCTGTTTATATCTGAAGACTAGCCTAACACCTGGCACATAATAAGGGATCAAAGCAAGAAGAAGCTTAGATTTTTGAAACAGTAAACTTTTTTTTTTTCCTTTGATGGAAAGTATGTTCTGTCTCTTGTAAAGGATGAAAAACATAAAGCCCATTTAATAAAAATACATAGAGATAGAATTCTGATTTCATGTTCTGAAAGACTGAGCATATATGTCATCAAAAAAGATTCCTGTAGAACCTGGATAAAGCAGATCTGGTAATCTAAGCTAAGAAGTGGATTCAAATTGCCTCTACAACAGAAAATAGGGAAGTGTTTGGAGGTCCAATTAAAGTGTGGCTGAGATGAGAATGCTTATCCAGTATTCCATCAGCTTTCCTATACATCTCAGCACCCTTGTCTTTAGGTAAGATCACGTAACCAGTCTGGCTAATAAAATGTGGCATGTGTCACTTCCAGCAAAAGATAATGAAAAGCCCATGTATGAGGCAATTGAAGAGATGGTGCTGGACATGTTGCATCCACAAGATGAGTAGAGTCTTATCAGTTTGGGTGACGGTATGGAACAGAGTATTGTGCAGACTAAAGTGAATGAGAAAAATGTGTTGAGTTTTTTTTTTATTGTTTTTGGTGGGAGAAGAGAGGGAGAAGGGGAAGACAGTTACTGAAGCATAATCTATGCTATCTAAATTATACTAATACAGAGAAGATTTAGAAAAAAAATAAAATAATCATCATTTAAAAAATTGTGTGACTATAATTTCATGCAGATAACTTGATGTTGTTTTTCTCCAAGGACATTTAGACCTGAATTCTTCTGTAGAATACTGTTGAGAGGCAATTCTCCATAGATCTCTCACATGTCTGCATATCTTGAGTAGAAAAACTGACTGCATTTTTTTGGTAGTATCTTTTCAAAAATGTTTGTATATAGTGAACATCCTTGGAAAATTGCAATGATGTTTTCTTTGAAGCAAAGGACAGGGCTACATTCAGTTTTGGAAGATACAAGACAGTGTATCATTCTAGAACAATGAACGCCCATGCTTGTGCTATATTCAGTATAAGAGATTCAGGTTCCCTAACCTTAGAGTTCCTTTTCTGTAATGCAACTCACTGCATGTGCAGGTGTTTTCTGGCCCTTTCCATGTTGTCCCGTGGGAAATGGACCTTGAGGACCAATGCTAATACTCAGGCTACTACTATTGCTGTGAGTAATAAAGACCTTTGTTTCTGAGCCAGGATTCTCACATCTTCTGTCAGCATCCAGGAAACTATGGCAAAGTATTTTGTTAGCTTGCAAGCCAGGTAAAATCTCAGACCTTTTGCAATTCTTAGCAAATACTAGGGAAGTCATGTTGAATTTAGGGACAGGGCTCACTTAATGGTAGTGAGTTGTATGATATCCTTCTTAAAAATCAAACAAATCATGGAGGAAGAGAAGACTTTTCAGGGGCTCAGAGATGCTGAAGCCTCCAGCAGAATACAAAGAAATTGATCACAAAAAGAGTGTCTCATAGTTCAATTAGGAAAATGCCTTTCATGTACAGCAGATAAGACTTTAAGAAAGAACTTTTAAGGTCAGTGTAACTTCAGAGTAGAAGAGCAGTGCTGTGAATTGTGGGACATGGTGGTATTTTCTGGATGCCTATGGGAATAGGAGAGGAGAAGGTACGCAAAGGAAGAAATCACTTTAGAAAATATTTTGGCATTATTGCATATAACAACATGAACACACCTGAAGATCTAACAATTTCACTTTTAGTATATTCTTTATGTGAACTCTTACACAAGTGAATCAGGAGGCCACAAGAATTTTCACAGCAGCACTTTTGTTAATAACAAAATATTGGAATCAACCCAGATGACAATTGACAAGA
The DNA here is from genome assembly GCA_004027375.1 of Macroglossus sobrinus. Taxonomy (NCBI): domain Eukaryota; kingdom Metazoa; phylum Chordata; class Mammalia; order Chiroptera; family Pteropodidae; genus Macroglossus; species Macroglossus sobrinus. Next base: position 259,780 of record PVKZ01002034.1, read on the forward strand.
GAATGCATAAACAAATTGCATTATAGTCATACACTAGAATATTATTCATCAGTGAAAAAAAAACAAAATATATAAATCCTAGACCATAAAAAACAAGTCACTAAAGAATATATACAGTATTTTATAGTTTTTATAAAGCTCTCAACAAATAGAATTAATAATGTGTTGTTTAGAAGAGTGTTTTTCAATCTGTTTGATAATAGGCCAAAATAAAAAATATATTTTACACTGTGATCCATGGGTTACCATAGGAAATAGTTACACACACACACACACACACACACACACACACACACACGAGTGAAATAAATTTTCTCGCAATATTATTTACTTTTCCCATGTTTAGTGTACCCTGGTGCTTTCCATTTCATTCTATTCTATATCATTAAAACCAAATTCTGGTAGTGACCCAATAATTTTATTTCATGATGATAACCAAACTTGGAAAACCAATTTAGGGACACTTATATATGTGGTAAAACTAACTTAAAAGCAATAGAACAATAAATGTAAAATACATGATAATGGTGAATGACAGAAAACGGGATTGCTGGAGGAGGAGACCATAGGTAATAATACTGAGATTCATAATGTTCTATTTTTAATTATGATGTTAAATTCATGAACATTTGTTATTATATTGCTTAATTATGTATTTACATTGCATACGATTATGTGCACATATCAATTAAAACAAAATATTTTTACAAAGAAATGTTAGATTGAGTGGGGGCAGGAAAGAGGGCAATGAGAGAAGAAAACAAGAGATAGATTCTAGAGGAAACTAAAGAACCCAGTCCTTGAGTGTCATGATGAGCAGGATTATTTAAATCTAGAAATCTGCATAGGCTTGTGGTCTAGTCAAATGTTTGAACCTGGGTTTCTGTCTTTGACTGCATGCTGTTCTGAAGATGTTTAGAAACTACGTGGATCCCAGTACTGCTGGTTAGAAACCACCTCTCCCTGTGGCCAGGTGAAGTCACAAGTGCCCCACCAGAGCTTTAGGAAAAAGAGGAAAGGAAGAGAAACAGATCAGATGAAAGATAAGGAGCTCTAAATTGGAAGTACTGGAGCCAACCATAAAAGTGATTCCCTTCTAGCCTGGGTCATTTTCTTATAGAAAAAAAAAAAGACTTCACATTTTAACTAGAATCACGCTTCTAACACCACACAAAATAAAAAAAAAGGGGGTGGGGGGTGGGGGACAATTAATCTACAGTTAATCAATGAAGGAAAATAGTCCAAATAAATTGAGATTACAATGTGGATTAAAAATTTTTTGAATAGTTAGTCTGAACTTCCATATTAATCATATTGATTGAATTGCTTTCCTCGTTACCCTTCAACTTTTATTTTTTCAACACTAAATGAAACAACAAATATCAGGTGCTTGTGAGTTGTGGGTTAAATCCAATCCTCTAATCACAGGGTTGGTTCTCTTGACAAAGAGAGCCCATCTTCAAGTGTGGTCCCAAAGTCATCTCATTAACATAGCAAAAGGCACATTTATCACTCTCATCACTTAGGAAATTCCAAGGATTTTAGGAAATCTGTTCCAGAAATCCAGATGAAGACCAAATATATATTTTTTATTATAAATCACAACATCACACTATTATACTCTCAATGGCCCAAAGTTACTGTGGCAGTTATGCAGGAAGAACGTTACAATGTCCTTATAACATGGTCATGGTAAACATTTTTGAATGATTCCTGCCCAATTTCCTGTCAAATCTAGTCTCTGCCTTATATTGTTTTCATATGGCAATCCAGGCAATCAGTATCAAGAAATCCTTCTATTTAAATGGAGGCAATACTTTTGTTTTTATGGACCCCTGAAAATACTTGGCAGGGAAGGGATACATAGAGAAACTCTTAACAAAAAATTAGAGGAGATGGCACTTCTACTCTTAGCTCCTGACAATACCAGAAAAGAAATTATTGATGCAATTGGGACAATGACAGTGGGACAACCCAAATAGCTATTTACTTTGTAATGTTTGAGATTGACCGTAATTGTACCTTGTCCATTGGGTGTACTGAATAAACTCATACAATATTTGCTTTTACATATGTTAAATACAAAGGAAACAAATCTTTGGAGATACAAAAGAAAAATATTAAAAGAAGTAGATATAATAAAGAATTTTTTTAAAGCATTAACCATTCAATAAAAGAGAATTCAGGGGAGCAAGTGAATCATAAAATTTTAGAGTTAGAAAAAAATGTTAGACATCATCTAGGTCACTTTCCTGATTTCACAGATAAGAAAATTGAAGTCCCCAAAGGTTAACTGACTTGCTCAGAGTCCGGACAGTTATTTGATGAGAGAACTTGATTTAAATCCATTGCTACTTCCCTTTATATGATACAATTTCAAGGTTTTCATAAAGATAAGATTGTTTTCTTCTGATATTGCGCCTATTCCAAAAGCCATCCACAACAGGAGTTTAATTATAAATGACACAGAAAGCTTCAAAAAAGAATATGTCCTTGTACATGATCAATAGTACAGATATTACTCATTTTAGATGAACTTGAAAGATAAGAAAGAACTATAATTTATTTTTTATTTCCTGACTCCTCAATACTAAAAACTTTGTGGACTGAATGCACCCTGTTTCAGAGACTAGAATCTACTGGCCAAGGGTAATATAGTGGCCAAGCATTAACTAGATACTCTAGGTATACAGACAAACATGAGATTACTATGTTTTTTGAGCTTTGAGTGGAATCAGAGAATCCCTCCGAATGAAAAAAATATTTCATAACCTTCAAATAATGGTGAGTTGATGTCCCAGTCATTCAGCTACTATATGTAATCAGCTCCATAGTCCTATTGGTTTTTCCTTCAAAGGTGTCTGCTATCTCCCCTTTCTTTTCTAGTGTTTTGTTTGTAAAACTCAAAATCCTCTCTTTGCTGTTTATATTCTGGTTCCGCCATAACTAAGTCATACAGTCACAAAACAAATCACATATGACAATATGATGCTTAATTTTGCTTAAGCTTTCTTTGTCTTAGAATAATTCTTGTCTTCTTTTTGTCCATAGAATTTTTTAAAGGTCTTTTCTAAAACCTGCCTTTGTCCAAAGTCTTCTCAGACTCCTCTGGCTCACGCTAATCCCCTCTGTACTTTGAATACTGGTTGCATATTAGAATCCTGGAGTACTTTGATCAAAGTTCCCATTTAATAAAAAGACCAATGCCTGGAACTACCTCACATGAATTGAATGAGATATCCCTGCCATCATCATGTTTTAAAGGCTCTTCAGTTTATTCTAAGTTGGAATCAAGACTGAGAACCACTGTTTTAGAGAATTCAGGAACCATGTCATTTGTGCAGGGATATTATGTGCGATAATACCCGATATCTTCAGGTGTGTAAATTCTTGGTTTTACAAGTGAGACAAATATGCGTTATGCTTATTTTGAATCCTAGTGAAACTTGGTCCTGAGATGAGCACAGCTAAAATCCCCATAAAGTAAAGTTCTTCTAGTAATACGGGGTTAACTACTGCTTGCATTTTTTTTTTAAGTAGTAGATTTCTTTTTTTTTGGAAAAAACCTCTTCCATCATAATATTTATTTAAACTCAAAAGTAATTTAGTTGTTTTTGGTTTAGTAACTCAGCAGATCTTGGTTTATACATTAAAAAAAAAAATTCTTTGTAACTATCTGCATCAAAGCTTTCCTGCTGCTATTATTAGAATTTTTTTTTTATTCCTTGTTAGTTTTAGTACCAAGATACCACTTTCAGTTAGCTGCAACCTTCTAGAAATAAACAAAATAGTGGAGAATTAAAGAAAACTTTTAGACCAATTACATTTTCTTTTTAGCCTATCATGATCGGGAAGACAGGATATAGTACATAACCTGAGTCCAACCTCTCAAATATCTTGTAGGTCTCACACTAGAAAGAAATTTATGAACATAATGAATGTTTACCACACCCATAGCCTCTGGCTTCAGAGCAATACAAATAAGGAGCAATTTCTTGGGTTATCTTTCATGTTTTATACTGGGAGACTCTTAAACTGAACAGATTAGACCAGGGATCAGCACCTGAGTGTAAGACTGTGACCAGGCTGGAGGAGAACCTATGGAGGCTTTGGGTTGGAACTCTGTCCAATGAGTCCAGTGTCTCCTATAAAACCAAAGCAAACAAAAACAAAATCTGACAGAATTAATCAGATTCTTTTGTGATGAGTTTGAATACACGAAGTATGAAGGGTTTTCAAGTGGTAGCAGAAAAAAAGTAGAAAGAAAGAGAAATTGGAACCAGAGCAGCTGAGTCATGAGAAAAGACTTCTAGGCTTCTGTTTTCTTCTGAATGATTCAGACCTTCATAAGCTGTGTTTTTCTAAAGTTAGATGGCTTCCTGAGCTACATTTCTTTCCTTTATTCCTGTAAGATTAACTCCTATAATCTTCAGTAACATGAGAATGTTATTGCATCCTGAAAGAACCAGGCAAGCTCAAGTTTCCCCTGTTGGGGATATACTATATTTTCCCCAGTTTTGCTCCCATAAGCAAAACACCAACCATAGCTCATGATATAATACTCACAGGGTTCTTTCTGAAATAATTTAGAAGATAAGATACTTGACAGATATTCTATAACTGTTATTTTTGCACATGATTCAGGACTATCTGAGTCTTGAAATTAAGTTATCAGAATACTCTTATTGCTATTGTTGGCTCTTCATAAACCCTCCTTGTGATAATTGCTTACACACAGTACTTAGTATGTTCTAGGCACTGTTCCAAAACATCTAACCTACAATAGCTCATTTAATCACCATAATAAACTTATGACATAGTGCTCTTTTTAATATTACCATACTTACATTTTAGGATACTAATACCCAGGAAATACCATGCCTAAGTCACATGCAGTGACTTACATCACCGGTACACCCCTGATTTTCTCCTACTAAGGATAAATTATTAATTCCATTAAACAGTTATAATCAGCATTTAACTGGCAAATAGATGCATTTCTAATCAGGAATATGAGCATTAAACCATTGGGCATAGTCAGTAAGTAGGCTTTTATTTACAAAGGTCGACTTTAATATGTTTACTGATTAGCTACTTGGAAGTAAAGAAGGGTAGAAAATACATCCTCAATTGACAATGAAGAATTCAGGGTTGATTACTTTTTTCTTTCTATTAAAGCATAATGTGGGCAAAAAAAGACATTGAGATTAAAAAGACCTCTTTGTTCTCTCTCAAGATCCTGTAGACTTATGAATAAGTTTTATAAACACAGCATTCTTTCTTGGTCTTTGTGATTGACTGGTATCTATATGTTGCATAGGGGCATTGCTTTTCTTCATCAGGTCTTCTTGGTTAAATGAATTGAATATCTAACAGCCCTCACTAGAGTCCTTGCTTGATTGATCCAGGATCATGATCCATCCGGGTTGCAATAACACATACTTCTTTTTTTCCTCTTTACTGGTTAGCACCCGGCTAATTCCTCTGCAAAAGAGGATCAGGTGAATGAGAGCAGCAGATGGGCAGAAAGTGAAGAGTGAGCCTGAAACTGAAGCATAACATTATTCACATGGGCTATTTTATCTGTGTGCACACTGCTTTTTTTGTAACCTCAGATAAGGCAAAACAGTAGCCAGGAAAAGAAGGAAACATGGAAATTCAACCAATGCAAGCATTTGTTCTTATCTTTTATTTTTATAAAGACTAACAAAGGATCCAGCAGATAAAATCAATGCTTCATATGAAACCCAAATTCACAGTTCGTGTAAGTGCATTTTTTTTTTCCAGAGCCACTAACATTGTTGTGTTGATGCCCTACATTTTCATTCCCTTCCTTGCCCAGGAGGGGAATTTAGAACTTGAATAGACCTTTGAGATCCTATAGTCTAACCCTCCCTCCTGTCCTCTTCTTCTCCTAATAAGGAAAGCAAAGCCCCAGGAGGTTAACCGACTTGCACAAGGTCAGATGAGCTCAATTGTCTTCTAACTCCACACGGAACTTTTTTCATTTCCAGCTTTAAATTATTTATTCAGTTTTTTTTTCATTTTTTTTCTTTTTTTGCCATTTTCACTTCATTGAAATGAACTCTCTTTTTTTTTGCTATTATATCCTGGAAGCTATTTATCCAAACTGATTTAATTGCATTTTCATGCAATTGTATTACATTTTGCAATTGCTATTACATTTTATATTCTCTGTGTTTTTATGCCCTCGTGCCAACTGTTAGCATCCTCTGTGTCCTGCTTTATTATTAAATTACCCCAGGTGTTTCTTAGAGTAGGTTTACTTATATCACAACATAGAGTTAAACATACTAACACAGGCAGAATATTCTAAATTCTAATTTAGTTTTCATGAGGGAAAGAAGTAGAAAGCTAAAGGTTATTATTTTAACGATTTTAGTGTTTGCCACATTAAGTATCCTTGGTCTCCCTATTTCCAAATTCCTCTCCTATTCTCTCTTTTTTTCAGGTCCTTTCAGAGAAGACTCCCTTGGAACTGCCTCTGTATTCTGAAATTAACTTTAGAAAGTCATTGCAGATATCTAACATTAAGTAAATTAACCTCAATTTAAAAAGAATTTATGCAAATTAGATGCAAAAGCTCAAAAAAAACTAAGGCGATTCTCATAGGTCAAGAAGTCCAAAATTCTTTAAAATATATCCTTGTTTTCTTAGTGGGTAAGTTGGTAAACACAATCTGAGGCAAAGTTTAAGAACTTGTTAGAACGCAAGAAGATTTTGAGACATAAAAAGAAAACACCTTCAAAAGTAAAGAGAGATTTATTACAGCAAAAGTCAATATAATATGTAGCCAAGAAAATGAATGTCTTTTTTTTTTTTTAATAGCTCAGTAGAATAATAGCGCTTGCCAATTATGGAGAAGATATTTTGATGTCTGCTCAGGCTTGGGCTTTATTTAGAAGGACTTCAATACAATCCACTGTCAGCTGAATTATATGCACCATGGACTTCAAAGGCTTTGTGCTCAATGGGAACATCCAGGATGGAGTGCTGTGAGAAATAAATGATTGTGCTGCAGTGCGGGCTGCCAAGCTGCAGCGATCACTTTTCAGTCACTGGAAAAATGCGGTGTGCAAATGGACGTCACGCTGTGATAAGGGAAGTCCAAAAATATAGTTACAACACAGTGAACAAACTTAATGGAGGCTAATCTTTCACTTCCCTTGGACAGCTATGCTTTGCAGGTGGTTTTACTGATGAACACAGTTGTGTATATGGTTGCGTAAATACACACACCTTGAACAATCCTTTCTTAAATAGATATGTGAAAGTTAAAGTCACTTAAAGAGCTTAGGTAAAAGTAAGATTTACTTTGGCAGTTTACCGTGACTCCCGGGTAGAATGAAGTTCTCCAAGGGGACTATAATTACTTGTGACTGTTTTTGGAGATAGTAAGTCCTCCTCACCTCTTCTTCTGAGAAAAGACATGTCAAAAGAGACTGTCAGGTGAAGTTGAATCTCTGCAGCTTCTCTCTACACATCCCAATTCTCAAACGTAAACCTGAATTAGAATCACCTGGATGTCCCCTTAAACTAGATGGTCAGAGCCTACTCCCACACACACTGAGTTTCTGCTTCTATAGGCCTAGGTGGGTGCCAAGAATCTGCATTTTTATCAAGTTGCCAGGTGATGTTCACGCTATTGGCCTAGGGACTCCACTTTGAACACACCGATCTATGATCTGTACCCTTCCAATCTGGATGCTTTCATGTGTGCTGCAAACACAATTCCTTGTTTGCTTAAACAAGCAAGGTTGGCTCTCTCTATTTGCTCAACTTCACATGTTTTGTTGATGCCAAAGCACATGATGAGAAATGCCAAATTATAGAGATTGCTTTTGAGCTGGTAGACGTGGATTCCTCATCTTTCTGCTTCAGAAGGATGGGAAAAGATAAAATGTCAATACTTGTTGTAGGGATTTTATAAATGAGACAATTTTATGCAGTACTACTGTCACTGTAGAGTTAAATATATTAGACTAAACAAAGAGGAATCATTTTTCTTCTTTCCCCAACTATTCTCAAGGAACCTGGCTTTTAACATACATAGTAGTTCCTGACTTTAAATCAATATGTTCTTGGTGACACTGACTTAAAATAATTATTTGAAGGAAAGATCTTCACTAGGGAAGAGCTGTCACCTGTGGAGTTTTGAGGTAGCAACAGAGCATCTTACCAATAATGGAGTGGGTTTCAAGGTAGAAATTCAGTCTAGTGAGCCAATGTCTTTAGGAAAAGACGATGCCATCTCACATTAAAATATAACAAAGTAGTTAATAGAAAAAGAAGTGAACATGTGAAAAAGAGATGTTCGATTTCACTCTATACCTTAAGAAGTTGAATTTGGATCAACAAAATACCACTTTTTACATATCAGATTGGCAAAAATGAGCGTACATGATCCACTGCTAACCAGGATGGGTACACAGAATGAGGCGATCCTCTACATTACTGCTCCAGGGTGTGTACTGGAACAATATTATGGAAGTTGTATTGGTAATAATTATCAAAATTAAAAATGCACATGCTCTTCGACTCAGAAATGTCACTGCCGTGAACTTACCTTTGGGAGATAATTGCAAAATGATACACAAGGATGCCTATTGAAGTAGTATTTAGTGTCACAATTAGTGATTGATTAACTTTATCTTGATAGAGCTTTATAATTTACACCAATTTAAAAGAAAAGGAGCATCTCTTTACTGGATGGTTATAATTTTTCTTTTCTTTGTGTGGCATCCGACTCATTAACTGTAACTGGGGATCCCTGGCCTTTGAAGTCAGGTCCACGTTTACTACAAAAGAGGAAATGCTAAAAACTCACTTTTCAAGCTTCCCTTCACTGTGGTATGGGCATAGGCCTTCGACTCTTCCATTCAGAATGAACTGCCACAAACTTTAAAGTAGAAGTTTGTAATAAAAAGAAATGGTGCTGTACAGGATCCACTCTAATGAGGGTGGTGACAAAAACTTGTTCTTCCTTCAGGGTCCCCAAAGCAATGTTTGTGGAAGTGGCTTCTAGCAGGCAATGACTGTAATATTTGCTGAGGAAGCAGCAGTAGCCACACCCAGGAGTGGTCCCTTTGGCTGAGTAGCTTGATAATGAGGTTCCAGACTAATCTTTTACTTTGAGGTCTCTAGGCTGAGCAATTAAAAAAAATTTTTTTTTAATTTTTTTTTTTTTTCAGGCAAGACATCCTTCAATTGACTTCACAGATTGCAAGGACCTTGTCAGTTTACAATCCCTTATTATTATTATTTTTTTTATGCGTACAGCTTCTGGTCTTCCTAGGTGGTATCCTATCCTAGTACTAACCAGGCTCTACCCTGTTTAGCTTCTGAGATCAGATGGGATTGGGCTTGATCAGGGTAGGACGGCTGTAGACTTTAAATTTTTTTTTAAGGATTATAGGTCACCTTAATTTTAAAAGCACCAAATTTACTTTTGTAAATGTTGTTCTGCTTTAATCAGGCAGATTTCTATTGCTTACAAATCACAATCTTGACTTTGTACTCTTATGTACTCATATAGCAAAATCTCAAAGATAGATTTAGTGAAAAGATGGAGAATAATGAGTATAGTACGAAGGATATATCTTTATATACAGTTACAAAGTTTAAGATACAAGGATGTACAAAAAAAGGTTAATATTATTTTTACTTTTCACGTTGTGTATATCTCCTGTACTTTTTTTTATTGCCATGTAGGAATGTGTCATGTTGTAAAATAAAATTTTAAATTAAATAATATATACTGGTATCCAATATCCTAACCAAAGAATGCTAAGGTATTTTTTTTTCTATGTATTTACCTCTCTGCATTCATCACAGAAACCCAGTTTTCCTGGGAAGTCCTGGTGGATGTTAACTAGTGCTGGGCCTTGGCGATGCCCCTGCAGTATACTGAACACTATCTCTTGGCACGTTTGTCTTCTGGTGCTGGTGGAAAAAGTCTCTCTGTAGAGTTAACTTCTGATTCTAGCTATTAGAACCTGAACAATATTACCAGGCAAGCTGTCTTCCCTACAATGTGGGGACCTCCCCTTGAAGAGTGTGACTTGCCAGTACTGGTTCCAGTCAGGCTGGATAATATGACCTGAATGACTGGAAAGAGCACATCTTGCTTGACTTCCCTGGATCCACCACAAATGCAACTGGTGAACAAGGAACAATTATTTAGACAACTTCATGACAGATGAGTGAATTCTGAGCCTAGAGAATGAAGCACAGATACAGAGGACACTGACAATTACTGGTCATGTACTTTGTGGCAAATACTGTGAGGGGTCCTCCCCCTTATCTGTGGCAGAAGACAATTCGAACAGAGGAAAGAGCTTATGGCTTTGCAGCCAGACTGTGCGGAGTTTGAATTTTTGTTCTCCCTAAACTGGGTTACTTGATTTTAGAATTTTATCTGTAAAAAAAAAAAAAAAAAAAAAAAGGAAAATAAATAATACCTAGCTCATAGAGTAGTTAAGAAATTTGGAAATAGTCCTTAACACTGGGCCTAGAACATAGTATGAACTCAATAAAGAGTATTATTCCCTTATTCCCAATGCCATTCTCAGGAAAGTCTTTCACGTTCTCATCAGAGAACTCCCAATGAAAATATTTTCTTTAGAGCTACTCTGGAAAACACATTATTCATATTTGAAGACATGACATAAGCTTAGGAGGCTTTAAAAGAAGCCCAATTTTATAGTCTAAATTTGCTACACCATTACTCTTAAAACTCTTAAAAATATCTGTAGTCTCTTCTCTGAAATATATTAGATGAATTTCTGAAATTCTTGGAATTTTGAAAGATTTAAGCTTGATACCATAAATCATTCTATCCACACCATAATTAAATAGTGTTTTTATTTTAATGTGAAATGGCAAACAAGAGCATAAACACTATTTCCCCAGAATGGTCTATTACTGAGATATATTTCAATTGAAATAAAACTTTTATGAAACATATTAGTAAAGCATTGCTTTTAATAATTTGGCTTCCATTCTTACAAGCCTCATAATCTTGCAAACTGGTTTGAGGTAGAAGAGAAAGCCCATCTTACAGCCCCTGATGATGTGCCCAGTAGGGAAAACAACATTGCTTCTTTTTAAACAACTGTCTCCTTGAGCAGAAATTAATCCAGGTCATCATGGTACTATCTAAATCTGCCATCTTTTGAATTTGTGCATTAGAACAGGAGGTTGTTTAGCTATATATTTAAACTTAGGTAGAAATCAATTCAGAAGATGTTAGCTTCAGATTCTGAATAGAGGCTCTGTTGATATGACTGAGTCCTGTGAGTGGTGGCAGAATCCTGTTAGAAGGGTGTTAAATAGTTTTCTCAGCTTCGTAAGGAGTGTTGCTGCTTTGGGGATCTAGTGTGCAACTGAGTTGAGTAATTGATGTCTTCTTATAACTTACAAAAATGCTTTTCTAACTCTTAAATCATCTTGTTAAGAATACGTGTCACACATTCCAGAGCAATCAGAACCCAGAAAATCTGTATTAGTTTCTAAAGACATTGAATCTTTTATCTTTAAAAAAATGTAAATATTAAAAATAAAAAATGTATAATATGTATAGAATTTAAAAAATCTCTCTGTCCTCTCCATCTTCCATATCTTCCAGGTCTTGCTATATTCCACCCTCATAAATAACCACTATATTTGCATATAAAAACAAATATACATTTATATTATTATTTTTCTTTCATTTTAACACAATAGGTAACATGATTTACATACTGTTCTAAATCTTAATTTTTTTTTTCACTTGGCAATATGCCTTGGGAATTTTCTTATAACATTACATACATTGCATATTTTCTGTGTTAGTCTGGGTACTCTGAGAAGCAGATGCTAAGACAGTATTCAGCATGAAATGCCTGTAAGAGAAAGTAGGAAGGAGCGCAGAGGGGCCAGAAGAATTGTCAGAACACAATACAAAACTAACTCTGAATGAAAGAGAAAGAAAGAGAAGAGCTGAGTGGATATGACTTAGACTATGATCCAGTTTGGCAAGACTGTTGGGGAGCCCTCATTTAGAATCACTCATTGGAGGAGTCCCGAGTCTCCCAAAAATGGGTCTGCCTCAGTGTCCCTGCCGCATCCAGTCTTTGGCTGTAAGCAGCCAGGGAGAGCTAGGACTTCTTAGGCTGATAAGTAAATATAAGTGATGAGGGAATGAAGGCCCAACCCAGGGACCTACCTTAAGACCTCCCCAAAACACCCATTTTACAGTTAAAAATTACCATTACATCCTGGAATACGAGGAAGAAAAAGCCATAACAATAATCACTGTTTTAGTCCAGCCACAGGCGCTTGCGCGGTTAGTACATATACTGACCTTCTTTAACCTTAACCTCATTATACCATCATTATAATAGCATACACAAGTCTGAAATTTCGTGAAGCTGATTATAATGACTGAATTCGAGGTAACCGCATGCACAATAGATAAAGAGTTATATAACAACTAAAGTCAAACAGTTGACCTCACATGCCAATCATCTAGCACTACTCCTGTAATCACCCATCCAAGACTAATACAAGGTATTTTTCCCAAATTTTGTGGGGCTATGGCCACCTCTGGCATAACCCGTTTCTTTCATGAAACGTATTTTAATAAATTGTACTTTTTCTAAATTTTGCTAATCTGTAATTCTTTACTGTGTTGGCAGAAAGAACTGAGCCCTCTCAGTGCTCTCCAGTGGTGACAGACTCCTATAAAATGTCCGGATGAACTGCAGAGTGGTGCAGGGGGCCCCTAGTTAGCTGAACCCCCTGTAATTAGAGGTCTGCAAGACATTTTTGCCTTAGGTAAGCCCATTTCTTCCTGCAGAAACCTTTCATTTACATCTTGTTCTCATCTGGAAAGGAAACTGGGAAATTATGGAACTAAACATTCTGTTTACGGCAGAGAATATGATGTCACAAAAAAAACAAGGAACATAAGGCCAGTTGGTGTCTGTTGGCAATTGCCACACATTTAATAGAAGTCTATTGAATGAATTAATGAAGGTTTTAGGGGCTTGGCATTAGCTCCACAACATCATTGAGGCTGCTCCTTGGAATAACGTGCCCTCTCACTACCAGCCGCCCCAGGCTGTGAATGTCCTCCAATGAAAGAGAGGGGCAAAAACAAAACAACACCCCCCCCCAAAAAAAATTAAGTAATAAACTGGTTTAAAACTAGTTTTCTCAAAGTATTTTCACAATCATTATCAATTAATTTCTACATTCTAGGTTTCCAAATCCAAGAATTTGCTCTATTGTTTACAGGAATCTAGCCTTTCTAGTTTACAGGGATACATTTAGATAATAGATAAATATCTATTGAATTAATACAATATGACAGACTTGAATTCAAACTTCCCAGAACATCCTCCTGAACCTTAGAGCCTCCTGCCCCTCACTTTTTTATTTGAGATTCTGTTCCAGCCACACTAACTTACTCCCATTTTGAGAGCTTTTGCACATGGTGTCCCCACTACTAGAAATGGTCTTTTGGGTTCCTTGGACCCGATTCCAGCTTGTGTGTGTGTGAGTGACACAATGCTTCTGGCACCAGCTGGATGTTGTAGATGAAAGAAAGAAAGAAAGAAAGAAAAGAAAGAAAGAAAGAAAGAAAGGAAAGAAAGAAAGAAAGAAAGAAAGAAAGAAAGAAAGAAAGAAAGAAAGAAAGAAAGAAAGAAAGAAAGAAAGAAAGAAAGAAAGAAAGAAAGAAAGAAAGAAAGAAAGAAAGAAAGAAAGAAAGAAAGAAAGAAAGAAAGAAAGAAAGAAAGAAAGAAAGAAAGAAAGAAAGAA
>PVKZ01002035.1:0-53951 GCA_004027375.1 Macroglossus sobrinus
AGCAAAATCCCTTGTGAATGTGGAGGCCGTAGCAACTGAAGCCCTATGAGGCTAACATGATTTTGTAAAGAGTTTTCAATGTTTTGTTTTAAATATTACCTTGAGGATAATAAACAGGTCTCTTCCTCCCTCCCCCGAGGAACATGTGAATCAAATCTTCTCAAGGAAATCTTCTCAGATATCTTTTATACATGGCCAATATTCTAAAGCTCTTTCCTGTAACACACTGTGGTCTCCTTAAAAGCAGACATTTTTTATCCTGAAAGTCTAGTTCTATTCCCGCAACACAGTGGGTTCTTAGCAAATATTTGAATTATCAATAGTTAATCCCCAAAATATTAAGTCTGGGAAACATGAGACTTCAGGCAAGTGCTTACAGAGCCAGTGAGTTAGAGCACTGAGATTTGCAGTGTGCTCTCCCAGGGACTCGTTGTCACAGCAAAGGCTGGGAAAGCGACAATGGTGTTCACTCTGATTTTTTTTTCTGTAATAGTGTCCCTATAGCCTTAAAGCTTGTTTGAAGTATTGGACTCCACTCAAATGAGAGAAGACACAAAAGAAACTTTGTTCTTCCTGACAGATATTCATTGTCAACTTCCTGTTATTTTCTCATTTTACTTCTCTACTTTAGACACACATTCATTTGCACCTAGGAGTGTTCTGCCTCCTATTTCCTTTATTTTTAACATAATCCTTATTCTCTTCATCTTTATTCTCTTCAATAGCATAGTTCCCCGGCCCCTTACCCATCTGATTCTAGAAGTCTTTAGAAAGCATTTTCTAACTTTAACAGTGAAAACATTAGGAGGAATTATACCTCTTATTTCTCTTTTTCCCCATTAAAGAAGACTAATTTATTTAAATAGGCTACATTTTGAATTTATTATATAACAAACACCAGTAATGAGATATTTTAATTAAATTTTTGATTTATTATCTAAGATGCCTTTATATCTTTTAAGATGTTTTTATTATCTTTAGTGTGTGTGTGTGTCTATGTATGTATGTATGTGTGTGTATGTGTATGTGTGTGTGTGTGTGTATATATATATATATATATATATATATATATATATATATATATACCCAAAAGATCTTCTTGAAACATATCTGTGATCCCAAATGATCTTATGTCTTATTGGTGTTTGTCTTATTTATTTATGTTGGCCTTTTTAAAAATTATTATTATTTAGTTCATGTTATCATGAGAATATTTAGTTTCTGTCAGTTCTATTTTGTCCACAATTCACATGGCAAGTCCATCTATTTCAGCACTCAGGTCAGATGTCCCCTGAGAAGGGTCTCAGTATTTTCTTCAAAAGAATCAAAACAACATCTTTTGCTATCTTTTGCAATCATGCATTTGCTTCTATTTTGGATTGTCTGTCTTACCTCCTGGACATCAAAAGCATCCTTCAGGGTAGGCATGCTATCTGTTATATCTGACACTCTTATTTAAATGTAAAATCCTAATTTCAGGTGACAGGAACATAGATTAAAATAACTGCCAGAACTTTCCTTCTGGATGTATAAGATTCTAAATCCTTATTGGAATTATAGTGAGTTGATTTTGTTTTAATATTTTTTTCTTCATAGGAAAAAGAAGACCATTTTGAATCTGTTCAGCTGAAATCCTCAAGATCCCCAAATATATGAGAAAACAATGCTGTAGCCTTCAGACTAATGAACAAAGATACCTGCTCTCTAGTTTTACAGGACTATAGTTTAGAGCCTGTCCTTGTACCTGGCACATTGGTAATGTCACAGAGGAGGGCCATGCTACTGAAAAGGGAAGGAGGTTGAAATGTTTGATTGCCTTATCATGTGGTCAAGTTTCTTGCCAAAAATAAGAAAGCAAATGGTTTGAGTCTCAACTGAAGATGAAGCTCAACTCAGGAAGAGATTTATCTGTATATACACATAACTGAAAACCAAGGTGAAACCCACCAGTGCACTATTGATGCATGTCATATACTTAATGGGTAACTTTTATTCTTTATAACTTCTACATAAAAAGTGTGCTTTGGAAGACAGATGTCAGCATATGCATTGTGATCCCATTTGTCTTTTCTTTGTTTATATTTTGGAATAGATTTGAAAAATTTTTAAAAGTATAGTTATTTTTCCCATTATTTATTTTCCTGGTAAGACCTTAAAACATCTATTCTATTAAAAATGGTGAACAAAGAAAGATAATAAACATTTCATTTTCCCGTAGAGTATCTTTCTGGATTTCAGGAGCCTAAGTAAGCAGTAATTTTTTAGGAAGAGTCAGCAAGTGTTTAGGTTATCTAAATTTATAATCACCTTTGAAATACCATTCTTGTTGGAACTGATCAGGTGAGCTTGACTAAAAATGTTGAAGTAATCTTTAAAAAATAAAAAAATGGCAAGGAGATACCTTATCTTTCAATAATACAAATAGGTGACATTATCATAGAAGTCCAATGGCTTAAGATTATATAATGCTTGAAGTTTAATTTAAAATGAAGGAAAAAGCTTATCAGATCATGTTGCAAAATCATAAACAGGAAAGTGGAATGACTTGTGATCAACTACAGATAACTGTACAAAGGTATTGGGATAATTTTGTGGTCTCTAGAAAATGGTGCTGGGATATTTGCTGTATGTCTAGCATCAAAGGTTATATGGCTATTATTCTGCTACAAGATTTTGAGGGTTATGACTTCCATGGAAATTTTTACTTTTTAAGTCAATAAGGAAGGAATTCAGTTTTGGAAAATTACATATAATTGTATTCATAATAAGAATGTGGTTGTACCATAAGCAATTATGAAATATGTGTTGTTCTTATTCAAAAGTGATTCAGATAATTGTGATATTTTCTCTAACAGACAGGTTATCAGTATTAGCATGTCTTAAATATATTTGTTGAAAGAAATTTGATTAGATTTGACCAATTTTGTGTAACATGAATTGTTTTAGGACTGAGGAAGAGAGTTTCCTTCCCATTGATGATTGAAGGTACTTTGGTTTGTTTCCAATAAACAGTTATCTTTACAGATGGTAATCCAGATTTTTAAAAAGATGGTGCTTGGCTGAGAGAAGCAGGACTTATGAGTAGGATTTGTTGAATGTTTTGCCTCACATCTTTCAATGAGCTATGATTTGTAACTTTTGATTTAGCAGGTGATGTCTTTATTTTTGTGAAAACTGGGATAAAAATAAATAACTACATTATCTGGCTGGTGGGTAAAACACTGGAACATACTGTTATTGTTGAATGAATGTTTGTTTTGTGTATATCTTCTACTGTTGGATTCATGAGTATAGGTGAGGTTGCCATTATTTTATTGTTTATTGTGAGATTCAGGGAGGACATCATGTAGTATAAATCTTTTTCATGTTTAATTTCTTAAATCTTACTATAAATAAATTATTTTGGCATTGCTCATTTTTATCTTGCTAACAGTGCTGATGAGCCTTTCCCCATTTTGGTCAAAATTAAACAGAAGAATGAAAATACATTTGAAATTTCTTTTAGAGGAATCCTGGCGAAGTTGTACAGCTGGACAGAGTCAGGAAGTTTCTGTGCAGTCACCTGTCACACTCTCTTCATCTTTGGCTGTGCTCAACATGCATGTTTGAAGCCATAGAGATAATTGGGATTTGCTCCTAGGTAGCTTCTTTTTTCTCCTGTCACTGGACTAAAATCTCTGACATGTCAAAATGCCTTAAATTTTAATGAACTCTCTGAAAATGTAGTTGGTATTGAAGAATTTATTTCTAATTTTAGATATTAAATAGATTTTGTCAGCTCTGTTCCATCTTTGGAATGGAGCTGCCTTTTTCCTTAGGATCCCAGTGGTTGTCATTTATTCCGAGCACTAATGAAGTATGACAGAAAGAATTTCATGAGGAAAATATTCAGACCAATCCTGGCTGTAAAATTCACTTTGGTTTTAGGTCTTGCCTTTGCATAGCTCAGTGGAATGTTGAGAGACATAAACATAGTTTTGTTTTTATAATTTTTAATTGATATTTGTTGTTTCTTTAACTCCTAAGTGATAGAAGAAGTTATTTGTTATTTTTCTAAAAGGCACAGTTTTGAAGCCTTAAATACTTCATTAAGTCAACTGTCACCTCTAATATCTCTTAGCACTCTGTCAAAACATGTTTAAGTCAGTTTTCCACTGGATGAGACCATGTCTTCTGTGGATAAATTATTTTATGCTGTTTCACAATGTGGAGCAATTGGTATGTGTTCACTTGATTTAAAAGACTGAATTTTATTCTTGTTGACTTTTCCCCTCTTTGGTTACTAGCAATCAAGTTCTTTTCAGGATTAAAAATATTTCATAGTATTTTTGTGTAGATTTTTGTCATTATTTTCTTCCCAAGGAGAAAAGGTGGTTTAAATTGTTGTGTGGAAGAACTGCCAACTGAGGTCCAGGTTCCCAGGTGGTGGATCATGATCGACTGTGGTTTTCAAGACCAATATGGTCAAATGTACTTTGACTTATGTCAACAGAACTACTTCCTGTGGTAGTTCATGGTAATTCCTAATGGGAAGCTAATGTACAGATCATTTCTCATGAAAGTAAATTTCTTGGGATTTGGGGAGGAAAGATGACTTCATCATCTAGTTTAAAATCAATGTGTTGCTCACATTTATCTTTTTGCACAAATGATATGTAGAGTAGAACTTCAGAGGACTTAAATTACCCTCCCATCTATAGTCTCAGGTTTATGGGCCAAGTTCTAAATTAAGATTGTCCTAAAGAGGAGGGTCCAAAGGGAGAAAACTAAACAAATAAACAAAAAATAGTCCCCAACACCTGAGTCATTTCTTGCTAATAGTAATAGCGATTATACTCTTGCTGGATTTTGTTTCTTTTGGTTTAACATTTTTAGATGAGTTCATTTTAAGACCATAAATGAAGTAAAACTTTATTATGAGATGAATAATTGGAAATCAATTGCTACTACTCTTGCAATTGATACTAATTGATATTACTATTGCAATTTGTCTAGATGGGAAGCCAGCAGACATTTTCTGTAAAGGGTCAGATAAATATTTTCAGCTTTACAGGACATGTGGGCTCTGTTGCAACTCTTCAGCTCTCCCATTGTATCATGAAAGCAGCCACAGACAATATGTAAACAAATGAATATGGCTGCATTCCAATAAAACGATGTACACTGAACTTTGAGTTTCATTTAAATTTTACTTGTCATGAACTGTTATTCCTCTTTTGATTTTTTTCTTAACTATTTAAAGATGTGGAGACATACTTAGCTCATAGGACTTACAGAAACAGGAGCTGGGCTAGGATTTGACCTGTGAGTTTGGGTTTACTGACTCCCAGTTTAGATCACTGCAACTCACCAGCAAAACTTTTCGGAAGAATCTGTTTGCACAGAGATTCTTTGCCCTTTAGGAGCTTAACACCTTAAAAGTTTCTCAAGTCTCAGAGATGTGCAAGAAGGAAATAACTCATCACCCTCCCTTGATGATTAATCACCTCACCAAAGACAAAGCCAGATACTTTTCTGAGTTCCTCTTGTTGTTCTTGGACTTGGTTATGGTTATTGGTTAGCAACTGATGAGAGCAAAACAAGTGAACTGGTTCAAAGTAAACCAGCAAGATTAATTTAAAAGTCTTTTCTCATTGGGGTTTATTTAACATTTATTGCTAAGGTAACTAGATTTGGAGATAACATTCAATCTTATATACAGATCCATTTAAAATAACCATAGGGAAGTAGGGGATATTGATGCCTGAAGCAGCTTCAGTATAGATTCTTGAGCCCTAGGACTGGAGACAGTCTTTGCATGTGTTCATGCAGGGCACACCTCAATCTACATGTTTACCAAGTCTTGTTTTAAGATTTACTGAGCTGCAAAGACATTTAGGATTTCTTCAATGATGGATGTTCAAAAAAGAGATCTCTAATTTCTCTGAACAAAATATCTCAGTAAGGCTTTCAATTTTATGTAATTTTCCTTATTAATAACTCTTGGAAAGAGCTTTGTCTAAAATAGCTTGTGAAATTGGTAAATTTGGTTTGAGGAGAAGCAATATTTTCTTAGTCTCAGATGGCTAATTTCAGATTGCTCTTGTTTGGGTTAAATAAAAGAGTTAAACCTGTGGTATTATGCAAGTCACAGAACAGGAGTGATAATTGCCTTATTCATGGGTTTGGGCCTTTGTTATTGGAGCCATGGCAGTTATAATCCACGCTGGTATTCCATCTTCCTGTTGCCTCACTTTTCTTGGCTCTTCCATGCTTACAACCCTTTGCTGAAGAGCTCAATGGCCCAAGGCTGCCATGGTGGATACATGAGGAAAGCAGGGGTCCTAGCTGAGAGAGTGAGGAGCTGAAGAGTGTAAAGGGGCACTGCCTAAATTACCTTTCTCAGCCACTCTCTTTATCGGTCTTCTGTGTGGTCTGCAAATGAACTTGCTTGGAACTTTTTCTTTTACCATAATAAATCTGAGTGGGCAAGAGAATCTATTAATATTTAAACTAGTGAGGACACAGAACATTTCAGAAACTGTAAACACTTGGAACACCAATGATAATCTACCATAACATTAACGGTTCTGATACGTTTTTTTATGAGTGGGATATATCATTCTGTCTGAGTTCCTTAAATTCAGGAAGTTTTTGCAAAGATGGATCTCTTCAACCAGTTTTATATTATGGAAGGATAAAATGTTACTGGAATTAAAAAATATATCAATTCCAAACCTATTTGTTTGAAATGGCTTATGTAAAAGAGATTTTATAGCAGCTATTTTTCATACATACTCTGAATGTTTTTTAAAACATTTCTAGGGATCACATGTTAGTTGATGCACTTTAAAACTGAAAACAAGACTGTGGCAAGGAAGGAGAAAATGAAAAGAGCTGTCAGTTAATGCATTTTCAGTGCACAGGCACGTCATGAAGTACAGTGTCCATAGATCAAAACCCAGCTATCATTTCTCAAGATTCACCCATAGTCTAATTGTCCTGTTTAAAAAGGTCCATGATCCATTTGTTTTAGGCATGAGCTGTGTCTCTGAACAATCCATATGATATTGCCTTCCTCATACTGTCACATTCCATCAGTGGATTGACTTTATTTTCTCTCCTATCAGCCATGCCTCAGCCTGTATCTTAAACAGATGTTCATTCTGAGCACACTTATCTAACATTCCTTCCAGTTTCAGTCATAGCAAAAATTTTTTTTTGACATCTAGTGCTGGTGAATTTATTACCCAGTTTACCCTACCCACTCCTGAAAACCCAGGTTCTTATTTGAATATGAGAATTCAGAGCCTGGTGAGCACTGTTGTCATTGAACATCTGCTGAGTTTTGGATGGATTGATTAGGTTGCAGATTCAAATGCATCCAGAAGGAAAAAGAATTTCTAACATCCAATTCCTCTCCATTTCTTCAAGGCCAGTCCTGTTGGCTTTTGTGCAACTGCACATTTCTGGATGTTTTGAAAATAGTACTGGTATGTCTTGATTAACTAAGCCCTGGCTATTTAGCCTGTGGGTCCCTCATATTCTTGATTCTCTTCTTCCCTCCTCTCACTGTCTTCCTCAGTCATAGTTCCCTCACAGAATATTTTCCAATCTTTATGGTATTTAAAGGCTGGAACTACATCTTATTCATCTTTCTCTTTGTCATGGGCTAAAGAGTGCCCCCCCCCCAAAAAAAGATGTCAACATCCTATTCCTAGAACATGGGAATGTTACTTCATTCAGAGAAAGGACCTTTGCAAATATCATTAATAATCTTGAGATAAGGTCCTCTTGGATTATACAGATGGGCCCTAGATCCAGTGACAAGTTTTCTTGTTAGAGACACACAGAGAAGACAGGCACAGAAGAAGGTGATGTGAAGATGGAGGCAGAGATTGGAGTGATGTGGCCATAAGCCTAGGAAGCTAAAAGAGGCATGGAATGGATCCTTCTCCAAAGCTTCTTAGGGGATGAGGTCCTGCCAACACTTTGATTTTGGACTCTTGGCCTGCAGAATTGTGAGAGAATATATTTCTGTTGTTTTAAGCCACTCAGTTTGTGGTGAGTTGTATATCTGGTACAGGAAATTAATGCTTTGTATCAATGGCACCTGGCACAGGACCTGGCTGGCAGTTAGGTTTTTAGTAAACTTTCCTACATTAATAAATGATTTGGACCAAGGATTATTAAGAATAAGCCATTTTTTGCTTATCCATGTTTTCTCTGGTCACTCCTTTATTTAGGTTAGTAAAATATTCAAGTTCAGTAATAAGCCTGTGTACCTGAGCATTGTTACTGGGACTTCGGAAAAGCACTGGAAAATAATTTTTCCTGCATTTTTACTGCCTCACTTAGCTAGGATGGGGGAGGTGATTTTCCAGTGGAATGACAGGATGCTTTCCCAATCTCCTTCCTACTAATTAAGGTGGTTTTTGGAAATGACAGCCATCGAACCTACCTTGGCAGGTTGTAGGAGCCCTCTCCTTCTTGCCTCAGAGTCCTGTCTGGGAGAATTCTGTGCTGGCCTACAGATGTTGCATCTGGTCACTGAAATGGCCTAATACTTATGATATCATCAGTCAATATCTAATTGCTGTGATCCCTGAAGAAGTCCAGTTCTGCTTACTACTGTCTAGCAGCGTAACAGCTTGTGTTTAAAGGGTGCATAGATGTGAAGAGAAGCACAGTTAGACAGTTTCTTCCAACATTAAAGGGAGAAATGGTCTGAAGTCAATATATTCAAATGACTTGAAGTATTTCAAAAAGAACAAACCATTATCCACCATGCTGGAAAACCTTGAAGGTTTTATTCTCAATATCTTTTCATTAATACAGATACTTTTTATTTTGTGCTGATAAAACAACCTGTTACACATAATGTAACTTTAATATACAACATAGAAACTCATTCTAAATTAGTTACAACAAGGACCTACAAAAAACTTCATAGGAAAAAAAGCTACCTAATATTGCCACCATATTTTTTAGTAGATGGACCCTATCAGACCCTGTCACCAATGCTCAGCTCTGTAAACAATGGTTATTTCCATGTTCTGGGGAATTGTTAGTAATGGGGACACTAAAATCAGCCTAAAAAGTTCTAGCACATCACTCTATACTGTACAAGTCCTCAAAAATAATTTATTGTACTGTTTCTAAAAAAAAGGTACTAGGGTTGTTCTTTTGCTCTGTTTCCATGTTCTGGAGCTGCACATGAGCACTTTTGTCTAACAGTCTAAAAACACGAGAACTGAACCGCAATTCACAATCACAAGGATGAGGTGGTGGAGTCGAGGACTTCCCTCCCGTTGCACACCGTTGGGACATATGTACTTGCAGAGGCTGGAAAACAAAGCAGGACAGAAAATTTAGTGTTAGTGAAGTGGGTTACGTGGGTAGTGGCATGGATAATAACAGACACTAGTTAAAGTTAAGTTGAAAACTCATTTTAATTTGGCTTTCGGAAAATGCTAAAAGATTTAGTGCTATAGTAGGTCAATTTTCTAAATATGTTCTGCTCCAGATTAGCTTGTATCCTGGCACATATCTCCACTAATGTCATACCTCCTGGACATGGTTTATGAGCATAATCATTGTTGAAAGAAGTCACGTGTGGGTTTAAAATTAGCTTTGATAATCTATAAGCTGGTTAAAAATAGGATGTGCAAAATTGAAAGCTCACTGAAATTTTTTAAGAGAGTGTTAAATTATTTACTATTTTCAATCCTTAGTTAATTTTGTTCTCTCTGGGCAGAAGTGGATCTTATGTAATCCCACGAGTCATATGTGAATTCTGCTACCTTAGAGAATGGTTTGATATGTTTTCATTGTTCAAGTGGATAACCTCAATGAAATTCTAGCAGGGGCTGCCATGCTGAGAACTTCAATTTCATAATGGTTCTCAGACAGGAAGATATTTCAAAGATGTGATGCTCTTGTTAATGACCATAGTGACAATAGTGTCAGATTGTGAGTGTAATATGGGCATGTATATTCTTTCTTTTTATGGCATTAATTGTCCTAGATACAATTCATAGCTCTTAACTTGTTCAGAGGTTTTGTTTTTATGAGAAATCTAGGTACAGCTAATATATAACTATTTCACCCTTAATACTTTTTACTGAATGAGGACAAAAACAAGGAGCCCCATTCTCCATGGGATGAAGCTAGCCAAGTGAAACGGTTATAAATAGCTTTATATTACCTCTTAGAGCTGTTTGGGTCCTATCCCTCGGCTTGTCCATCTGGACATACTCTGACAGAAGGAGATGATTCTTTTGGCTACCTGACCACAGCTGAGGTCAAACTGACCATCAGCTGTTCTATTTATGACTTGGCTAGTTATATGAGAAAATCTTATAAAGTCAGGTCTGTGTGGCTGCCTAAGGTTATGGCGGAATCATGTGACATGTTAACTCTTTCGGAGTTATTTTCCTTTTATCATGTTTTAGGATGAATTTTTTTTTTAAATATGAGCCAACCAAAAGCTATCATATTTCAGTGGGGGCAGAGAAGACATAATCCTCATTTCCTGAAACTTCTATAATGACATTTTAACACAAGTGCCAGATAAATACTTGATAGAAAGTGATAGTGATAATAATTCCAAATGTAAGGGCTTTACTTTATTCTATGTAAAATTTTTTATAGACTTTATATAATTCTAGCTTCATCAAAGATAGGTAAGGCAAGAGAAAAACAAGGTAAAGTTCAAACCACAGTTCACTGTAAACCTAGAAGAGCACTTCCAGCCATTTAATATATGTTCTTTCTGCAGCCTCCTTGTATCCAACTGTCTACTTGATATCTCTATGTAGATGTTTAACAGATATTTCAGAATCAAGTGGCCAAAGCATAACTCTTGATTCCTTTACTTGTCCCCATTCTTCCTTTCTTCAGTAAATAGTTTCACCATTCAGTCATTTACCTAAACCAAAAATCTAACATTTATGCCTCCTTCCTTTTTTATTCTGCATCCAATGTCAAACCTATTACCAGTCCAACAGTCTCCACATCTAACTAGTTCTATCTCTGCATCCACCACCCTACCTAATTATTTTACTCTTGGCTGCAGTAATAGCTGCACCACTTGTATCTCTGTTTCTACTCTTCCTTTCCTGCAATACAGTCTCTATACAGCAGAAAGAGTATTTTAAAATATAAGTCACCTACCTACACACCTCCAAGGGCTTCCCTTTATGCTTTCCTTACTCTGCTTTATAAATCCCAGGGTGATTTAGACCATGCCTCTCTTTCTGTATTTGCCTAATTCCACAGTCCCTCCCCTACTTTTTTTCTTTTGTCCTCAAACACATCTGTTTCTCAACTTCAGGCCTTTACAGTTAACTGTTCCTTCTGCCAGGAATGGTCTTTGTTCTCCTAATCACACATCTGTCTACTTGTCATCCATGTCTGAAATGTGACCTGAAAAAAGCTGTCATTGGGCAACCTGATATAAAGTAACCAACACACTCTGTCACATTACCCAACTTTAAAACTGATTTTTCCTTTTTTTCTTTTTTGTTAGTATCATATCTTATACTCTTGACTAGAAAATATGGAATGAAATAATCTTTTTACCTGAAGAAAGGTTGCCCAAAAGTGAAGCCTTTGGGCAACCTTGTTTCAGGACAAGTAGGCCTTCCTGCTTCTTAAGCCACATTGTGGCATTAACCAGCCACCAATATTGCAAAGGGAACTGGCTCAGGCTGTGAGCATCCTCGAGCAGGCATGCTGCCTTTGACATTTTGACTAATCTCTTTATCTTTTCCAGGATCAAGTTTTATTATTTCTGTGCAGATTTTTCATTTTCAGAGATTGAAGAGGAATGATGTGTCATGGGGGTAAGTTTAGGAAAACCAAGGACTGGTATGCTAATGCCCCTCTCTGTCTATCTTGGACTAGTCTAACACTCTTTCTACCTGCATTTTTAAAGATTGTATCAGAAACCTACTTTTGTAGAACTTGATACAATGCTATTCTTAAGTGTGCTCTTAGGATCTGCTTGCTCATTGCATTTTAATTTCTTAAAATTGGGTGTATTTTGAGTAGTTAGGTAAGAAGTATGGAGTTTACAAAAGTAATTGCATGGAAAATCTCAAGTTACAGTTTCAGATAATTTTCCTTTAGCCATCCTATGGACATCATTGTGGAAGTTCACAAAATAACTTTGAGTCATCTACCTGCTTCATAGGGACATTAAAGGGAATGCCCTCTGTTAGAATGTCTAAACTTTTGAGAGGAAGATAATATATATTCAAGGTCTTCTTACAAAGAATAGCAACAGACAAAACATCCCCAAGATTCTTTCTGTAGTTGTTTTTTTCCTAAGCACTTTTTAGTATATTGAAGGGAACTATAACTTGTATTTTTTTGCTTTTCTTTTACTGTTTCATCTGTACCTTTTGCCAGTGCATTTTATTTTATCATGTAAAAAATATTCTCATTTTTGTATATGCTGCTGAATATAGTAGAGGAAATTACTGTTTTATGAGTTTAGTATCTCGATAACTTTGCCTTTCATAAATATTTCACATATGTCTCTCATATTATCCCATTTGTTATTCCCCAAGGTAGTAAATATGTGTAAGAGCAAAATACTATCATTTTCATGTGTGTTTGTGATGAGCTCTTGCTATTATTCTAATGAAATTCTCATGTGATTTTTAATGGTGTAAGTTTAGACCATTTCCTTAAGTGCGGTTAAGCAGATTTCTATAATGATCTTTTCTGTCAGAAATAAGAGGCTGCAGGCTTATTTTTGGCTTTTTTGGGAGAGAGGGTGAAGAGTAGCTATTAGTTACTCTAGGCTAAGGTGGTGCTTTATGCTATTCAAAGGGAAAACTGAAGATAGCTAAAAAGACCTAATAAGTTTCTCCATTGATCACAAAAGGACAATTCACACCCATCAAAAAGCATATTTTGCTTCAGAAACTTGGTGAAGCATTGGAGATCAATGCAGCCAAGTGGCAGCTTTGTCTCACACTGTGAAATCCATATCTCTTCTACTAGTACTGGCCAGGCTTTGGAGAAAATGGCCTTAATTTTTCTGGTAATGAGGCCCTCAATCAATGCTAAACGTATTTATTTAATAGATTCTTATACATGCCAAGTGTGTTTGTCAGTTTAGTGGCTGAGACGTGTTTCCTGAGAATCAGTGTGTTACTCTAACAGTAATATATCAGACTTGGAAAAAAATAAAACAAACATTTTAACAGAACAGACATTCCATTTTGTTCCCATCTGTTCCCTTTCCTTGCTCCTGGTGACCCCAAATCATTTTTTCCCAGCATGTCTGCTTGTTTAGATATTTTAATGCTGCGGTCATGGAATCTAAATTCTAACAGCTGTTGTTGCCTTGTCCTCCTGTTTTGTTATTGAACCTGTTTTCTTATTCATCACCTTAACTTTATTTGTACGAGAGTCACTTGGTCCCATTCCAGAAGAAGTTCATCTGTAATTTAATATTTGTTATCTGGGTGAATGAGTACACTACTAACCAGTGGTTTGATAGCCTTGCTTATGTCAGAATTTCACAGAGTAAGACAGAGCATTTATTATTAAGAAATGTGAGCTAGATTCTCAGGGTAATTGTCTTCAACTGTTAACAGTAGATTTAAGAGGAAGTCATATTCCTTTGATGTGGAGTGAAACTTACAGACCCAAGATGTAATTTCCAAATGTGTAGTTAGAAGTTATGAAGGCAAAAACTTCTTCATTCAGTGGTTCATTTCTTGTGAGACAAGATTCATGGAAGGAGACTATATGATATGACCTTTTTTTATAACCCACAATACGATTTAATTACCTTATCAACAGAAATTCCACTTCATCTTCAAGTAAATCCTTTGGTTCATTGTATCCACATCATGCTGTCATGTTTTGTTTCTAGTCTTGTTCTTTTAATATCTCCTCTCTTCTTCAAACACACTCTGGATACCCAATAAGTAATTTGTAAATGAAAGGACTCAATAGTTTTTGTACTATTCTACATTCTTCCTGCCTCCTCTTAGTTGTCCAACATCACTGGTTTCTCCTCCTTTGTATCTAAATGCTTTCTCAGGCAAGGACAGAAATTCATTCACCCTGAGGCTCAAAAATCTAATATGAGCTGTATGTGCTACTATGTCTAGGGATCAAAGTCTGCAGCTAGAAGTTTTAAACTCTAATAAAATAATGTCAGGCATTAGTCTTCCTATCTAGTAGAATAAATCTTGTTAGCTTCACTGTCAAATTATACTGCATCTGAACACATTTTTAGCTTTCGTTGCTACCACCCTGATTTAAGCCACCAGCATCTGGACTATGCAACAACTTCCTAAACGATGACTGCCTGCTCCCTGTCTTATATTCTGCTTCCACAGCTAAAATGATGAAAATTATGCTTTTTAAAGTCAGCTCATGCTACACCTCTGATGAAATCCGTTCAGTGTTTTCCAATTATTTCAGTAGAAAAATAAAAGTTCTTAAAATGACCTCCACATCCTGCATGGTCTGCTCCCTCTCTGTCCTCATCTCCTCTCACTTTTACCTGTATTCATTTCCTTCCAGCCACACTGGCATCTTTGATATTCTTCCAGCTTTGGACCTTTACATTTGCAGTTTCCTCTGCCTAGAATGTCGTTCTCCCAGATATGAACATGACTCTCTTTTTCCATTTCCTTCATGTCTCTACTCAAATGTCACCTTATCAGAGAGGCCTTCCCTGAACTCTACAAAATCACCAGGACACACTATTTGTCTGTGCCCCACATTATTTTCCATACTTATCAACATCTGAAATATTAAATATTTCTGACTGTGCCTTCCTCTCACCTGATCAGAATGTATGCCCCCTGAGAGTATAATTTGTGCTAGAACTGAGTGCTAGAACTGAGCTGAGGTTCAAAAGTTTCTTCAATGAATGAGTGAATTATCCATCCAGTTAGTCACATTTGCTTGTGAATGGGTCCCCCCCCCTAAAGGCCCTGAGATTACTCCAGGTAGGGAAGATATATTTTTTAAATTATCCATATGATAGACATTTTGTGGTATAGATACATTGGTATCTCCATTTTGGGGTGTTATCCAGAGAATTTCACTTAAACAAGATGAAAAGGAAGTAGGAAAGAGAAATAGCATAGCATAAATTGATGTTAGACCCTTTGCTCGCTTTGTTTTAAGGTAATGATCATTTAAAGTCAATGTACGTGCAGAATTTGATTATATACATATTTCCCTTTTAATTAACATATTTTATAGTTCTGATCATGGTACCATGTTCCCAAAGGCATTCATAAATTTGGGGTAACATGGAAATGCACATGACTATAGGTATCATACTATATTAAACTCTGGCTTAGGAACCCCTTTTGAGCTATTGAGTTTATGTTCCATTCAAATATGTGGGACAGAAGGGGAAATATACAATATAATTTAATTCAAGAAAGTAATACTCTCTTTTAAATAACATTTAAATGAGAGAAATTATATCTTTGACTTAAACATTTAGCCATTCACTATTAACAATATTCCTTTGTCTTTATCAAATTCCATTTTCTGAGTAGCTTTGTGGGTAGCCTCTCTGGAATACCACAACTTTTCTGTGTGCAGCCTGGGTGTCGGGATTGCTGGGGTCTCAGATGGACATGATTTATGCTACTGAACTCCCTGACATGGGCTTTTGAGAAAAATAAAATCTGCACCCACACTGGAAGAATAAGATGCTGTCAAGTGTGGCACTGAAAGGAAAGCTTTTGACTTAAAAGAAAAATCACTGAATTTGCAGATGCTAAGATTCTCATGGTCAGAATAATCTCTGCCATGAATTTTGTAACTGAGCTGAGGCAGAAAATCCAAAGGCCAGAGAAGCCACATAGCTGCTTTTGAGAGTTTTATCTGTGACTTCAGTTATCTAATTCCTTAAAGTGTCTAGTAGATGTGGCTCTGGTTTTCACATGTAGAAATGGAGTTATTAGAATAGCCTCCCTTCCAGCTCCTATTTCTGTGGTCACTGTTTTTAAAGAAGGTGGGCTCTATTTGCTTAGAGAAAACGAGCAAAATATTAGAGGTAAAGAGAAAATGATCTAAGGGTTGCAAAAGAACAGTTGTGAGAGAAATACAACTGGAAAATACAGTGGAAATATTAAAAAGAAGAAAGGAGAGGTATTAAACATCAATTTGCTAATACATATAGCATTACCTATTACAGCTGGAGACTTAATTCTCTCATCTTCAGTGAGGAAGGGAATGAAAAGGAATGGAACAAGGTTCTCAGGAATGCTTCAGACATTCCTTTCTAAAGGGGGAAATGGATTAACATCTATCTGATTTGGATGTACTAGGTGTATTTGGCCTGGAAGCAGATGGCTTAACTTGCTGAATACTCTGGGCTCCTCCTGCATTGGCCAGTGAGGATTTATATTTATAACATATCTATGCCTGTGGCAAAGACCATCAATTAAGTCTGTGTTGCCAAATAACTTGCTAATTTGCCTGGCCAGGGAGCACATAGTGTTGTTTTGGAATTCCATGAACTGTAAATTGTGGTTATATTATGCTGTTTTTCTGGACTTGCACTGTAGAAAAAGAAACATGGGCATTGTTTTTCTTTTATAAAGTCATATTCAGACTTGAACAATGGCTCACCCCCTCTTAAGTAGGGTATCTTCAAAGGCTTGGTTATTGACAAATGCAAATCCTGGTCTTCATGTGTATGATTTCCATTGCTGTAGCTCTGTGGAAAATCATACTGTGACTCTAAAAGACAGTTCATTTGATCTTTTTATATTACCACTTTCTTTTTATAATATGAAAATGCTTTGTAATAAAGAATAATTCTATTAATTGAGCAGTTCACACATTACCACCTAGACAGATGACTTTCTGTACATTGTTTTGGCAGAAGAAATAAATCTTCATATGCCTATGGCTCCTTGGGGACCCAAATCTCGGTATCATTAGTTAGTAGAAGCCTCTTGGCTGATCTTAATGGTGATGACATACGTCATCTGATTGATCACTGTGAGCAAGACAAACACACATCCCCTAGTCTGGGTATATAATAGCTCTGAAGACAATTGGGCACAGTCCATTTCTCACTCCTCTTTCCCTATTCTATGCTGACACAAACCTGTGTTAGTGCAACATTCTGACCTGCATAGGTCCTATACAGTTTTGCTGCATAACCTCATGTGTACATCCAGCTTGTTTCTTTCAAAATTAATGCAGTTCTCCTTACAATTGCAGCATACCTTTTTGCTTGCCTGTCTTTGGGAACCAGCTCTGGGATGCCCCTTTGCTTCTAAACCTAAACAAAATAAAGAATGACCTCTTATCTTTCTTACTCAAAAACAAGAAATGTTTGCTTATGTGTGTGGGTGTGGGAGCAGCATTACAAGTATGAATTAAGGACTTTGGGGTCTCTGAGTATAACTATTGGAAGGAGCATTCCCAGTTTCAGTAAATGTTTTCTGAGTGGTCAGGTGCTTCTGTGCCAGAAATGCCTCTCTGGAGGATTCCCGAGGGAGCTAGGGGAAATAACTGCACATGTGGCCACTGACATCATGAAGCAAAGGATGGGAATTCAGAATACCTCACCCTCTCTGAATGCAGTGCCTACTTCCTCTTTGAGGATCATCTAAGAGGACTTCCATTCTGTGTACTGATACCAGTAAATGAAATATACAGGATGGTTTAGGCTGGATTTCTCAGATGTATTCCTTGGACCACTTCCACTGAGTCAGCTGGAGTATCTGTTAGAACCAGATTTTCTTTGCTCTAGACCATATGAATTAGCATATCTGTGTGTGTGTGTGGGGGGGGGGGCTTTGACTCTCCATTTCAAATAGGTTATTTATTTTGTACACAAACATTAGGAGCCATTAGCTGAGGGGTATGCTTAAAGGAGAAAAGTTAATGTTCCCTTTGTTTTTATTATTCACTATGTCTAGTTAGAAGATAACAATTAAAATTCTCCTTTTTACACTTAGTATAAACATTTCTCCAACAATGAGTTTTCCAAGATGTCCTCAATTTCTTTCTTTCTTTTCTGCTTCAGAGTTTGGCACATTTTTCCATCTTTTTGGAGCTACTGCTCAGCTATTGAAATCCAATGCTGTTATGAATCACCTTAGGGGTTGTCATGTAGCTCACTTAGGCTCTGAAGTAGTGTGGTATTTCCACTACTATCTTGCCAGAGAATTAACTGGGAATTAATGTGGCTGCACCGTCCAGTCCAGGTGACTTCTTGGGAATGGATAAGATTTAGTGTAAATTGCTGCAATTCCTGATAAGAGTACAATATTTGATTCATTTAGGATTTGGAGAGTGTGGCATAATATATATGGCCACAAATTCTTTGAGAGATGGGGTCTACGTCCCCCACTTGAATCTGAGCAGGCTCTATCATACTCCCTAGGATCCCATGGGCAAGGCCTTCCACTGAAGTGCCAGCATTAAGAGTGAAAACAATTGTGGACCCTCCAGATCAGCTCAGTCTCAGCTGATCCCACAGACAAACTCCAGTCAAGGCCTGATGGAACAGATGGACTGCTCAGCCAAGTCTTGCCTGAATTGCTGATCCACAAAATAACAAGAGATGATAAAAGGATTTTTGTTTTAAGTCACCAAATTTTGGGCAAGTTTGTTTTGTAAGAATAGATAACAAAATGTGTGTGTGTTGGGGGTAATGCGGTTACCATGCTAACTTAGTCTGATCCATATATTGGGTTTTGTTTTTACTTCCAGAGGGAGTTAGTCATAAAATCAGTAGCAATATTGATAACAATACTTACCAGAAGAACATAAATTATATGTAATCTAAGTAAAACATATGCTTTACCTAACAAAAGTTTAAGGATTTTTCTTTATTTGTAAAACAACATACTTCCCAGTACTTAGGAAGGAAATGGATATGAGTTGAGCTGTATAGATAATGGGGAAAACAAGCACTAGGATATTAGTTGCTTAAAATCAGTTGCTTAAATTTTTACCACAGTGGATCAGTAACATGTCCATGCATAGATCTAGACTCCATAGAAACTTTCATACTTCTTTGATTGTAACTCGCAGTGATGAATGTTTTACTTGGACCTGGTACATATACATAAACTTAGGAGCAAACTTCACAAAATACTACTTACTTTTATTACATATAATGCATTCTAAGATATTTTATTCTATTTTCTTTTATAAAATATTGGTCAAATATACTGAATAAACTTCATGAATCATCAATAGGTTACACCCTACAGTATGAAAAACACTGCCCTAGCCATTAAGCTTTGCAGGACCAGTGGTTCTGTCCTGTTCACTGCTGTGAACATAGGTGCTTAGAAATTTCTGGTGTATAGAAGGTACTCAAGCTTTGAATGAATGAATGAATGAATGATAATAGTTTTACAATTTATTAAAATGGGAAGGATGTTAATCACAAGTGAGAAAACCCATTGTCAACTCTTGAATTGTATATCTTTGAGTGTAACTTCTCTATTTTCTTACTTGTAAAATGGAATTTATGATATCAAATACTCATGGGATAAAATAAGCCTACAAATATAAAACTATTTTGAGTAACAGATATAGAATGACAAATGAAAGATTAATGTATTTGTTGCTTATACATTTTGAAATGCCTAGAGATATCACATAATATTTCACTTTGTTACTTTAATAACACTTCATTAATTTGGATTAATTAGATACAGATTGCTGAAAAATGAGGTCTAAATTTAGACCTTTTTAAATAAAAAAATATTTAAAATGATATTGAGTAACAAAATAGTCCTAAAATGTTGGACTGGGTAGAAACCTACCTTGAAATATTAATTGGGCCACTAGCAGATTAGAATTCTGAGTGAAAGCTTAAGCAGATTGAGTGTGTTTGTAGAACATTGTTTTTGTGTAAATAAATATTTCTAAAATTCTGAAGAGAGATTTGTTTGGGTAAAGTGCCCTTATTATCCCTTCAGTAATTTATTAATTTCTAGTGTATATATTTGAAAATATAGCCATTTATAAATTACTGAGGTTTGGATAGATGAGATTTTGAGCAATGTCTGTGGAAGACTTATGGACTTTGCTAAATTGTTCCAGTAAAAACTAAGAGCTCTGAGCTATCAACGAGACTGTTTTTGCCAGGGGTAAATCTTGCTGCGCAGCCTTGAGTAACCCTCCTTTTGTTCTTCCTGTAAAGCCTACCATAGACTCATGGGAACCTTCCCAACTTGCATTCTGGGTGAAATAGTATGCAGTAGTAGTTTGGTGCACTGGCTTTGAAATCAGAGAAACTGACTCTAAATTCTGGTTCTGCTACTTGCAGTATGTGTGATTCTGGGTAGGTTTCTTTGTCTCAATAGTTGTTTGCGATAAATAAGATATAGTATGCACACACACTTATGAAGTATTTAACACAATGCCCAGCACATAAAAACACTCAATAAATGATAATTCCCGTTAGCTGTTGTTATTGTTGTTTTTATTAGTTACTTCCAGTTCTTGTCTGGACTAGCTAACTGTTACAGTTGGGCTGTTAGAAGAGATTTGTTTACTCAAGAAATATGCAGGTTTCTCTAAGATCCAAGAAAAATTACTTCATAAGTTTTACCATGTCCTGAGACTTAACCATTGTGACACCTGAAAATTTAGTTGAAAAGACAGTAATGTCCCTACCTCTATAGAAGCTCTCAGCCAAGGAGTGGTATATATATAGTGCATCACTGAACACATGCTATCAGCTGTCAGTCTTCTCTTTGTTTGCTGGGGCAAGGTCTGCCCTGTTCAATTTTGTTCTTTGTTGGAGAAACTAGGGCACTAATGTGATTGCTCACTCTGTGATGCTGAGCTATTTTGAGGTATCCTTTCTAATCGACTTGAGGCAAAATTGTGAAGTAGTCATTTGTCTCTGTCACTCTATTACTCCCTCCTCCTCTCCTGGCTCTACTGCCCTCCTCCCTCATCCTTCTGTCAGTGAATTTCTTTTACTTAATACCCCAGATTAGCTGAAAATGGCTTAAAAGGTGGTTTCTTTTAGGTACATTTGTGCATTAGAGGACACTAAAGGATTAAATGAATGATTCTCTAAGGATACTGTTTCAGATATTTGCAGGCCAGTTAAGAGAGAATTCTGGACTGAGGAATTATCCTGGTAGCCTTCCATTCAAACTGCCTTTTCAGCTGGTTCTCAGCTAAAAAGAAACATTGTGTCATTGAAATAAGGGAGGATCTATTCTAACCTTTTCCAAGGTTTGTCCCATGGGATGTTAGTTTATTTCACTATTATTAAATACTTTAAAGAAACTCAGTAAATAACAAAGTTAAACAGGTTTTTTTTGTTGTTGTAGAGATTCTCAAAACATTTCACATGCTCATGTTAAAGGAGGCACACTTTGTACTTCCAAGGGGGTATTTAGGATGTAGCATTTTCCATCTTATTGGATTCTCTTCTTTTAATTTTTCATGAAGCAGCTTAAGCATCTGTGTGACACAGAACACATTTTACAGAGCACCAGTCTAATACAACCCTCTAAGCCAATGAACAAACTGAAGCAGGGAACAATAGAGTGACATGTTCAAGGTTACCTATTGAACTGATTGCAAAGTCAGGACTATACACCAGGTTCTCTGACTCTACAACATGGTCAAAGGTCCTACTTGCAGTTACAGATTTGATGTCTGTCTTCCCCGTTGCATTATCCATACTGCTCTTGGCTTATTTGCTCACCACTGGATCCCTAGCACTTAGCACAGTAGCTGGCACATAGTGTTTGAACCAGTACTTATTAAAATTGAATTGAGATTGTTCACAGGGATGGACATGCGCTGTCTGCTCCTATCTATGCCCATTGCTTCACTTCTGAGTCTGCTCCCTCCTACAATGCTATATGGATGGAGGGGTAAGTTTCATACTTACACTGAGAATACATGGTCCCAGTTCCGCTGACACTGAACCTGTTAAGGTGCAGTCTGTGTGTGACCACATTCTTCTGGGGTTGGAACAGGATGATGTGCACCTTAGGTGCAAATAAACATCCCAGGACCACAAAACCGCTCAGGCTAACGGAGATGCACATGGTTGTTGTCTGCACCTATGAGAAAACGTTGCCCAGTTAAGTGTCTGGCTATAAATTTAACCAGGTGGCTAACTAAAGAGAGCACTGAAAAAAGACAAAACTGAAAAACCCCAAATCCCCCACAGTTCTGTTCTTATTGTAGACAAACCAATACAATAATTATATTGGATCTTCTGAGTTTGAGATGTTCATGGAAAAAGATTGCTTAGGATTTGTAAGCAAACACTATTTGTGTTGAGTACTCCTGAAAGCTTGCCAGACCTTTACATTGATTCTCTTGGGGTTTTTTTCTTTATATTTGTATAAATATATTTCTTCAGACTCACTGAATGCAGCATCTTAAATAGTACAATATCAATATTCAATGATGAAGTTATCATATTGCTGATGGTTTCAGTCAATCAACTTGGCTCATTTATTAAGGTTCAGTATATAATGAACAAATTTAAGCCTTTTACAGTTTTCTATTTCTGACACTTGCCGGGAGCTCTGCATCAGCTATTTTGTTTTTCTAGTCAATGTTTGGAGATACTATCAACTATTTTCCCAGGTACCTTCTCTTTTAATTACTTCATTGGCATCTCTCTAAAATTTCGATACATCAGGTACTCACTATTCAATCTTTTTTTGTTACCTAGTCTTCTATATACTCATTTTGACAAGAGAATTTTTACTTTCTCCCTCGTTACTTCCCCTGAAAATATACCTTACCACTAAGTTTTATCATTTCTTCTTTTCATTCTCTTGCTCTCACTCTTCATCTCTGATTTCATTTATCCTGGCTTCAGCTCCCATAGATTTTCTGGAAAATCTCAAATTAGATTTTACATATTTTATCACTTTCAGTACTGAAAAATGGAAATTAATTATTTCTTCTATAAGTTTTTACTCAGAGTAGCTAAGGTAAATCCTAGAGTAATTTTAGATTTCGATTTATTTTTTCTTTTTTCCCTAGGCAATGCTAGGAGATTACTCATGCCCTAAAGTGTTTAACTTTCTTCTCTAATCAAGGAAAGCTGAAGACAACAATTAACTAGAGAACTCATAACTACAGAAGGCTTCATTCTATTTTCAGTAAAAATTTCAGATCCCACTTGTAGTATAATTCTTCAGAGTCTGATTTTACCCTAAATGCAAAAGCAAAATCCATCCTCAGTGTTAAAGCTCTTGTGCCTTCCAACTTGGCCCAAAGTTGCAACCTGCTTTCTCTTTTGTCAACTACTGTCTAATTCCATGATGTGAAAGCCTCAACAAATCATTCCTGTGTTATTTGTAGTGAGTCCAATTACTGATATATATTTTTTACATATATGTATAATATGATATGAGAACTATACTCCCCCTGCCTCAGTCAGTATATGAGAGATATCAATATATGAGAGAGATATTGATATATATAGAAGTCAATATATGAGAGATATCAGATTGAAGTGAAGGTGAGACAAGTTCAAATGTGCAAACTTTCAAGGAAACCTCATCTAAAAACATTTCTATAACTTTGAAACTCCTTACAAAACTTTTCAAAACTTTTCAAGAAGAGGAGAAGCTTTTATGAGAGAATATCTTGGAAAAGGCTGTGCTGTGAGTTCTACACTCTCTAACTCTTAGAGGGGGTTGTGCCTATCTCCTCACATTCCTAGAGAAGAATGCTTCAACATGGCCATTAAAGAACGTTTGTGGTTTTTTTGCAAGAGGAGAATGTCTTGGCTTGGAGCCTGATTCTTGTCTTAGAAATCTAGGAGGTGAGAAAGGCTAATTACTTTTTTAGCAGAGCACAGAGACTTGCTGCTGTGTTGAGATAGTCCTTTAATCTAAGAATTTATCAAAGCAAAGGATATATGAGTGATATGCATGGACAAGAAGGCCACACTATAAAGAGCCCCCACGGACAGTCTTGGGTTCATGTAGAGAGGAGCCTGGAGTCCTTCACAGAAAGAGGTTGGAGGGGTCTATGTAGCTTGATGTCCTGGGACTGAGTGTGAAGTCACAAGAAAGAATTCAGAATAGAGAATTGCCAGCCAACTCATGCAAGGATCTATTGAAGAAAAGGGCCAGTGAAAACACCCTTAAGTCATTTTCCATGTATTCTGAGGATGTGTCTTTAACCACTATGGACTTAGAGATCATAAAGACATCCAGCCATATAAGAACTGTCTTACTTCTTTCTTATTACTCTTTAATTAGGCCTAAGAGGGAGATAGCAACTGGTGGATTGGGGAGTGTGAACAGGAGAAAGAAGTTGATCACTGCAGGCTCTCAGCCTGAGGCAGCCCAGACCACAGAAGAAATTGAGAATTAATGGTAAGTCAAGAATTGATTTTAATAATTATAGGATTAGGCATTTAAAATCCCAATGAAGACTATTTTACATTAAAAATTCTTTTGGGACCTTATGTTACCTAAGAGCACAAAAATTCATAATATAGGAGATGATTATTCTCACTAAATACTAAAGGAGTAATGAGAGGAAGAACTAAAATTGCATGTTGGTCATAGTTTATGCAGCATATAATTAAATATACTTGTTTTAAATCGGACAACTTTTAATTCTTTTAGAAAGCCTAAGTATCAGCCTCATAGTTTCAGCTGTCCAGTTCCTTCAATAAGTCACCCTATTAAAAGTCTGTATTTGTATATAATGCTTTGTTTTCTCTCTTTGTACACTACCAGTCCATGCTGCTCTGTTTTTGTCTTCCTTAAACTCCTAGTAACATTTGACATGTTTAATCACATCCTTCTTTTGGGCTTCCTGGATACATCCTCCCCTCAATGACTGCTCCTTGTCTTAGTTGTCTTTGCTGACTTTTCCTCTTCTACCTGAATTCTAAGAGCTATAGTGTCCCAGGCCTCAGTTTTGGACTCTCTTCTTTTTACCATCTCATTGAGTTCCATGGCTTAAGTACCTCTTATATTGATGATGTTAAGATATTTATTACTAGCTCCAATGTATCTTCTGGGCATCCAGACTTATATATTCAACTGCTATCTTGGCATATTGTTTTGGATATTTAATGGGCATATCAGAATTAATATGTAAGCAGCACTCAATCCCTCCCCTGAAGTGTTTCCATTTGAGTGATACCAAATGCCAAAGTACAAGCCAAAAACCTGGGAGTCATCCTTGATTTTGCCATTTCTCTTACACCCACACATCCAATCCAACAGCAAGTTCTGTTGCTTTTTTGGGACATAATTCTCTGTTTCTTGTTCTACTTGTCTTTCAGGCAGAAGCTCTGACTGCCTTTCACTACCTGTGAAGCAAAGGGCCAAGATAGTAACCATTATAAAAGACTAAGGTTCCTTAATCTCACAGTTCCTCCCCTGTGATGCAACAACTGACTGTGCAGCTATCACCTGACCCACTTTGTGTAGCCTGTGGAAAGTGGAGCTCAGGGAACCAGAGCCAATGTTGATTGACACTGGCTATTGCTATTACTTTGAGTCATAAAGTCCTTTTTGTCAGCATCAACAAAACTGTGGCAGGCTAGTATGTTTCCTTATAAGTATAGTTGAATCCTAGACTCTACAGTTTTTAATAGTTTTGGCAATGAGACTTGAATGGTTTTTTCAAAGAGGGAGTATAAGAGCCTATGGACTGGATTTGAGAGACGTCCATGAGAATCAGTAGCAAACATGATGATGGAGTCATATGGACAATCAAGCAATAAGCTCCACGTTATTGTCCACTAATGAATAGATAGTCCTTTAATCTAAGAATTTATGAAAGCAAAGGATGTATGAGTGGTATGCATGGACAAGAGGGCCACACTATATTTGGGGAGAGGGCCACAGGCTGAGTAATAGGAAGCTGGTTCAGATAGAACTGTTGGACTGGTGCTATATTGCTGTTAACTGTTCTCTGGGGGTGGGGTGAATTCTTTCCCAATCTGATTCAGCTCTGCCCAGTTATAAAAACTAGTATTAAAATTTGTCCTGGGTAGACAGAAAGTTGTGCTGCCTTTCACATAAAAGTTGCAGAGATAAGCACCTACACTGATGATAAAAAGAGGGACCTTCAGAGAAGGCAGAAACCAGATGAATTATTTGAACTTTGACTGGTGCTTTTGGGAGATGAGAGGGCAGGGTGTACAATGCTTATCAAGGAAGAATGACAACAGCTAGGTTCTCTTAAGGCTTATCCCCTGCTGATGTCTCTCATGCCAAATTTAGATACATTCCAAGATGACAAAGTCTCAGTTTTTGCAGTAGAACCTGGCTGCAAAAAAAGGAGCTTCTGTGTTCCCTATGAGATTTCTCTGAGATAGAATATGCTCTGAGAAAGTATAGGTGGAGAACTAACTAGTATTTGGGCTCTTACTGACCGGGTTTGGTTTAAATGCTGAAAAAGGTGCTGTACTAAAGAATGAGAAACATTCAGAGCAATCTAGATAAATTTTGGCAATCAACTGCAGCACTGGAAAACTTCTCTAGCTCTTATATTAAAATGAGGCAAGACCCTAAGAGATGTTATCATGATGAAATAGCAAATGCCTTGGATTAAGATGAATTCCTTTAAAAAAGCTGCTGCTGTATAAGTTAAGGCAGAGTTAGAAGTGCAAAAACCATGTGCCCAAGCAGAAAGCTGTTTGGCTCTGGCTTTTGCATCAAGGCCCTCCCTGCCCCAAATCAAAATGAATAGTGACATTAATGGTTATTTTCTCATCTAACTTAGAATTCTGGGTGATCAGAAACATTGGACCTTTGTTTCCTTAAGTCATGAGTAGCTGCTGCTTAAAACTTAAAGCCCCTGTGCCTTGCTTAATGGCCCAGGGCCACTCTCTCTCCCTCCATGCTGCCTGATTCCTTTTTACTCTCTATGCTGATTTTAGCTGCTTTAAAAAGAAAGATGCTTAAAAGGATAGGATCAAGGTCTTATTATCCCCAAAGCTGGCTGAAGTCCTGTGCACCAGACCCAGTATGCTGGGAAAATTCAGGGAGGGAAGAGCTCAAAATTTTATGCTCTGTTCATTACAAACAACCAAGTTATCACCCTACCTAGACCTAGGGAGAAGGCAGGGTTGGTAGTAGAATGCAAATTTAAGGGGGCACCCAAAACTCAGTAATCAAGACAAATAGTATTTAATTGCAATGTTTTTTAAAAAATAAAACTTTATGCTAAAAACCCACGATGAACATAGTACTAACATTTTAAATGAGGACAAGAACAATAACAGTGCTGTACTGTGATGTAGTCATCTTAAGACAAAAAGAAAAATTAGTAATATTGGCCCTGTTCTGAAAACTAATTATGCAGGTGTCACCTAGCCCACTTTGCATTGCCTAGTGGAAACTGAGATTGGAGAACCTACATGAATGCTGACACTCTGGCTACAGCGATGGCTGTGAGTCTTTTGTCTATGAATCAGTTTTCTACCAGCATCCCTAAAACTGTGGCAGGCTAATTTGTTAGATTGCAAAATGGGCAAAAACTCTTCACAATTCTTGAATAGTTTTCTCTCCATTGTTAACATCCTACCATTGGCTGTGGCCACCATTAGTTCTTCCCCCCAGCAAACATGATGACAGAGTCATATGGCCAATCAAGCAATAAGCTACCATAGCTGCCTAACCAGTCCCCCCCTTTCCGCCTTTGCTTTTTGTCATACAGTCATAGTGTCTTTAGAAGCTTTATCTATTTTTTGTAAATGAAAGATTGTAAAATGTGATCATTAAACTCCTCTGCTTAAAATTTTCCAGTAATATCTTTTTTCATATAGATTAAAATCTGTACTTTCAGCTATAGCCTATACATCTCTATATCTATCAACTAGCTCCCCTGCCTACCTCTCATGAAAAATCACTCTTCCATTTATTCATTAAACTATAGCCATATATATCTTTTTGGTTAAGACATTTTTGTGTAGATGTGTTTGTACTTGCGATTTCTTCTGTCTAGCACATAGAATTCTGATGCCTGGCTCTTTCCCATCCTTTAGTGGAGTATTATGAAATAGGCACTAACATGGGATGACAAACATTTTAAAGAATTTAAGAGTCGATATACTTTTTAAAAAATCTTCAAAATAGTCAACATGAGAAAATCAGAATTTCTCTGTATTTTAACCTTGTCAAAATTATGGAATCACTCCTGAAGTTTCTGTCTATTGAGGTAGTGTTTCACCTTACCCCACTCCAATAACAATCCAGTATCTTGATACTCAAAAGATGATCTTTTGTCTAGCAGCATCTCCATCACCTGGGAGCTTGCTAGAAACCTAGAATTTTAGGTCCCATCCCTTCTTACTGAATGAATCTTTGCTCTCTAAGTGAGTTGTATACACATTTAATTTTGAGAAGATCTACAGTAACATAACCACCCTTTCCTTCCATTATAGTACTTACCACCGTGTGAGTTATCCTGCATTTTCATTTCTTCGTTATTTACTCTCTCCATCTCTATCCTCCCCTTACTCCTTACTTACTACACTATGAGTTGTAAAAAAGGAGAGACTTGTCTTTGTTGATAGCTATATCTCCAAGGTGCACAATAAGTGCTCAAATATATTATTGGAGAGATCACTTTGTAAGTTATATAAATGTCTAACCACTATGCTATATACCCAAAACTAATATAATATTGACTGTGAACTGTAATTGAAAAATACAATACAATGCAATAGAATAA
The DNA here is from genome assembly GCA_004027375.1 of Macroglossus sobrinus. Taxonomy (NCBI): domain Eukaryota; kingdom Metazoa; phylum Chordata; class Mammalia; order Chiroptera; family Pteropodidae; genus Macroglossus; species Macroglossus sobrinus. Next base: position 28,657 of record PVKZ01002035.1, read on the forward strand.
AATAAATGCTCAAATAGATTCGGAGGGCATGAATAAACAAAACACTCAGTAATTACTATTAATTAATTCCCTTATGTATGACTTTCCATTGAAACACGGTCTAGTCCCCCCGCCCCCACCATTTAAACTATGTATTGAATCCCTGATGACTCAATGTTTGATTCTACACTATCTGGGATAGTTTTGTTGTAAAACAGAAGAAGGATGCCCTGGATATTTCTCAATGATCCTTTGGTTTTTAGATTCTTACCCAAGTTCCTGCTTTGTCCTGGATGCCTGTAATAGCTTCGGTTAGCTCTGGTTGTTCTAAGGCTCTACTCTGTCACATCCAGCCTCCATATAAAGGATAAGTAAGTTTGTGGTGTGATATAAAAGGCATGCATTTGGATCTGAAAAACTTGCCACCTGGGAAGTTAATTATCTTCTGAGTCTGTTTACTTATCTTCTCAGTGGATAATAAAATTTGCTTTCCGGGGTGCTAATGAGGATCAGTGAGCTCATGTATGCAAAGCATCTAGCCGAGTAAGGTCTCAAGAGCTGATCAAGAAAGGTTAGTTTCTTTCTTTCCCTCACACCTTTCATCATGCCACTTTTTGCCTGAGCAAACAATCAACCAAAAGAAAACAAAAGTTAAAAAATTGCAAGATCCCAAAGCCCTTAAAAACTATTTAAATGAATTCCTCTGCCTGGTAAACTCTGACCAATTTGCTGATTTCCAGTAGTTTCTCACTAGACCTCCCCAACTCATCTTCCATTTGAATAAGACCCATCTTAACTACATTCTGTTTGGTATATTTCTGTCTTGCCTTAAGAATATTCTCTATATGCCCTATATTCTCTAATTATTTAAATTGTACTTTCTCACCAAGGTACAGGGAGAAATACTACCTCTTCAAGGAATATTCCTGGGAAGATCAAACTCTTACTGATCCAACTGTTCTTTCAAACCCATAGGCATTTAAGAATCCATATCACCAATTTAAGTATAAACTCTCATGTGTTAAATTTGAATTCTTTCATGTTTGTTATTTTTCTTCCCAGCTAGGATATAATATTTTTGAAGACTGGAATCCTGTTTTATATTTATTTGTAACTCATAAAGGGTGGCAAAGTACTAAGTCATAAACCCTGTTGACTGATGCCTAAATTCCTTCTAGCTACCTTTAAATTATTGGGTACTTATCTAATGCTGCTGATTCTATCTGAGCCACATGGTTTGCCTCTGGGAAATTTTAAATTTCAGTCTTGTTTTGGAATTCCTAGAACTAAGGTCCCAAGTTCTAATGCTTATGGGGTCCATGCAGATTCATAAGTGAAAGGAGCTAAGTGTAAGAATTCAGGGATTGGTGGGAGTGTGGGCAACAGGAGTGAGGGTGCCCTGTCTAGAGGCACACCCTTATTCAGGTCTGGCTAACCGTTTTATGTAGGAATTTGAGTCTACATGCTTTACTCTGACAAGATAAGCCAAGAATCTGGATAATTTACATACAATTTCTCAATTTTCTAACTTTGACAAATTGAATTTCAAAACAGCATAGGCCAAACTAAAGATGTCTGTGCAACAAGAAGGGCACGTGATTCCTAAAAGTAGTGGCTAGAGTCACTTGGGGAACTTTGAAAAATTCTGATGTCTAGGCCACAGATCAGGTCACCTACATTAGAATCTCTGGGGCTGTGCCCCAAGTATTAATATTTTTTTCAAAGCTAACCAGTTGATTCAATGTGCAGTCCACTTTGAAAACCACTGTGTTGGAGGCTCCAGTCTACCTTCTCATTTCTTTTACAAATTTAGAATTGGTGTTATTTGCAAGAAGTAACTGAGGCCTCAGATGATCTCACTGTGATTGGATGCCTAAATTAACATAGACCTTAAAACCCTCAACTCTACAATTTCTGCCCCATTTGCCTCATGACTTCTGCCATCTGATGAAGTATCAGGTATCTTCAGCTAATTCCATTTAGTCAGTTCATCTACTATATTGCTATCATGGTAAAGGGAAAAAGGAGTCATTTTTGTGTTTTAGAAATAAATGCTAATTTATTCAATACAATCAAATTTCAATAATGCTATTCATTTATTCTCAGTAGTATTTTCTGCTCTGTGTTTTTAATTAGCTTTTTTGAAAATGAATAGTTTCATATATAATGTAATAAGGATAAAATAATTAACATTGAAAAACTATATTGCAGTCTCAATATGCCAAATCATGTCTGCTAAGGATGGCTTCCTAAGAACTTAAAAAAGTTCTTACAGATCTATAGGAATGAATGTGTCCATAGGAAAAAGGAAAAAGATAAAAATGGGAACATTAAAGTACATTAACTATAATTCTCCATTTTAATCTTCATGCTCTAAAACTTCAAACTTAAATCAAAGTTTCCTATAATCTGACTTTGCTGATTCAGTTCTGAGGTTTTCTGACAGATTTTCAAGTTTTTATAGGTAGTCTTAGAAACCCTGACCCCCAACACTGAACTTATATGCTTTATTATTTTTTTTGCTTTTCTTTTAATGTAGTCTATAGGTTTTAGTCACATGGTTGTGAATAATTTAATAGATTAGATACATTAGGGATTGCTAGTCTCTTGATCCCACGCTTTAAAAAGCTTTGTCTTAGGAAACCATCAACAAAACGAAAAGACTAAATGGGAGAAGATATTTTCTTATCTTCTGATATAATTGATAAGAGGTTAATATCCAAAATATATAAAGACCTCATACATCTCAACAATAAAAACAAACAATCCAATTAAAACATGCAGAAGATCTGAACAGATATTTCTCCAAAGAGGACATACAGATGGCCAATAGACATATGAAAAGATGCTCAAAATCACTAACCATCAGGGAAATGCAAATTAAAACCACAATGAGATATTACCTGACACCTGTCAGAATGGCTATCATCACTAAATTAAAGAACAAGTATTGGTGAGGATGTGGAGAAAGGGAACCCTTATATATTCTTGGTGAGATTTATAACTGGTACAGCCACTATGGAAAACAGTCTAGAGGTTTCTCAAAAATTAAAAATGGATATACCTTTGACCCAGCAATTGAACTTCTGGGTATTTATCCAAAGAAAACCAAAACATAGGAATGCTGATGGCGGCACAATTTATAATAGCCAAGATATGGAAGCAACCTAAATGCCCATCAACAGACAATCAGATAAAAAAGTTATGGTTCATATGTACAATGGAATATTACTAAGCCATTAAAAAGTGAAATCCTACCATTTGCAACAACATGGATGGATCTAGAGGTTATTATGCTGAGTGAAATCAATCAGACAAAGATAAAAACCATATGATTTCACTTACATGCGGAATCTAAGGAACAAAAAGCAGACTCACAAATATAGAGGACAATCTGGTGATGGCCAGAGAGGAGGGGATTTGGGGGGATGAGAGAAAGGGGTGAAGGTTTAAAGAAGTACAAATTAGCAGTTGATATATGGTCACGGGGATGGGGAACATGGCATAGGGAATGCAGTCAGCAGTAAGTGAATGGCTAGGTGGAAAGCCAGAGGAGAGAAGGCGCAATTAGAGGGATTGTTTTATAAACTATATAAATGTCTAATCAATGTACTATATACTTGAAACTAATAATAAAATAACATTAAAAAATAAATAAATAGCTTTGTATTTTTTTGAGCTGCAATATTCAAGATTTGGGTAATGTAAGAATTGTGGATAAACAAAAGATTTGGGGAGTATTACAACCTACAGAGGCTCTTCATTTTGTGCAATCATGATATAACAAAGAAACCATTATACCTCTGGAAAACTTTCAACTGTGACAATTTATGAACTATAGAGAATAAAAAACAATTGCCTCAAGAGAAAAAAATTCTTATTCATTGTAAAGTATTAAAATCAGAAGTATAAATGAAAAAGTAACTGATGAATGGTTTCAACAATTTGAGAAATTATGATAGAATCATGAACTTTTCTTTCAGAAGACATGATAATTATACTGAAGCCCAGAAATTTGAGCTATATTTTACTAAAGACTCTATGAATAATGACTTAGATTACTTGAATATGTACAACAAAAGTTATGACTAGTTCAAGGATTATATGTATATACTTTATATCTACAGGGACCAAATTGTAGAAAAAGTGTAACAAATTAACATTGAATTTTATCTGTCTTAGAAAAGTGATTCTTATTTGAAGCTTGAATGAAAGTTTTTAGATCTTTAAACTGATCCTGGCTTAATGTCGTAAGTCTATCTTAATTTATAGATCTATCTGTAGTAGCCAGGTCCTCTTATGTCTAATTTGAAGTACTCTCATTTGATATTTAGGGTTCAAGTCTTATTTTCTTGTCATTTACTTTCTAAATTTAGTTAAAAGTTTTAGGAGTGTGTGTGAGTGTGTGTTACATATTCTCCCACTAGATTATAGATTGCTTGAATGACCATGTATTTACATTTATCTTCCTCTCTGTGCCTTGCACAATGCTTTGCACATAGTAGGAACTAATTAAATGCTTTTAAACATAGTGAATTAATTTCCACATATAATATGGCAGTACATCATGGGATTTATAATTATCTGCCTATTGCTGAGGTGAAATAAAAAGAATCTATTTTAAATCTTACTTAATAAAACATTGACAAGATAAAAGGAAAAAAAGAAACCATTCAAATACTTACTCTATAGTCACTTGATGTCACATAAAATATAGGGAGGAAGGCCAACCAGATGATGCATGTGGTATACATGGTAAAACCAATGAACTTGGCTTCGTTGAAATTTTCTGGGCACTTCCGCGTTTTGAAGGCATACACAGTGCATAAAATCACCAGGATCACATCGTAGGTAAGTGAGATCAACATGCTGGAATCTTTGACATTGCATTTTAAGATAACTGTTTCCCGCTTCTCTGGGAGAGTGTAACGCCTGGTGCCTGGAGCCTCCAGGATGAGCCATACAGACACCACCACAATTTGCACCAGTATCAAACCCAGGCAGATGAAAACCTGAGAACTTGGGCTGATGAATTTTGGCCTCTGAGCGCCATTCTTTACCCCATTGAAGATGCGAGCGATGCAGTTTGTTTTGGTCAGCAAGGCTGAGTAACAGATAGCAAAGGAGGTCCCCAGTCCCAGTCGACGCAATGTGCAGATGAATGGTGATGGCTTGGCAATGAAGAAGAATGTCATGCAATATGACAGGCCAACCCCAAACAACAAGATATAGCAGAGCTCCCGACCTGATGCTTTGACCAAGGGTGTGTTGTTGTGCTTGATAAAAACGGTCACAACCATGCATGTACATGCAAAACCCAGGCAGGCAATGGTGACTGGACCGATTGCCCAGGCATCTTCCCATTTGATGTAGTCTTCAGGAAGGTCAAAGCAGCCAGAAAGGTCTGCAGTGGGCCACTGCCCAAGGCCACAATCCATACAGGTAAATTCATCAACCAGGTATTCGTAGGACTCGCAGGGGATGCAGATCCAGCAGCAGACATCCCCCGGCTGCATATTCTTCATTTCATTGGGGGCACAGGGGTCACTGCACTGGGAGGTGGGAATTGTATTCCGGGACCAGTGGATAGAGTCGACATCTAGCGATAAAGTTTCTGCCCAGTGACCAACCTTCAAGTAGGAATACTTGCCACCCACATACTGGAAATTGAACACGTTGTATCGTCCCATTCCATCTCCAAAAGTGTCAAACTTGACAATGCTATCTGCACCTTTATTTGGGTTGAATGGAGCTGTGACATGTAAAGTGAAAGAAAGGGGGGAAAAAAAGAACACTGTTTAGGTGTCTTAGGTGTGTTCAGTCAATTACTTTATGTCATACCCTCAGCAAAACTGAAATAATGAGGAATAGAGATTCCAAGGCCAAAATAATTTATCGATTACCATTGAATTCACACATTAAAAACTACTAGAGTATTCATGTATTCATAAACTCATTCACCTAACATTCCCGAGTGCCTCTAATGTGCCAAGTGCCAGTGGTAATCATGAGCGCAATACAGTGCCTGCTTTCAGGGGAGCTTGATATGTAATAGGAACTGGTGAACATGTGGTCGGTTCTGTGTGGTGTATAAATATTCACTCAAAATAGTCACAATATAAATTGGACAAAACTTTCTATCTCATCCTTATTACATATTTATGTACAGCTACCTGAATATTTTCATAAAAATATATAATTAATAGAATTTTTCTCCTTCAAAATGAAGAAAAAATTTTCATGATAAATGTATGCTATGCTTCTTTTAAATAGTTCAGATGATAAAGGAGGGAACAAATGAAAACCCTAATCATTCTTCAACCCTAACACTTTCATTTTTTTGTGGTACATTTATTCTGACTATATGTATGCATGGGTCTATATGTAGCGTGTTCCTATTCACATACACACATAGAACCTGGATATTCTTAAGGCACAATAGTATGAAGAAGGTACATAACTATACTTTAAAGATTGTCCTAATTATGAAGTATCAGTAGCCCTCAGCCAAATGACCTGCTATAACTGTGTCCTTTTCTTCTAGCTATTTGTGAGTTCCTAAGCTATAGCTTTCTAAGCATCTATGTTTCTTCTAACTGCTGCTTATCATGTTTTGCTTGCCAATGTCAGCTGCCATTCTGATCACCAATTTTTATGCCACCTACTCTGGTCTACTATGTGCCTACTATTTCACACTGACAAGCTTTACTCTTTCCTTAAATGTAGAAGAATGTTTCTTATGTCTATATAATACACAGACAAACTTGTATTGTCTCTATTGGTAAATAAACTCAAAATTGTTTAATGGCTTAAACATAATGGAAGTTTATTTCTTATGTAGCAATCTAGCATCTTGGTCAGTGGGCATATCTCCTCCACATGGTGATTTGGAAACCCAAGTTTCTTAAATCTGAAGGCTGTACCAATTCCTAGAGCCTCTTCCTCATCAGTGTCCATCCAGCAGAAGAAGAGAGAGCATGTGAAGGAGATATACTTATTATTTAAAAGTGTAACCCTGAAATTGATGCATGTTTTTGTTTACATTTATTGATTAGAAATTAGTTACAGGGCCACACTCAACTTTAAGAAAGTTTCAGGAATGTAGTTTAGCTCAAGTACCCAACTAAAACCCTATAGAATGGGAAAGTAGAATTCTGAGCACATTGCAATCTCTTACTCTGCAGGTATTTGCTGTTTTTGTTGCCTCCTCCTTGAGCTCTATTCCACCATATCTGAGGCTCATATTATTTTAGCCAGTGGGAAACATCTTACTGTTCTTGGGTCCAGTTATTTTATGGAGGAAAAGGATCCCTTGATGAGTTACTTGGGTCCTTTGTGAAAACTTAACATTTTATCAAACAGCCCTCCCCTGCTTAGGACAGGGTTGGGTGGTTTACAGTAACATTTCATTCTATATATTAAGTCTGTTAGCAAATGTAGTCCAATATGCCAAATTTATTCCTAACTTACCATGATTTTTTTTCTTAATGATCTTGTTATCTCATCCGTCATTTGATTTTTACCAACCTTCACCTAGCTTTCCACCACATTTGCCAAACCCATCATATATGTTTGTGTGTGTCAGTACTCCAGTTGTAGATTGGCTTTGAGTTCATTGTGAGACAGAATGATGTAGTGGATGAATGCATAGTTTTAGATTTAGATGAATTATGTGTGATTCTCATCTGTCTTTTAATAGTCATATTTCCTGAGGCAAATTAACCTGACTCTATTTTTTAATCTGCAAATTATAATGTAAATGAACATTATAAAGTAATATAAAAATATTAAATGAGTTGATCATTTTCCATTGATTAATAACACTAGCCAAATATTAAGTTGCATGATATTCAATTCTCTGTTATTTGTTGTTTCTCTTGATCTCTTTCTACAACATTATGATCTTTGTGCAACTATTACAACTTTAATTGTTTTAATATATGTTAAGACAAGTGAACATAAAAGTTGAAACATTGTTAATATTAGAATTCTTATGTCACATAAAACTAAATTTGTTTAATCTAGGCTTAGAAAAACTTCATTACAAATTTTAGGGATTCCTTTCATATGTTACAAATAAGTAAGATGTTAAATATTTTAACATATTTTACATGAAGTATAAGAACTCCAGGTGTGTTATTAATTTTTTTATTCTACAAAATCAATCTCAGTGTTTAGTTGATGTTATTAGATTTTCAGGAAAAGATTTGTTAAAGGAATATGTTTAGATATTTCACCATTTTCACAGCTTATTTGTAAACTTACAAAATTATACATTACCTATTTGTAACCTTTAAAAGGAGTTCCCAAACTTTTTAATGTAGATTCTTTAAACAGAATAAACATAGTTTGACATAATAAAATATTTCTGATATTAATTTCTACTCCTGAAAATACAGTAATAATATTTCAATTCCTACTTGTTTATTAATTGAAAATGTCAAGTATTAACAAATTTTTTAATGATCCTGTTAGAACTTTAGCTCTGGCTTTTACATAATGTCACCACTGTTTTTCATGAGGTTATTTTTAAACTGAGGGGCAGAACATATGTAGATTTTTTCATCAGTTTTTTTTTCTCCCTCCCTTTTTGTTTTGAAAAATGTCAAACCTACAGAAATGATGAAAGATGAGTATAATGGATATGATGTGATTGGAATCACCTGGAATTAACTAATTGTTAACATGTCACATTTGCCTTTTCTCTATCTTTCTGTTTTTTTTTGTTGTTCTTGTTTTTTGTTTGTTTGTTTTTTGCTAAAATACTGCTATTAAATATTTGCTGTTAAAAAGTATACAAATATGAAGTACCAATATTAATATAGACCAAGGACTGGAAAACTATGACCCACAAACCAAATGGGTTTCTGCCTGTTGCCTGTTTTGTAAATAAAGTTTTATTGGAACACAGCCTTACTCATTTGTTAACATATTACCTATGGGTGCTTTATCACAACAGTAGAGTTGAGTAGTTGCACTAGAGATTGTGTGGCTTTAAAATATTTATTATATAAAGCAGTTCATAAAAATTTGCATATTCCTGAAATAGAACCAAAGGAACTCATACACAACAGTTTGGAGCATACCAGTTGGTATTAAAGTTAAATATTTACATATTTATGAGTCAGAAATAACATTCTTACATGTGTTCCCAGAGAAATTCTTGCACATAAGTGCCAAAAATATGTAGATGAATGTTATTAGTATTGTTTATAAGGGGAAAAACAATTAGAAATAACTTCTATTTCCAATAGCACTCACACATTATTTTATGGATTATTCACAATTTTATGATGTTACACAATTAAAAAATGAGTTATAGGAAAGACTATGCATGTATTTAGAAATAATGTTGTGTGAAACAACTATATGATTCTACTTTTATAAAGTTCTAAGATGAACAAAACTAAAAGTTTCATTTGGGGATACATACAGAAATGATACATTTTTTTCAAAAAGCAAATGAATGATAGTAACAAAATTCAGGATAGAGCATATAGGATGGAACAGTGGTATGCAGAGGGGTGGGCTAGGGAAGAGCACGAAGGTGAATACCAATTTAATAAATTCTGCTTCTTGTTTGGAGTATTTTTCATGGATTATTTTATTGTTGTGTTTAATAAATTGCAATGAGTTAAGCATACTCTTTGTATGATAGCATTTCATAATCAATATTTAAAAATTAAAATTGGAGGATATACTTTTCCAAACACACACACACATACAACATGTTAATAATTCTTCTAATTCTTGGGAACTAATGTTGCAAGGTATATTTCTCCTCTCACATTTGGGGACTGGGAATTCAATTGCTTCTGTTGATATAATGAATTACTAAGAGATTTGCTAAGATATATTGAAAAGAATAGTTTACATATACCAATTCTAATCAGAACAAAAACATTCCACTTAAGTGGCGTCAAAAACAATAAAAAAATTGATAAATTTAACAAAATATGTGAAAGACCTATATGAACACTAATGAAAAACAGAAGAATGCTAGAACAAATGAAAAGACATACAATATTCTTAGGATTCAGGTCTCTCCTAGTTGATTTTAATAATAATAATATAAAAAGTAAATTTTAATAAAAATACCAACTTAAAAAAACTAAAAAATTTGATTCTTAAGTTCATTTGAAAAAACAAATCAGCAAGAATGATCAGCTTAGAGGGAAAAAAATGTGTAGAAGATAGAGGCTCTGTTCATTCTTCTGGTGACCAAATCAAAGCTGTGACAGAAACAAGGAGCAAGCAGCAAGAAAAAAATCACCTGGGATCTTGATGAACAAGCCATACAACTAGAGAAAAATCCAAGATATCACTATGCAATGGCAGAAGGTAAAATGAGGTGAGGATATGGGGCTACCTGGTCTCAAGTGGCTGAATGAGATGGAGGCTGTGGCAGCGGCAGACTCCTCTTAAAGGGGCCGTGTCTGAGAGCAGATTTTCGCAGTGACAGATCTGCTTACTCTGAGCACCAGTGCCCATTTGGCTGCACTCAGGGGGTACCAGGGACTTACAGGTAGACATTGTTGGAGTGAGGGCTGAGGTGAAATTTGCTCTGTACACAGTGCTGGTGGTATCAAATATTCCCTGTTGAGCCCTCCCCACTCCCGGTGCGCAGACACAGTGCCGCCATAGCCATGATGTCACCAAACTGGATAACAGAGGTTGTTCCTCCCAGAGGAGTCCCTGAAACCCTACCTCCCCAAATTTGTGGCCCCACCCAAACCACATCCAGGTATATCCTCAGTGAGTCAGGTGCTCCTTGCTGAGCAGTGCCTAGACTGACACTGGAGCCAGCTGGCCTCAGTTTCTGGGGTGACCTTTTGAAGTAACTATAAGCACAGCATCTGTGGATTGCTTGCTGAATCTTAACAGGTGGCCCTGGAAGGGTAGAGGCTTCAACTAAATTTAGCCTGCAGCTGAATCCTTCTCAGGGCTATGCTACTGGACACCTACTTTACAAATCCACACTTATAAGACTGGGAGACATAGGAGCTTTGTTGAGTACATAGAAACAGACAAAGAAAGGCAGCCAAAATGGGAAGACAAAGAAATAGAAATCATATAAGAGAATGGAACAGAGATCTAGATATAATGGAGTCAAGTAATCTAACAGATGCAGAATTCAAAACACTGGTTATAAAAATGATCAATGAACTTTTGGGAAGTGTAGATAAATTCAGTGAGAACTTCAACAAAGAGATAATGAACATAAAAATGGAAATGAAAATTATAAAAGGGAACCAGTCTGAAATGAACACATTATCTGAAATGAGAAATATATTAAATGGAATAAACAAATAAATAAACAAAGTGAATAAAAAAAGGATCAAATGCTGTATCTAGAGGACGGGAAAGCCAAGGACACTCAGAATGGCAAGAAATAAGATGCCAAGACTATAAAAATAATTTAAGGAGGATATGGGACACTATTAAGGGTCTAAATATCAATCTGATTGGTGTAACTGAAGAAAACCAAGTTACAGCTTGATAAACAGCTGTTTGAAGAAATACTGATGAAAAACTTCCCTAACCTGGTGAAGAAAATGGATATAAGATCCAAGAAAGCACAGAGAATCCCCCAAACCAGGGATCCAAAGAAACCCACACCAAGACACATCATAATTAAAATGCCAAAGGTTAAGTACAAAGAAAATATTAAAAGCAGCAAGAGAAAAATAGATAGTTACCTATAAGGGAACACCCATAAGATTGGTAGCTGATATTTCAAAAGAAACTATGCGGGACAGAAGGGCTCGTCAAAAAATATTCAACATAATGAAGACCCAAGATTTACACCAATAATATTTTATCCAGCAAAGCTATCATTTAGAGTTGAAGGATAGATAAAGAGCTTCCCAGACAAAACTAAGCAAAAGGAATTTATCCCCACCGAGCCAGTGTAACAGGAAATGTTGGGGGAACTTATTTAAGAAGAAAAACATGTATCAAAAACAGGAATAAAAAATAGTAACAACTACATTCCTATCAATAAGTACCTCAAATGGAAAAGAATTAAGTGCTCCAACTAAAAGGTAGAGTGGATGGTTGGATAAAAAAATAAGACCCTTACATGCTGCCTACAAGAGACTCACTTCAGATTAAAAAACACACACACAGACTAAAATAAAGAGATGGAAAAAGATATTGCTTTGATGGACCTAGAAGGTATTTAAGTCAGAGAAAGATAAACACTATATGATTTCATTTAGATGTGGAATATACGGAATAAAAAGAACAAACTAATCAAAAATAGACTCACAAATATAGTGGACAATTTGGTGACAGACAGAGGGGAGGGGGGTTTAGGGGACTGGGAAAAGGGGTGAAGGGTTAAAGAAGTACAACTTAGTAGCTGATGGATAGTCATGGAGATGGGGAGCATAGCATAGGAAATGCAGTTAGCATTAATATGTTGGCTAGGTGAAGGGTCAGGGGAGGGAGGGAGCAATTGAGGGAATCATTTTACAAACTATATAGATGTCTAACCAATGTACTATATAGTTGAATCTAATTAAAATAAATAATTTAAAAAGAGAGAATGATCAGGAAAAAAGAAGAGCAGTGAGGGAGCACTAGCACTACCAGATATTAATACATATTAAAAAGCCTCAGTCATTAAAACAGTGTGGTACTGACTCATGAGCACATGGGAAAACCAGTGAGGTTGTGTGACATATCCGTAAATATATTCAATATATGCTAGGATTTGACATATGATGAAGGTGGCACCTCAAACAAGTTAAGATAGATATTCAATAAATGATGGTAGGCAACTGTTTAGTTATCTGGAAAAAGTTAATTGGATCTAAATTTTATAATTTATACCTAAATAAATTCTAAAAGGTTAAAAATTTTACATGTAAAAAATAAAATCATACAGTTATAAAAATTTTTTTAAAAGAATTAATTACTTTAATATTGGAATTGGTGAAGTTCTTTTTAACTAGAGGCGAAAATACAGAAACTGTAAAACAAAATTTTAAATCTAATTACATGAAATTAAAACAAATTCTGAATAACAACCAATATAAGTATGATAGGAGCACAAATGACAAGCTAGGAAATAATATATACAACTGATATAGTAATAGGCTATAAAAAATTCTAATAAACCAAAGGAAAAATGACCAAAGAATATAAACAGGAATTTCGCTAAATGGGAAAACAATTGGTCCTTAAAAATATGAAAATATGTTTAACATTACTTAAAATAAAGAAAAATGCAAATTGTTATAAGAATAATGATCCCTTAAAGATGTCCTCTAAAAGCTGGAAAAGGCCAAAAAAAAAAAAGAGACTCTCATCTAATGCCTCTGAATTCAGAAAGAAATGCAGCCCTACTGACACCTAATTTTTAGCCCAGCGTGATCCATTTTGGATTCATTTGGATCTAACCTCCAGAACTGTTAGATAACAAATTTATGTTGATTTAAGTGACTAACTTTATCATAATTTGTTACAAAGACAATAGAAAAATAATACAAAAAGTAAAACCATTTTTCATTTTTACATGAATTTTGTTAATGAGGCTCTAGTGAAGCAAGAGCTCCCTTACACTGGTGGGTAGGTAAAGTGGTACACTTTCAAAAGAGGGCAATTAAAAAATTTTCAAAATTACAAATGCATGTAACTTTGGACTTAGCAACTTCGACTTGTGAAATGTATTCTGTAGATAATACTTGCATATGTGTGAAATGATGTTTTTACCATGTTGTTTATCACAGAATTATTAATTTTTTAAAAATTGGAAAAAATCAATAAGTAAAATAGAATACTAGCCAGCTATATGCCACATAATATGGAGCTATAAAAAAAAATCTAAAGGTCACATTGTTATATGTAAAAAATTAAGGTGTAATACAATACATTTAATATAAAATTTGTGATGTTATTTTTTATATAAATAGTAACAATAAAAGAATCTGTATTTTTTTTTTAATGTAAAGAAATTCTGGAAGAATACCTAAGAATCGTGGTTACCAACAGGCAAGAGTTTGGAAATGAGCAGATGCATGGCAAAAATGGGAAGGAAATTTTTACTGAATTATTTAATATACTTTTTGCATTTTGAAATATGAATGTATTACCTATTCAAAACAGAAGAATAAAAAATAAAAATATAATTAAACAATTAAGGATTATCAGACATTCAGTAAACTTCTAACCTGAAAGACACTGAAACAACCAGAAAAAGAAACTTGAAATAAATAGACAATGCAGGGCGCAAAAGACAAAAGCTTTAAAATAATAATATACTCAGAGAGATAAGAGAAGAATTTGTATCTATGAAATACGTATAATATATTCTTTAAAAGGAACATTCAGAGAACAAGGATGATCTTTTAGAAATAAAATAGAGTAAATAGAATTTCAACATAAGGATTGAAAGACAATTTGTGAAAACTCTTGAAGTTTGACAAAAATACTGAGGTGGAAAGTAGAAAATAAAACAGAAAAATTAAAGAATATTCTGTGAAATTTCAACATACGATCAACAGGAGTTCCAGAAAGAGATGAAGAAAATAGAGAGGAAGACATTATTAAAAGAGTCAAAGTGAGTAACAGTGGAGAATGAACTTGACCTAAGAAAGAGTGAAGCAATGGACTGCTGTTCTTTCTTATAAGCTTGTTGAATTCATATAAAAATTATGTACATGCATTATTTTCATAAAATAAAGAAACTATAAAGTTAAAAAAAGTGTAAGGAATGATTGAGCAAGGTCAGGTAGCACAGCTTGCAGAGTAAATTATGAAAATGAGAGCACAGCAAATATAACGAGCTCTTGAAAGGTGAGTGTTTAACAAATAGTATTTTTGGTGGAATTTTGTTTTATTAATATAAGTTTACTTTTTACTAAATTTGTTTTGTTAGAATGTAACAAAGTATGGTCTAGTGTTTAAATCGTTTACATACATAAAACACATTAAGGCAGTACTTCAAATAAATGCATTACAAATTCTAAGCAAAAATCCATTGACAGAGCAGAAGTGTCTTGATCTTCAGTTTGGAATATAGTATTGCTATGTCTATATTAGGATGAGAAAGAATAAACAAAAAACCTAGAAGAAAAAGGTAAAACATGTCTGTCAAATATTTTACATGTGAGAATAATCCTGTTTCTGAATAGCTATTCTGAACATGACTTGTCTGTAGTGAGGAGGCAGGTAATAAAACTAGCTCTTTCTCAGGTGCTGCTAGAGTGACTTCAAGTGACAGATAAGATTGAAGCTCTAGGGGACTGATTCTGATGCCTTCCTGATGCACTTAGGGTTGCCTTTAAGTCAAATGACTCACCTGGGAAATAGTTATAGTCCAGTGAACTGTCACTGTTGTCCTCTGGTGATCAGTTGAATAGTTCTTTAGAGTGACAAAATTCTAAGGACTTTCCTATTTCTTAGATCGAGTATTAACAAGGGAGCAAGCATCATTTGAAATGGAAAGGCAAATCATTTCACCTTTTGTTGTTGCAATAGCACGAAAAACCCAAATTGAAGAAAGAAAAAAAAAACTGGAAAGATGGCAGATATTTCGTTGTTTTCAAAAAGACTTACAACCTTCTCCAAGATCTAATTTCAAGCCCCTCACTACTCTAGTTCCTCATAATCAAGTCCTCACTTTTCAGAAGGAGCCTGATGTGGCCTCAAGTCAGGAGAATGACTTCTCTGTTTAGCTTATTATCCAATTAGTTCCAACCTTAGTTTCAAATAAATTTTTTTGAGAACTTTAATACCAAGGTGACCAATCCTCCTAGTGCCCACTTGGTAGAGATGAGGTAAGTCTGTACCTTACAAGTATCACAGGTTAATGGCAGGAGAAAATTAAATTGACTATTTTTTTCCTCTCAGACAGAAGTCCATTTAAGGTAAGACAATAATGTGACCCTTAACAGGCTTTCAGTAATGGGACTATAACTGCCACTGCCTGGGTTCACATTCATAAATACTAATGGAAATTGCAAAAGCTGCTAAGTGATATGGCTCCAATTTTACAACATTTTACAACCAGGCCCTCAACTGAGATTTCTGTGAACTAATTTGATGAACTGGAATAAAGGCCTATAGATGAGGAGACAAAAAATGACATCTCCCTTGAAAGACCTTTTAGAAGTCAAGAAGACATCAAAATCCTTTGGCTAGAGCAAACAATCTTTTACAAACATCATGTAGCTGGGAGATAGAAAAGAATAATGAATCCTTGGCTATCTGCAATTAATTTATCTACAGATTAGGAACAAAATTGCTAATGCATTTCCACAGTTATTTACCAACAGAGCATAGCTGCTGGAAAAAAGACCACCTAGATGCCTTAGATGCTCAGTCTCACTTATGAAAAGGTTCTGTAAGTATCGAAGGGGTACAGTGAAAGTGAGTGAGAAAAGCTGTTGAAAGAGTGTTGCATTTTTAATGGTATTATGACTTTTGAAAAGAACTTTCTTCAGTTCTGAAAACAGCATGGCTAATACTTTTAATGCTTCATTATACATTATGTTGGTTTCCCTATCTAGAGTCTACACATTGTTGGTGAAAATTTTCAGCACTCAAAGCAGCTCAGAAAGGAACAATCCACTCTTAGACTGAGAATAAAGAATGCGGAGGCAAGGCACAGCAAAGAGCAATGAGTGAAAATTAGTGATTCCCGGTCCCCTCCACCCCCAATCCAGGAATCAGGCTCAGGGCCACCTTTGCGTATTTTATTTATTTCAGCTGGAAGTCTCATGGTAGCCTCTGAATCTTTAGTTCAGAATCCTCTTTAATGTGAGCTAATGCTACCATCACATCGTTTTTTCTACCCTCTCTTCCCGAACTTTCACCCTCCCTGTTATATAATCTACTGCTTTTCTCACATTCTTTATGATAAATATTTAAATTTTTAAAAACTTTTAATTGATATATGTATACAGAAAAAGGGTGAAAATAAGTGAATTGTCATAAAGTGAACATATCCGTGAAACATAAATGTCAAGTGAACTACTAGTTCCCTTGTTCTTGTTCCCATCTCCCTTTCATTCCTCCCCAAAGGTAACCACCATCGTACCTTTTGTTACCATGAAGATTATGACATCAAAATCTGATAGTAAACTTTATATCAATGTAATTATAAAATATGTATTTTTTAAATCAATATTTTTTGCTCAAAATTAAGTTTGGTGAGATTCCTTCCAGTAGTGATGAGAAGCTACAGTTGGTTCATTTTTACTGATGCACAGCATTTTATTATACGGATATGCCACATTTTTTTAGCCATGTTTCCATTAGAGATATATATTTTTTCTTTCTTTAAATCTGTAGCCTATATGAATAACGCTGTGTCTTTAGCTCAGTTATCCCAGAAGTGCACCCTGAGACATAGATTTGAGTTCAAATTGATTTGGGAGTTTATAGGGGAGTGGAGAAGTAAGATATAGACAGGAGAAAGAATCCAATATAGAGTGTTTCTGTGAGTGCATGAGGGTCTCATTCTCACTGGAGTCCTTTGGGAGATAACACAGCATGGGAGTTGAAACATAATACACCAGCTTACTCACTAATGGATGGGACAAATCTTGTTTGTCATTGGTTGATGGCTACTCCAGGTGTGGTAATGTTATAGCATTTTTTACTGTTCTAGGAACACACAAGAACATGCTCCTGTGGCCAGAGAAAACTTTCTGGCAGAGAGTCATAGATGGTTATGTTAAAAAGCCATTGGCATGTATAAGAATAGGGAGAGCTAAATTTGGGGGAGGCACTGAGAGCATCTCCTACCTGCTGCTACAACTGTTCCCATATGTAGATGCATTTCTGTTGTGTGTATACATATGTGTATACGTCTACACCGTAGTGAAATTGCTATGAGCTTGAGTTCCCATTGCTTCACTACTTTAATGTTGCTGCCTTTGAATTTTAGCCATTCTTGAGATGTAGTGCTATTTCGAACATCAGCCTAATGTGCTGACGTAGTGTCCTATACATTTAACTTTATATACTAAGACTCTCTAGGCCAAGAACAATGTCTCATTCATCTTTGAACTCTCATCATCAGAAACAATGCTAGGCACATAGTAGACACTTCCTAATTGTATTATAAAATGTTTATTACACTTAATAGACTGAAGAGCATCATCTCAGGAATTTAAAAAATGTTCCAGTAACAGCTATAACAGAGACCAATTAAATATCAATCTTAGGATATGGGCCTTTGTACTTGTATTTTAATAGTTACTATATTACTATGCAGTTCAGGTTAAAAACCATTAGTTCCCAGCCAGGAAATTATTATTTTGCCCCCCAGAAAACATTTGGCAATGTCTGGAGACATTTTTGGTTGTCATGACTCAGGATGGGGGCTACCACTGACATCTTGTGTACAGAACACACCCTCACAACAAACAATTATATACAGTCCAAAATGTCAGTAGTGCCAAGATTAAGAAAAATTGGTCTAGGATAATAATAAATGTTTGGATTTCTAGAAATATTCTGATAATCTCAAACCTCTTTATAAATTGAAAACACCCATGCCATATAAAATCTTTATGGCATTATCCTATTGAGGTTACTATTCCCTAGTCTTTTTCTCTCCTACAGTTATTTTCAGCTTCTTAGACACAATCCCTTCAATACTCTTTTTCAAAGCCCACATCTTTTCACATTCATCAACAGCTTTACTGAACCCTGTTTCCATTTACCTCTACCTCTAACACTGACCCTATTTCATATACATCTTCATGATTTTCCTTTTATTCCCTTGTGAGAAATCAGTCAGCTCAGCTGGATGTGTCCTTGCTGTCAATCCCCTTCCAGGAAAGAAGCAATTTCTTGTGTGTAGCAGGAGTAGGTATCATGTCATACAGCGATCCCTGGTGTATCTGTGGGGGGTTGGTTTAAGGACACCCATGAAAATCAAAATTTGCAAATGCTTAAGTCCCTTATATAAAATGGTGTATCAATTGCATATAACATATAGGTTACAGCAAGGTACACTTACACATCATTTCATTCACGTGGATTCAGCATAGGGCTTGACCTGTGGCAAATTCAAGTTTTGGTTTTGGAAACTTTCTGGGTATTTTTTCCTGAATATTTTAAATCTGAGGTTGGTTGAATGCAAGATGTGAAACTTGCAGATTTACAGCAAGAGTAGCTGATGGTGAAGAGCATTATGTGGAGTCTCTGAGGGAATTTCTCCAGTTATCATGATGTCCCCAACACAAACCTAAGCACCCAAGAACATGGTTATTTTGCAGCAGTCACCACAGGTTTTAAGTTTGGAAAAGAAATTGTAACTTCTGAGAATGAATTAAATCTGTCCTCATGTTTTTAAATATGACTAGATCGAGTTGTGGAACATATATTTTTAAAAAACAGACTAAAAGATTTTTTCACAACAAAGTTGGATATTAGTATAAGTCTATAACTTAAAAAAATAGAAAGTATATGTTTCCTATTGTTCTGCTTTTAAATCACTACACATGCTGTGTTACTGATATAACACCACAGGAGAATGAACCGTGATATGGACAGAAGGTGAAAATAGCTGAGAAAATCCCTTTCAGAGGTTGTAGTAAGTCAGCTGTGCAAACTATTAAAAAATGCATTTGAAAAATAGTAGCAGAGCTAATGTCCTGAAGAACATAATCACAGTAACAAGGATACTTAATAAAATGAGATTTTCATTTTTAAACAATCAATATACTACTTTATATAAAAAGCACAACAGTAGAAATTTTATTCAGCCTCAAAGATGAACTTTGCAAAAATAAGCACAGCAGCTTAGCATGGAGTAATGGAAATTTCTGTGGGTGAAGCAAATTAATTTCTATTCTCTTGCGTTATGCATGCATGGATGTGCATTTGACTCTTTGTGTAGTATCATGTATAGAGAATACAAGGGAAAATAAATTACTTTTCCTCCTGCTGCACAGGTCTATTGTTAGGTTGTCATGTTTTTCCTGAGCCACTGTAGCACATCCTGGTCTTCTGTCTTCACAGAGAAGGGCTACTTTTTTGAACCACAAGATTTTAAGGGATCTTGTCAGGTCATCAAGCACATCTACACATTGTTAAAAAATTCGAAACCCCATCTTGTTAAAAGAGTTTCTTTTCTACTGAAAATAATTAAGGTTAACAAAATTCAAATCAAGAGTTTTAAATTTTTCTCTTCAATTTGTGCCATAATTTCTATTTTGAATTTTTCTAAAAATAAGGGTGCTAAGGTTATCATAAATCTGATTATTTTCTTCCTTCTTTAAAAATATTCCTGGAAATTGATCAACCTCAGAAATCATTTTAGTTCATATGAGTCTTACTTCTACTCTTCCTCCAACTGTGTTAAATTAATAAGGTAGATAAAATTAACTTGGTGGTAGAACCCGAACATGTCCCTTAAACATAACAATGATATATTATATAATTATATAATATATATTTATGTGTTATATATAACATAATATATATGGATTATAGAATATGCAATGATTATAGAACATATATACATTTATTTTATATATATCATATTATATATTGTATAATATATTAAATATTTGATATTACTATATTATAAATTTTATATTACTGTATCACATATTACATATAGTATAATATATACTTATATATAATGTTATATTATATATAAGATATAATTATTATGCTTAAGGATTATGTTTGAGTTCTATCACCAAGTTACTTCTTATAAAATTATATATAGGCTATAATTTTCTTGCTTAAATTCCCACATTTTCTGTATGGTATTTTTACTGAAAAATCAGGGGGTCAGGCATTGTTAAGACCCAAGACTTTAACCAAAGTCATCCTTGAAATCAATGGAGAAAATGATGGCATTTTCATATCCAAGCAGGCATGTTTTAATGAAGTAGACAGAAGAGCCTGAGGCTCTTCCACTCTTTTTTCTCTTCTCCTTTTTTCCCCAGCATACCTTCTTGCTCCCAATACCCAAGATTCCTATGTGCACTTAAGGTAAACCAATTTCTATTAAAGCACTACATTCTGTTTATGTTACTGCTTTCAGGGACATTCATATTGAAAGAGAATGTTCATAGTCAAAGGATAATATGAAAGACAAACATAGATAAATTACTGATGATGGAATTTGATATCCCAGTGGAGAAAGAAGTTGGGGCAGAAGGTTTGTCCAGCTTTCCTAAAATATCCTTTGGGGTTTAGTATTAGGCCCAAGAAAAGGAAATTTCTGCTCCTTAGTTTCCATCGTTTCTGATTTTACTTTTCCACAGAGAATTTGCAGATCTGACGTTCTTTCCCTATTGGCAGTGTCACAGTAATTAAGAGATAGAGGCAAATGCTCTTCTACCTCCAATAGACTGACAGAGGGACCAACTTCTCAGGATCAGCCTTGACCATCTTCATGCTCACCTTTGCATTTCCAGTCTTCAGGCTGATGGACTGGGTGGCATTTGCCTAGTAGCTCTGACCCTCTCCCAGGCTTTCTGTTCCACCTGCAACAGGTGGGGAAAGAAGATCTGCTCCTCACTGAACTCATGCACATGGTAGGGATCTTAGGATAAGCAGGTTTGGAATCTGCTCTCATAACCTAGCCATTAGACAGGGGCTGTGGGAAACCAAAACCTTTTTGGGTTCTGGCCTTTGCCCAGTATTCTAGCTATAATGTCAGAGAAGACTTGTATTGGGGAGGAGGATGAGAGAGGAGGATCAGGCACTTGCTCAGTGTTTAATAAAAAATTAAAATTAATTTCCTCTTGGCTCTTAATTTGTATATGTTTATAAACTAGGAGAAGAAATGAAGAAAGTAGGATTTGGCATTTAATTTCATCCTAAATTCCTAAAACTTTTGGGAGAAGTAACCATGTACTTTCCCTGTTTATTCTAGCTTATAACATATCTTGAAGAAAAGAGAAGAGAGAAATAAAGAGAAGAAAATAAATCTCAATTATTTAATAAATTATTTAATGGCAGTACTGAAATTCCAAATGTTTATTTTCTTTCAAATTGGAGTTCAGGGCACATCCACCAGTACTAGAAGAAAAAGGGAAGGGTACAGTAGAATAAAGAGAAGGAAAAAAAGATAGTAGAAGTTGAGAAGATGAGATGGTGATAGAGAATACTGTCTGATTCATTTTTGCCTTGAAATTGGATATTGATTGCTGCTTTTATCCTACTTGTTCTCATTACAAATATGTACAATATGAATGGCACCTCAAGTGATGTCTGGAGTATGAGGAGTGCTATGTAAGGAAGTCATTGCTATTACTATGGCCTATTTCAATAGCCTCCAAGGTGACATTCTGTACCCAGTCTCGCTCTTTTTTTTTCTGATTAACATTCCTCTTAATATGTTTTTAAGGCACTACAACCACTATTATCTCATCATTACATTGTATGAAGGCCTATATAGATTTCCTGTTGCATCCAGCCACAGGAAAAAAGTTATGTGATCAAGTAATTAACTGGATTAACAAAGCTGGACAGGTTTTATTACTAGATGTAGGAGTTACTTCTTAGAGCATCAACTTTGTGAATCTGCTTTGAGAATCATCCAGAAATTGATGAGGTATACAGCCTTTTCTCAAGATTTAGACTCCCAAATTTTGTTTCGATTTATTTAATTAAGGATGCCTAACATCTTGTGTATTGGTGTATCTTTATTCTACAGAATAAAGTATCACCATGAATTTCACAGTCCTGCACAACCTGACCCACCTCACCAACATATATATTTCACGCGATCCCTTCACAATCCACAAGGAAACCTAACTGCCCCCTGCCATCTTTGCCCATATGCAACCTGCACTTTCCACCTGAGCAGCTTTACTCATATTGTTCCCTGTGCCTCATATACTTTC
The DNA here is from genome assembly GCA_004027375.1 of Macroglossus sobrinus. Taxonomy (NCBI): domain Eukaryota; kingdom Metazoa; phylum Chordata; class Mammalia; order Chiroptera; family Pteropodidae; genus Macroglossus; species Macroglossus sobrinus. The sequence goes on from PVKZ01002035.1 coordinate 51,465, forward strand.
TTCTCATAATACCTGTAAAACGACACATATTACATCTTTGCTCTTTGCTGTTTCTCAGTTAAAAGGGCAAGTCCTTTCTGATCCCATGTATAATGTTCCTTTTGTTTGGCACGTATCATTTTTCTCTCACATTATAATTTTTTTCCTGTATCTCTCTTTCCTTACTATCATCTTATCATGACATTGTGATGAAAGTCAGAGTGTGCACCCTGTCACACTGTCGATGTAGGTCTGGTTTAGTCCAATCACGACAAGCCACGCTCATAGCTATTTCCAGGCAAAATCATTAGATGTTTGAATTTTGACTACCCTATCATCTTTTCCACAACATTTACACCCTTTCCATATGTTATGAGCCAGATACCTTTACCACATCAAAACCTGCTCACAGAAAAGAGTGTGATTATTGGTTAAGGAGACTTGAGAATAAATTTAAATCACTGTGAAAGTTTGCTTGTAGGTTCATTTTGGAAAAGTCTGAAGTCATATTGCAGAAAATGAAGAATTTGTTCTAGTTAATGGACTTGAACATGGTCATCCGGGAACAGATCATTTTGGGAAGGATGGGAAGAATACATTCAAGGGCAGCAGGGATTCGTTCTCATTTCCAGTTTCACCTGAAATTTGGAATTTGGAATTTTTACATAGCTACCCTTGACTCTAATTTTATTTTGATTTCAGACTACTTTCTCTGGATTGAAAAAGATTTTGTTTTGTTTTATTATGTTTTGCTTTGTGTTGTTTTTGACTATTTTCACTGTAGTGAGTGCTTTCCACTTTAAAGCTAATGACCGACAGCTTTGGAAGGAGGTAGAGATTGTGACTTTGGCATTCATGGCTTAGAACATTATTCATTTTGGATCAAATACCTCTGAGTAATTGCACTGCAGAAATTGCTGTTTTGAAGCAAGTTCATTCTCTGGTTGCTGATCATGGCCATTGTGATATGTTTGTGCCCTGAGGCCTGCTGGGCAGCTGGGCATTAGCTTCATCTCAGCCTCTCCATTTCTGATTGTTACTGCTATAGTAGTCAGTTTTCAATACTTTTCTTCAAACAGTTACAAAATTGTCCTAGGAGCATTTCTTTTGTTGGCTTTAGGGTGTATGAATTGTCCTTGAATGCACTATATGGTCACTCATTTGAAGCACAAGCAATCAGCAATAACATTTTTAAGATATCAATTGGAATGAATGCAAAGTCTTTTTTCACAGCTTCTCTTGATAATATATGATTTGAGAAGGAAGAAATTTGCAAAAACTTTGTTGCAGGAATAAAGGGGAAAGTTGAAAAATTATTTTTCCCCTTTAGATGTACTGCTTCCCACACGTGCATAATGACATACAATGACAGCTCTTACTCTCTTTTTTCATTTTCATCCTGTGAATTCAGCAAATGGCATCAAGCATCTCTGGCTGTGATAATTACCATGTAAAGTGAAGTGTTCTTTCCAGTGGAGTAGTTTGAGTTGGTAGAGCAGGCTCAGTGGGGGTGAGGGAGTATAATTTACAAGTGGGATATATCTCACAACCAGGAGGTCTGAGACAGGTACTTTGGGGTCATTGTGTATTGGCTGCGGGATAATCTAAGACTTTTTTTGCCTAGTTCCTATCAATGTTCTGATCAGTGGGATAGGGATTTGGAGCCCAGAAGAGAAACAGTAGTCAGTAGTGTACATCTTCATGCCCAGGAAGTGGACCTATGGAATGAGGCATTGCTGGATCAGAACTTTCTCTTTTATTCTTCTTTGTTGTATTTAGTTTCTGGATTTTAGGTGCTCCTTGGAAGTTATGAAGGCTGCAGGCATCTTCTGGAAATTGAGGCATTTGGCATATATGCACCTTTTTTTACTGAATAATAAATACCTTTGCTCTAGTCCATTAGATGCCTTCTCAACATTTATTTCTTATCATCACATAAGGAAGAAATCATAAACTATATTTACTGCTGCATGTGCATCTATTTGAATAGTGCTATGTATCCACTCTTGTGCTTTACATACATCATCTGATTTAATTTAACCCAATAAAGTGGGTGCTTATTGACATTTGATAGACGAAGGAACTAAGCATGAAAGAGATTGAGTCATATGACTACTTAGTGAAAGTTTCCAAACAAAATTTGGGTCTGTATAGTTACAACACTTGTGTTTTTAACTATGGTCTATCCTGCCCTACTTTGACTCTTGGATTTCTCAGTCTCATTTACATATTTGTTCATGGCGCTTCATAAGCACTAAATGAGCTCATCTATTATAGTCATTTTCACATACTAATGTAGTTATCTTGAAGGCAGAAATCATGTGTTTTTCATCCTTAATATTTAGTACAGTAAGAGGCACGTAGTAAGCATTTCAACAATTGCTCATTGAATGAATAGAATACAGGGCTGTTTTTTTAGAAAAAATAAACGAACACCTTCACAGTTTTCCAGACGAGAAGGAATGCCCTGGTCTGTAATGTGAGATAATGTCTAAGGAGACAGGCCTA
>PVKZ01002035.1:54051-123423 GCA_004027375.1 Macroglossus sobrinus
TAGTAAGCATTTCAACAATTGCTCATTGAATGAATAGAATACAGGGCTGTTTTTTTAGAAAAAATAAACGAACACCTTCACAGTTTTCCAGACGAGAAGGAATGCCCTGGTCTGTAATGTGAGATAATGTCTAAGGAGACAGGCCTAGTGTGTGTGTGTGTGTGTGTGTGTGTGTGTGTGTGTGTGTGTGTGTGTGTGTAGTTCGTGGTTTACTTCAGTAGATCCAAACCTTTTGTGGTTCTAGACTGCATACCAGTTAGTTGTTTTTGTGGTATAATTGTTTTCTAAATAGATTTAGTGTTACTGCTTTGAACATCTCATTTATTAATAACTTTTGAGGCCATATATGTAAATTTTAATTGTGAGCAATTAGAAAAATTACATCTTTTTATTAGGCTGAAGGGAGAGATTTAGAAGGCTCTAAATTCTCTTCACATAGTAACACTACTAGGTGGGTTCCATCACTATTCCATTCACTAAAGCAGCTCAGAAAGACTACATTTGTGTACTTCCAGAGTAAGAGATTTTTCAGCCTAATAAATGATTTCCCAGACTTTAGAGGAAAACCAACACCCTTCCCCCAATGCCTGACAGTCTAGTCTTCACATTGAAGTAGAAACAATCTTTCTAAAACCAAATTTGCTAGGTCACCGTCTTGATCAAGACCTTAAATTGGGTTTTTGCCTTCATGGAAAATAGTTCAAACATCTAAACAGGAGACTTGATGTCTTTGACAATGGGATCCTTTTACCTTTCCTAACAAATTAACTACTCTCTCCTACTCCTTCCTTCTCCCCGACATCTGTCCCTAACACTTTTGTCCCCACACCATCCTGCTTAAGCTCTATGTTCCATGAGTACTAAGCAATTCTTCATTTCCTGAAAGTTCCATGTTTTTTGTCTTTCTTCCTTTGCATATGTAATTTTCATGGCCTGGGTGACTCTTTAATAATTCATATTTATGTTTCAAAACATTATTTTTTCTGAACCCCTAAATTATAATAAGTGACACTTCTTTGTATCTCCATAGTTTTTTATTGTAACCTCAATTCTTTCATTTATTTATTTACACTTAGTAGACTCTAAGGCTAAAAGTGTGAACAACAGGCCATAATCTCTGCCTCCATGGAGGTTATCCTAGTGGGCTACAAACAAATAAATGAATAATATAACTTCAAATTGTGATAAGTAAGTGCTACGACAAAAACTTAAACAAGATAATTATATGGAGAATGACAAGTTGCGTTAATTGGGATAATTCTCCGGGTAGAATGACCAAGGAAAGCTTCTTTAGGAAAAATAATATTTGACCTGAGCTTAAAGGTAAGAAGGAGCTAGCCATTAAAGTCTCTGGAGGAAGAATATTTTAGTTGGAAGAATATCAACTTGGAGTAACAGGCAGGGCACTGGATCCTATAGAGTCTTATAGATTCTGGTAATGTGTTTAGATTTTATTCTATCATCAGTGATAGAGGATATGATATTATAATTAAATTTACATTTTTAACAGCTTGCTTTGATTACTATGTGGGGAATGAACTCTAAGAGTATAAGTATGGAGACAAGGGAAATATTTAAGATGATATTTCAGGGATTGAAGCAAGAGCTGAAGATGGATAGGTTGGAAGAGGAGTACAAACAGTAAAAAGTGGTCAGATTTAGGACATATCTTTTGAAGTGGTGTTCATGAACTGAACATTGAGAATGAAGAAAACAGAGTCAATCTTTAAATGACTATAGATTTTTATTTAAACAGATGGATAAGGGTGCCATTAACTAAAATTGATAGAGGATTGGTTGTGTTTTTTTGTGGGATAGGGGAGGAGAAGTAGATATGTTAAACTTAGGTGTTTTTTAGCTATTCCAGATGAGATGTCAAGGAAGTCATAAATATATAAAATCTAGATATGAACATAAAGGTCATGGATGGAGGAAATACATTTGTGAATCCTCATTATATGGATAATGTTCAATGTAAGGAACTTGATGAGACAATTGAGAGAGGATTGGTAGGATAGAGCCTTGGGATGTTCCCACATTTAGGGTTTAGATGAAAGATGAGCATGCAAAGGAGACTAAGAGAGAAGGGTGGATAAGAAATGAAAATAACAAAGAGAGTTTAGGATTGTGATAGTCATAGAAGAATAGTGTTTAAAAAAGAAAAAAAATCATAGAAGTCATAGAAGCCTAACGAGGAACAAATAAAGAAGTAAATTGTCATTTGTGTCCAAAGTGGGTTAGATTTATCACACTGTATTTAACCACCTCTTCACTCATGTACATTCTCCAATAGATTCTACCTTTCTTGAGGACAGAGACTGACACCTTTCTAGCCTCAATGTGTCAGTATGGGCCCTAAGCTATAGTAGGTGCTTAATAAAAATTTACTGAATGAATAAATGAATACCAAAGCCCAACAAAATGACAGCTGAACTCTGACAAGGCTCAGAAAATCTGAAAAATATTTGCTGTTTCTTGCACTGACCTCCACCCTAAGTTATACTAAAATTTTCAGTAATAGTTAACATAAAAAGTAATCAAAATCAGGCCTCTAACAGCTCATTTAATAACATTCATTTAAAAATGATGGACAGCTAGACAGAGTACACTGTACAGGGGGGAACTGGGAAGAATAACTGAGCTATATTTTGAGTTAATTTTATATTCATAAATAAGATTGGAATTGTAGCTCTGGTTTGATTCACCTCATTGAAAGTGAAATTTCCCCACAGGAAATCTAAAACTGAATATAGATAATGGTGAATGGTGTTTTTGCTTAACTTTCAATAATGTATCATTTTATAATTTAATAACAATCCTAGGGAGATACATCAGAAGGGTCACATAAAGCATTTAGGGTTCCTTGGAGAAAGACACTCATAATTTTTAAATTATTGTGATAATTATTGAATAATTCAGAAGCTTAAAGCTACATCTGATCTACACGTTGATAAGCTTCATTTTCTGTGAGCTCTATTTCCAAATTGGAGAAAAGAATAAGTTATATGTATATTTTTTGTTTTACTGTTAGTATACCACCATCCTCCTCACTCCTCTGAGAACTCCGTATTTCTAAATATTGGAGTAATTTAGGGTTTAATTCTGCACCCTTTTTTTCCCCTTTCCTCTCTACATCTTTTTCCAAAGCGATCTTATCTATTTTCTGTCAGTTTAAATATGCTGATGATTCCCAAATTTATCTTTAATTCAGAAATAACCTCTGAAATACAGATATTCAAATCCAACTGCTTACTAGGCTATATATTCTGGAAGGTAGGAATCGATGTCTATTTTATCCATGAGTGTGTTAAAAAATTCTTGACAGTAAGCTTCAAGAAATGTTTGTTGAAAAGCAATATTAACAATATGATGGGGAACACTATGCTTTTCTTGGTTTACCCAGGTAATTATTTAAAGTTTCTTCCTTTGCTGGAGAGCACACTCCCAAATCCTGCTTCTCTTTCAATGCTCAATTTAATGCTGCCTCCTCCATAAAATAGCATATCTGCTCAGATAGGAGTGACTTATCTCCCTTCTAGGTACTCATAAAACTTTATTTGACCTTTTTTTTTTTTTTAAATTGAAGTATAGTTAACATTATATTAGTTTCAGGTGTACAACATAATGATTTGGTATTTGTATATATTGTAAAATGTTTACCACGGTAAGTCCAATTAACATCCATTTTCTGGCCTTTCTTATGGTACTTAGCCAGCCATGGATAAATTAATACATGAATAACGAAATACAATAATTTCAATGCTGAACATATTTGTGATGAAAACCCAAATCTCTCTCATCTGTTCACTACAATGTATCATTTCAACCTTTGATTTTTGTTTTTCTTTATCAGTTGGCATAGCTATATAGACTGGGAAGTGGTTTCTGTTTCTGAGGAGATTTGATTACCTATGAATAGAGAGACATTTTATCCTGATTAGCCCAGGACAGACCCACTTTGTGCATGTTGTTCTGATGTAATCATCCATAGAGATACCTTTTACTCTTAAAAGGGTCTATGTTAAATGATAAAGTTTATATTCACTCAACTGATAAGGGTGTAGAAACACACAGCCCTTGACAAATTTCAAAGTGTATACACAGAAAAAAACAAGTAATATGGAATTGTGCATAATGTGAATAATTTCCCCAGAATCTTCATTTGCATTTGATGGTGGAAACTCGACTGTCCTTTTGCATAAGGGGGGTGCTGTTTATTCTCTTAGGATCAGTTTTGCTTATTACAACATGTCATGTGACATTTGGACAGAGAACATAGCTCAAAATCAAACACACAAACAATAAGTTATCTCTCGTTAAAAAAAAAAAAACATCAAAGGAGACAATTGGTATTCGAATATTAGCTTAGAGATACCCCATAGGTGAGCTCCCATATACACCTCAGCTCTCTAATTGATCTTGTTTGTCCTCATGTGGCACCTAAAGCCTTTTCCCAGTGTGAGGGCAAGTTCCTAAAAGTCATACATACTTTGTCCAGCAGATGGTGTGTTTGCAGCAAATTGTCATTTTCTCCAAACTCCCCTTGACCTCCCCCTAGGAAATTAACCACCAGCTTTATGCCAGAACCTGCCATATTCAGGATGACATATGATGCTGTTAAAATAAAATATAAAGGTTAGAGAAAGATCAGTAATAAGTCCTAAGTTGAATATAGATTTCAAGAAACTACCTCTAAAAGAGTCTAGAAATTAATAGTCCATAATATGATGAAAAACCCCAGCTGACATCAAAGGAACCTCTTGACTTTTTTTTAAAGAATTCTGTTTAATGCATAATTCACTGAGCCCATGAAACATTCTGGGAACTTTTGGATGGATATCAGCCTTTTAATTCAAAATTATGCACTCTGGGAAATGGCTGGCACTGAAGGTGGCAAGCCTACTAGGTAATTTACACCAGCAATCAAATTGCAATTACAGAGGAGATTAAAACATGACTTTAAACAGCCTAACTCCACCCTCAGGGCTACTAGCTGTTTAGTAAACATAGCAAAGGAGCATGTAATTAAAGGAAACTTATAATTAAAAATCCCGACCCTCCCTCTTCAGCTTTGTTGGGGAGACATTAAGAAATCCCAAAGGAAAAGAAAGAAAGCCTCCTTTCAAATAAAGTTTGGGAGGGTGGCTTTATATCTTCAAGAGGGTCTATTTCTTCTGATATTGTTTACCCCATTCTCTACTAGTTGTTTTTTGAAGTTTATATTATTCTTGTTTTTTAAGAGTAACTTGAAAGCTTTTCAAATCTGAAGACTGAATATAGAGGGGGTAAGTACATGCAAACTGTGATAGTGACACTGCCATATAATTTGAAGTGTTAACTCTAAGACATAGGCTTTATAATTTATAATCTTTTAATTATGCTTACAATGTTTATAGTCTACTTTCCCTTGAGGAGCTTTAAAAAACTATCTTGTCTGAATTTGCGGGGAAGCCCAAGCCCAAGGTACAAGTAAAATGATTTGTTGGGGAAGATTATCTTAGCTTTTTTCCTACCTCCTAGGTTCCAATTCCTCTAGATCCCATCTCCATGTACATTTCTTGCCCTCAGGAACTCATGCTTAACTAGGGTTCTAGTCATGTCTCTTGGGAGGTCTTGAATTGCCAAAGAACTTTCCTCAGTAGAAAAAAGGTTAACATGATGATATGACAGGCGATGCTGCCAGAGTCCTGGCCACTGTGACATGTCTATACACATCCTACCTAACATTTAGAAATTTCATAGAGACCAAGGTATGGCTTGTTAACAACATATCTGCATAGCATTGTAGATTTTCTGTACTTCACTCTTGCTTTATTAATATTTTTAATTTAAATCAAGCCAATATGTTAAGCTAATCCTAAATGAATGATCACTTTAATGTTAACAATGCTTTAAAAATGAGGTTGATTAAAAATTCAATTGGTGTTATTTATACCCTGAGGTAAATAACTGATTAAAGGATGAGGTTGAAAATATATAGGTCTCATTTTAAAGACATTTAACTGTTTCCTTGTTGAAAGTTGATGTGACTCTAAGCAGATTGAGAAATTAAGATATTTTGGATGATGCCCAAGATGTTTCATGTCTAAAGACTCATGAAGCTGGAAAAGTGTTTTCTGAAATTCTCAGAAACATAATTAATTACTGAGTTAGGCCCTTAGAGACAAGAACTGCTTCAAGGCTGATATGGACCTTTTATCTAGTTAATTAGTTTTATGGAGAGAATTTTTGCAAATTTAGCAGATGAGTATAGATTTTATTACTTGATATACAACATAATTTATTTTATGTTGTATTTTTAAATTAGAAAAAATAAAGGAAAATAATCTTGGAACTCTGAAATAACTCCAGAAGTTCTGATAATAATGAGGGGCACTGTGATTAGACTTCATTCTCTCGACTAAATTATATCTACAAAGGAAAATAAAAATCTAAACCTAGTGCCCTCTAAATGGATCAGTCATTCAAGACAGGGGTTTTTGGTGTGACTCAGAAACTGAGTTGTTCATTATGTAGAGCAAACAAGTTTTCTACATATGAATGAACTAGGCTCTAAAAAAGGTGTTCAGAAATCCCTTTGGTCCTAAATTCAAAGCAACTGAGAGGAGTTTATGCCTACAGTCCCATCATTTCCAGTAAACATATTATGTGGTAAAATCTGCATATTAGTCTCTTCCCAAATAGACCAATTTTTCCACATCAAAAACCTGTTTGGATAAGATTACCCTTCATTTTCCCTGGAAACGTTGTGAAGAATTTCTCAGCAGCTATATCCTCTATCGCAACTTTGATGCTCACTTTGATTCTGTTTAGATTAAAATAGGTTTTTAAACCATTGGACCATCTGTGGCTTGGAACAAAAGTTTCAGCAGAGATACTTTATGGTGAGTCAATTTTGAGTTTTTGGCCATAATTCTAACATCATTTCAAGTAACACAAAAGGTAACAGGCATCAGAGGTAAATGCCAATTCTGCATCCACACACTCCAACGTTTATCCTCTTTTGTTAGCTGCTTCTCTTTGTCTCTTGATGCACAACTGTATCAACACAAGTGTGTAGTCTTGTCCCAAATTTTGAATCACTGTCACTGAGAATCAGCTGAATTCTCCAATGCTTAGTCTCACATGTGCATTGTAAAATTGGTTACTTTTCTCAAAACTTAAAAAAATTATCTCAAATTTTTCTTCTCTTATAATCATATGTATCTTTTTACTAGCACTTTAAATATTCTCACTTTCAAAAAAACACATCAAATAAACTACAATGATTGTGGACATCATGACGACATACAATCGCTCAAACTCTCATTTGCTTAGGTAGTATGAGTAGAATTTTTGTTCTAGATCATAATTTTGCTAATCTGAATAAAAATGAATCAACTAAAAGCCTGTAAATAGAAAAATTTCTATTATATGTATATAAATTGTATATTTTTTTATCAATAAATAATATGTATTTATTATATATACCTTCTATTATGTTACATAGATAGAAATAGGCTTCTGGTTTCCTCATCTAATTAATGACTATAATAGACTGAGAAGGGTGAAGAGAAGGAAGACAAACTATCAGAAGAATGTTCTCAGCATCCCCTGAATTCAATAAAAACGACTCCACTTTTATCTGTTTTAAATACTGTATTTCTTTGTAAATACTGGTTTAAAAATAATTATGTTCTTTAAAAGTTTGAAAACTTTGACTAAGTAACCTTGAAGTTTTCTTCACATTTTGCAAATGCAGGAAGGGCAAATGCAGGTTAGAAAAACAAACATAGTTCATGGAGTGATTTAATTGCTTTTATTGGTTCTTTTAGGACTAGGTTAAAAATGGCTTAAAGTTCAAAAGTTGATTCTTTACATTAGCAATTTGAAAAAAAAATTGAAAAGACATAAAGCTAAATGTTTTATTCTAGCCCTTTAGCAAATTTACTCTTGCCCTTCACCATGAACTTTTACTGTAATGATGTTTTATGGAGCAACTGGATGGCACCTCATGTGCTAGAAACAAAAATTTGTGGTTAAAATAAGTTCCTGTCAGTTTCTGCTCTCCCTTCCCTACTTATTACCTGATGTTTCCCTTATGGTGATATTCACACAAAAATAAATGTTCTGGGCAATTTTATTATGAGCTCCAAACAAACAGGAAAAATGACACACTGGCCAGTGTCGATTAAAGATGCTCCCACAGGACAAGAAACAGCTTTGACTAGATGAAATTTTGATGAAGTGGGAAGAATGATCCCTTGTTTTAGTGGTACTGAAAGAGAAAGTAAAAGTACTATTTTATGGTGATTTTGTGAAAAAAGAGAAACATTCCAATGATGTATTTATATGTGATGTGATATGATATGATGTGTGTGTGAGATACAAATGAGTGTCTTAGATATTTTTTAAAGTTCCTTTTCAAGAAAGATTTTTTAAAAATTGATATATGACATAACAGGCCCAGAGAACTTAGATGCCTTGCTCAAGGTCTCTAGGGTAGATAATGTCACATCTTGAGGCAGATCTCACATCTTCTGATTCTCTGTTCAGTATATTTCATTTATATTACGATACTTGGTTATATGCAAGTTATCTTCAATTAGAGTTACCTTCCATAAAAAAGCCATTGAGCTAAGATTGGCTTCGGGAAAGATGACATTTCCAAATTTATAGTGGGAATATTTAGTGAATACATTATGTGAGGTTGCTTCCAATGTGGAGGAACCAAGCAAGATTGCCTTGCCATTCTTGATGAAGTACAACTGGAATATTAAATTCCTGATGACACAGAATATATCTTCATAATAAGAGGAGTAATTATTCATGAATTTCTAGGAGAATGCCATTTTTCATTTTACTTTTTACCTGTTATTCTTGAAAACAAATTTGTGTCTGCTAAGTTCCCAATTTTTAATGATAACCACAATCAAATAATAAGTTTCAATATAATCTTTTTTAAAAATTATTGAGCAGTAATTTCCAGTATCTTGATCCTTTGACAAGAGATGAAACTGAGTAAACCATCAGAAGTCAGAATCTATGCAGTTTTTCTAGAATAAAAGATCCACTGTTATCACAAATCAAAGAGCACGAATTTCCACTTGCAGGTACTGAGGAACTGGCTCCAGTTTAGGGATATTTAAGGTGTCTTACTTATTAAACTTATGCAAATATTCATCTAATTTTAAGAGGATTTATTTTACAAGTCCTTTATGAGACACCTTCCTTGAGCTACTCCTGCCCAACTTCCTTAGTTCCCAGTTGGAATCTGCATTACCTTCAATTATGTTAAATAAGCACAGTTGATATGCAAATGGAATAAAAATTAAATGAGGTATTGTATATTTATATTTTTAAAAAGTAAAGTACCAAACAGAAGAATTTATTGCCCTGATACGTCTGTTATAGCCATTAATGCATCCATCATATATTGCGTGGTATATGCTTGCCTTTCCCAGAAGATTCGTGGTCATTAGAGGGTCATGATCCCATCTTTTTCTTTGTCCCCTTTCCAGTGTCTAACATAAGAAAGATTCTTCAATAATTGTTGCAGAAATATCTTAATACTTTGATCAATGAAGCCTGTAACATTTTATGTTGGCCCTATCATAAAAATTAATTATTATGGAGACAGAAGCAGGATACCTTATGATCACTATTACGCACAGAAAGTGCAAAAGGCCAGAACAACTTGAGAATTGTCTGAAGCCACACAATTAGATTAGGGCTTTGTGCTATATGGAAGAGAGGTTTACAGAGAAAACAATATTCTATTATCACCACAACATACAGGACTAAGCAAATATCACTGAGTGATTCTTTTCTTTTTGTAGATATGATTGACAATTTTATGGTATAAAGTCTGGATGGGAAGTGTATAAATTTTAAAGAAACACATTGTTATTTACTAAGTACATTTGTCCAATCTTGAGTCTGGAGTATAAAAATTACAACTTAATCTGGAGAGTAAATCCATGTGTGCTGAGCTAGTAATGCACAATAGAGAGAATTGATTCTGATTCTAATTGAGTAGCTTGGAAAATTAAACAAAAGCCTTACTCTTTAGAAATTAAAATGTCTTACACTCTTCTGTATTTATGAAAGATACATATTAGGATTTCAACATTGACAGGCCTCCTTAGATTTCTTTATTAGATTTTTAAATGTGTAACCATAATTTAAAAATGTGCCCTATTCTAAATCTTTGATATTGTTCCTGTCACTTCTCTATCAGAGCCTCCTAATAGCTTCTAATCTAACTCAGAGTAAAAGCCAAAATTCTTACAAGATCCTCCAAGATCTGTACCTCAGCACCCCTCTGATATAACCTCCTCTCTCTCTTCTGTGCTAACTTCATCCAGCCACGCTGCTTCCTTTGGAATACATCAAGCAGGCCTCTCACCTCAGACCTTGTTATTCCCTTCCTGGGAATGCTCTCCCCATATTTCCCCACGGCACTCCCTCATTTCATTCAGTTCTCTACTCACATGTCAAATTGTCACAGAAGTTTCCCCTGACCACCTCATATAAAACAGTAACACCCCATCCACACACAAACATGGAACTCTTTTGTCCACTTGCCTTGTTTTATTTTTCTCCATGGCATGTATCACCATGTGACATACTTTGTATTTACTGGCTTATTTATGGAACATAAGCTCTATGAGGATAGGACCTTTGTTAAGTTATACTGCTTATTCCTAAGGTCTAAAGCTGGTATCGATGTAGAGAAGGTCAGAAATAAATATTGAATGACTACATGAAATTCACCTGGTTCTTTCAAGTTCACTTCTAATCCCATATCCTTCATGAAGTCTTTCCAGTGTGAGTGGAGTATGGATTACCACCCTCTTTAACTACTACAAGAAATTTTTATTCTTCCAGAAACAGGAATACCTTCATCATATAAAAGGTAAGAACAAAAAAACATATGTGCTAGTCCTATTTGGCACTCAGCATATATGTAGTGTTTCTAAAATATTAACAAAGGATCCCAGGAGTAGCTATGTGACTTGCCCCAAGCCACAGAGGCACGTAGCAGTAGAACTAGACTAAATATGAACTTTTGCTGATTCAGTGTCTCTTGCTCTGATGAGAGCCAATATTCTTTTAAGACTTGCTAACAACAAACATAACCAGACTGGTTCTGCCTCCAGTCATATTTTTCTGCTTTATTAGACAAGAATCATTATATTGCCTATTACTTTGGAAATTGAGGGGACATATCCCTGTACAATAATCAAAAAACATGAATTCTAATCTAGGAGTTATTTTTCTTTGACGTTGGACGAGTGACTTCACTTCTTCCATCCTCCATTTCCTAACCTATAATAACATCTACTTAACCTAGTTCACAGGGTTGTAGCAAAGGATCTAATTATAGTGTGCATAAAACTGTTTCGGAAATGATTAAGTGTTCAGTGACATATATTTTCACAAGTATTAGTAAGATTTTAGTATTCTGAATTTTTGGCAATGTCTTCATTTTAGCTTCTTGACTGAGTAAGCTCTTGTGATGGGCAATCAAACAAGAGGAACAAGAAAATCAACACTTTGCTGCACTGTGGCTTGAGATATGGTAAAAATGGATCAACCTGTAAATTCAGAGAATTGTATTAACTAATTCACTTCCTAGTCTAGTAGTTTGGATGACTAAATTTACATTGTAGATGTCAGCAAAAAGGAGTGGAAGGCTGGAATATCAACCCCTTGTTTTCTTATTTCTGTTGTCAAATTAATTAGATCTCACTTCACTTCTAAGAGTATCTGTCAGAATCCTAAATATTGCTACAACATTTTAAATACAATTATGATATAATATTTCAGAGAAAAATAAAACAAAGTATACTTTCCTCTTTCTTTTTCATACTGTTTAGTTACTGGATTAATTCAGCAACAAACTCTTGTAAGACACATGACAGAAAAAGAACAATAAATTTCTGCATTGAAAAGGAAGGAATTAAATGGAAAAGAGAATTTTCACAGGTTAAATTAAGAGGCAACAGCAGTAAAGAAACCTGTCTCTTGAAGCTAGTACTTTTGTTTTCCTTTTAGAAACATTTTATTTTTATATATATATATATTTTTTCTGTTTAAAGTATTTCTAGAAATGACAGAGTTCTTAACAAATAAAAATAAATGGGATATAAGTAACTGCATTGTTCAAAGTCTTGCTTTTTGATGATTGAGAAATAATAACTTTTGTTTTCTACTTTTATCAAAATTGAGATAATCAAGTTTAAGGTTTAATGGAGTATAAGCATTTTTGGGACAGAGGAGGTTTTTTTAAGTACTCCAAGAAGCTGGTATAGTGCTAACATGAGATTACTGGTGAGTGGATAGCCTATAAACAAAACTTTATGACAAACAATTTTTACAAAGTTCTAATTTAGAAAAGTATCAATGATATTTTAAATTTTTTTTTAGGAAGAAAATTTAATTTGATTTGCTTTGTGTGCTATAAAAAAAATTACCACCACCACCCAACAACAGGTACACAATGAGAAAAACTCAAATATACCAAGGCAACAATTCCACAAAACTATTATGGTCTTAGATAAAAATTCTGGAAGAGTTTCAGACCTAGTATTTTTTCTCCTTCTTTTATCAATTTATTTTTAATTAGTATGGAGATTTATAATTAGAATGAGTGAATGGGGTGACAAAGAAGAAAAATGCTTTCTTAACAGGCTACGAGTGACCTTTTCTTTCTTTTTCTTTTTTTGCAATTTACTATTGATTCTCAGAAATAACAGTATGATATTGTGAATATTGATCTAGTGCAATATAATGCTCTCAGAAGGAGTCAAGTATATAATTAGAGGCCTTTGCTATGAGCCATTCTTTATTGAAGATACCATTATAGCAATTAATGAAAGAGTTAAAAAAATTTTTTTTGGATAATAAACCTTTGGGAGCAACTGTTTATTACTGCACCCATAGTAAGTTGATCCAAATGTTAATAGGACTACACCCTTTTTTTTAGGAACAAACTTATTTTTTTCTCCTAAGGAAGCAGTAGTGGAAAATAACATGTAATTAGGAAACAGACAGAGGAACCCAGGAGTGGCTATGTGACTTGCCCCAAGCCACAGAGGCACATAGCAGTAGATCTAGAGTAAAGTCTTTGTTGACTTTGGAGGCTACTTAGCTTTACAAATTTGACAAAACCATTTAACTCCTTTGAACCTTATTTAAATCTATAAAATAGAGGGACTAGTAATCTATGTATCTGACAGAATTTTTATGAGAATTAATCAATGAAATTCATAAAGTGGCTATTGTCAGTCAGGCAGCAATCAATAAATACTAGTTTTTTTTCTTTTTATCTTCTTTTCAGATTAGAACTTTATCAGTTTTAGCTGATTTCAGGGTAAAGATAATAGGTTAGTGATTATAAACAATATGATTTTGGGAAAATTTATACATTTTTATAAAGGAGGCTAAAATATACATTTCAAATTTAATCTAAAATTCAGATTAATACTTTACCATTTCAATATAATTTTAGTTTTAAAAAGAGCTCTGAATTTTAATAGTTAAACAAAAATGAAACATAAAAATTATGAACATGCCTATGTAGAATTATCTCTTCATCTGAAAAATATTTTCTCCCTCCCTACTTCTAACAAAATCTTAGTTATATCCAGTGTTAGATCTTTTAGAAAGTCTTTTCTGACTTCCTGCTCACTGTCAATCTCTTCTTTATACATACATACTATACTACTTATCCCTCTCTTAAGGATGCCAAAGATGAACTGCTGTATAGTATAACACTTATATTATCTTATTGCCCTTACTAGTTGTGAGGTGCTTGAGGGCAGAAATAACTTATTTACTCATTTTTTCATCCTTTGTAGTACTTGATACTAATTTATACCGAAGACTAAAGAGTCTCTGAAAAGTTTCACAATTGTATCATGAGATGTTGTCTTCTTTATGTATATATGTCACCATTATCCACAAATCCCCTCCATGATTAATTTTTTTTTCCTTTAGCAGCACTAGGTTTACAACAATCAGCACTAATTTATAAGTAGTTTTATAAAGCTAGGTTTATAACAGATGAAATTCCCAATTCCTTTGCTTTACCATGAAGAACAAAATGATGTAAGAAGTTTGCTGTGGTAAAATATGAGACCTGTAGCTAGCCAACTGACTTACTTCAAGGATAGAATATGTAATCTTGTCTCAGAAAAGAATCTAAGGAATCTGAACTAATGGCTGTTAAACTATTCTCCTGGACTTGGGTTCTATACATGATAAACTCATTCTACAAATAAAATAGAAATGTCTTTTTCAAATTAGCTGACTAAGTTATACATTAAATTGCCTTAATTTTAAGTTTTTGTAGTATATTTTAAAAAAACTGTTGTTAACTTACTGCTTATCTGCTGGGAAGAATGAATGAAAGAATAAGTAGCAGGTTAATCCTAAGTGCCAGTAGGAGACAAATATTTATATAGGCATCATGCAATACTCATCAAGATTCTTGTAAAAGTGAAACTGGAGAGCAGTCTTTAAAGGAGGAGACATAGGAGTCTCCTCAACTGCCCTTCTCCCATGGACACACTGAATCAACAGCTACACATGGATTAATTCCTTCTGAAGGAAATCCAGAAACTAGCTGAGTGAACAAGAAAATGCCCACATCAAAATGGGTAGGAAAGGCTGAGAGAGACACACTCTCACCATAACCCCACTCTCAGCACAGTACCATACAATCAAGAGGGAAGCCCCGACTCCCAACTTCTCCCAGAAGAGTAAAAGGTTTACACCCAACACCTATTGTCCCAACCTTTAACACTCCCCACCTGAGGAAGGGTCCAGGAAATACCTAGCTCTGAAAGCCTACGGGGCTGTGTCCACAAGACACATAAGACTATAGCAAACAAAGAAGCAATTATTAATAAATGAGAATGCTCATCCATTACCCAGGGCTCAGTACAGAGGGAGCTGGTAAAAATTCTCACCACCAAGTTTCTCCCTGGAAGGGACCTAACTACATACAATAAATAAATAAAATTAGAAATAAAAGAAGAGATATTATGACTGATACTACACAACAACAAAGGATCATAAGAAACTATTATGAACAATTACATTCCAAAAAATTGAACAACCCAGAAGAAATGGATAAATTCCTAGAAACATGACCTACCAAGACTGAATTATGAAGAAACAGAAATGTGAACAGACTAATGACTAGCAAGGAGATTGAATTGGTAATCAAAAAACCTCCCAACAAAGGAAGTCTATGACAAGAAAGCTTCATTAGTGAATTCTAACAAACATTTTGAAAAGAATTAACACAATTTTTTAAAAACGCTTACAAAAATCTGAAGATGAGGGAACATCTCTAAACTCATTTTATGAGATTAGCATTACTTTGATACCCAAACCAGACAATAGCACTATAAAAAAAAAATTCAGGCTAATATTTCTTATGGACATAGATGCAAGAATCCTCAACAAAATATTAGCAAACTAAATTCAACAATACGTTAAAAGGATCATACACCATGATCAAGTGGGACTTATTACACGGGTGCAAGGATGATTCAACATTTGCAAATCAATCAATGTAATATATGGTGTTAACAAAATAAAGAATAAAAATCATACATCTCAATGGATGCAGAGAAAGTGTTTGACAAAATTCAATACCCTTTCATAATAAAAACTCAACAAACTGAGTATAGAGGGAACATGCCTTTATATATAATATAGGGCACATATAGCAAGTCCATAACTAACATTATTCTAAATGATTAAAAAGCTAAAAACTTTTCTTTTAACATAAGGAATAAGATGATTCCTATACTTGACACTTTTATTCAACATAGCACTAGAAATCCTAGCCAGAGTAATCTGGCAAGAGCAAGAACTAAAAGGCATCTAAGTTGGAAAGGAAGATGTTAAACTGTCTATTTGCAGATGACATTATATTAAACATAGAAAACTTCGCCAAAAACTTCACCAAAGACTTCACCAAAAAAACTGTTCGAACTAAAAACTTCACTAAAAAAACTGTTAGAACTAAACAAATTTAATAAAGTTATATAGGATACAAATCAATATACAAAAATCAGTTGTGTTTCTATATACTAACAAAGGTCTTTTAGAAAGAGAAATTAAGAAAACAATTCTATTTACCATAGCATCAAAAGGAATAAAATACTTAGGAATAAATTTAACCAAAGAGGTGAAAGAGCTGTACACTGAAAACTATAAGACATTTATGAAAGAAATCAAAGATGACATAAATAAATGGAAAGATATTTCATGCTTATGGATTGAAAGAATTAATATTGTTAAATTATCCATACTACTCAAAGTGATCTACAGAGTCAATTTAATCTCTATAAAAATTCCCATGTCGAGAGAGGAAAAAATGGCATAGATGATAGAAGTTCTGTTCATCTCTCTGGCCACCAAATCAAAGTTGTGACAGAAACAAGGAGCAGCAGCAAGGAAAAAAGTGCCTGGGATCTAGATGAACAAGCCATACAACTAAGGAGAAATCCAAGAAAACATCCTGCAATGGCAGAAGGTAGGACGGGGTGAGAATGCGGGGCTGCCAGTCCTAAGCAGTGGAGTGAGATGCAGGATGCAGCAGTGGCAGAGGCAGACACCTTTTAAAGGGGCCACATCAGTGAGTGGATTTTTGTGGTGATGGACCTGCTGGCTCTGAGCACCAGTGCCAATTCAGCTGTGTGCAGGGGGCCCAGGGACTTACAGGGAGACATTGTCGGAGTGAGGGCCCAGGTGAGACTCGTTTGGTACAGAAGTGCCGGTGATATCCATTGTTCCCTGTGGAGCCCTCCCCGCTACCAGTGAGCCTGACACAGAGCCACCATAGCTGTGACATCATCAGACTGGATAACAAGTCGCTCCGCCCAGGGATTCCCTGAAACTCTGCCTTCCCTAACTCGCAGCTCCACTCAAGCTACATCCAGCTGTATTTTTCAGTGAGTCAGGTGCTCCTTGCTGAGACTCACAATGGTGGAGGCAACTGGCCTTGGTTTCTGGTGTGGCCTTTTGAGGCCACATCTGTGGATTGCTTGCTGAATCTTAACAGGTGACCCCAGAGGGGCAGAGGCTTGGGCTAAATTTGGCCTGCAGCTGAACTCCTCTCAGGGCTGTGCCACTGGATACCTACTTCACAGATCCACACTAATAAGACCAGGAGACTTAGGAGCTTTGCTTAGTACATAGAAAGAGACACTGAAAGGCAGCAAAATGGGAAAACAAAGAAGCAGAAACCAGAATACAGAACAGAACACAAATCCAGATATAATGGAGTTAAGTAATCTAACAGATGCAAAGTTCAAAGTACTAGTTATAAAGATGCTTAATGAACTTTTGGGAAGTAAAGAAAACTCCAACAAAGAGATAAAAATGAATAGAAATTATAAAAGGAAACCAGTCTGAAATGGAAAACATATTATCTGAGATGAGAAGGATATTAAATGAAATAAACAAAGGAATAAACAAAGTGAATAAAGAAGAGGATCACATGCCCTATCTAGAGGACAGGAAACCCAATCAGGACACTCAATCAGAATGGCAAGAAAAAAGATGCCAAGACTATACAAATAATTTAAGGAGAATAGAGGACACTATTAAAGCTCTAAATATTCATCTGATTGGCATAACTGAAGAAAATCAAGATGTTGAACAGCTGTTTGAAGCAATAATGTTGGAAAACTTCCCTAACCTGGTGAAGGAAATGGACACAAAACCCAGGAAGCTCAGAGAAGTCCAAAACTCAGAGATCCAAAGAGGCCCGTACCAAGACACATCATCATTAAAATGCTAAAGGTTAAATACAAAGAAAATATTGAAAGCAGCAAGAGAAAAACAAATAATTACATATAAGGGAACACCTGTATGACTGACAGCTGACTTCTCAAAAGAAACTATGCAGGACAGAAGGGCTAGGCAAAAAATATTTGACAGGATGAAGACTCAGGATCTACAACCAAGAATACTATATCCAGCAAAGCTATCATTTAGAGTTGAAGGACAGATAAAGAGCTTCTCAGACAAAAATAAACTAAAAGAATTTATCACCACCAAGCAAGACTTATAGGAAATGTTGGAGGGACTTCTTTAAGAAGGAAAAACATGTATCAAAAATAGGAGTAAAGAATGGTAACAACTACATTCCTATCAATAAGTACCTTAAATGGAAAAGATTTAAGTGATCCAACCAAAAGATAGAGGGGCTGAAAGGATGAGAAAACAAAATGCCTTCCTTTAAAAAAGTAAGGGAATAGAAAAAGATATTGCTTTGATGGACCTAGAAGGTATTTAAGTCAGATGGAGAAAGATAAACACTATATGATTTCACTTATATGTGGAATCTAAGGAATAAAAAGAACAAACTATTCAAAAACGACTCACAAATATAGTGGACAATTTGGTGATGGATAGAGGGGAGGGGTTTTGAGGGACTGAGAGAATGGGGTGAAGGGTTAAAGAAGTACATATTAGTAGCTTATGGATAATCACAAGGATGGGGAGCACGGCATAGGGATTGCAATTAGCATTAATACATTGGCTAGGTGGAGGGTCAGGGGGAGAAGGGAACAATTGGGGGGATCGTTTTGCTAACTATATAGATGTCTAACCAATGTACTATATACTTGAAACTAATTAAAATTTAAAAAATAGTGTCAAGCAGTAAAAAAAAATTTTCCATGCCATTTTTCACAGAAATAGAAAAGGCTATCTTAAAATTTGTATGGAACCACAAAAGACCTCAAATAGCCAAAACAAACTTGAGAAAGAAAAGGAAAGCTGGCGGCGGAATACTTTCTGATTTCAAATTATGTTATAAAACTTAAGTAATCAAAAAGTGTGGTACTAGCATAAACAAAAAACAGACACACAGATGAATAGAATAGAAAACAGAGCCCAGAAATTAACTCATGCATACATGATCAATTAATTTATGACAAAGGAGCCAGGAATACACATTGAAGATAAGGATAGTATCTTCAACAAATGGAGTTGGGAAAACTGGGCAGCCACATGCAAAAGGATGATACTGGACCTTTATCTTATACCATACATAAAAATAAACTCAAAACATATTAAACACCTGAATGTAAGCCTGGATACAGTAAAACTCCTTGAATAAAAACAGGGGGTAAGTTCCTTGACATCAGTCTTGGCAATGATTTTTTTGGCTTGACACCAAAAGGAAATGAAACAAAAGTAAAAATAAACAAGGGAGACTACAACATTGAACTAAAACGTTTCTGCACAGCAAAGAAAACCATAAACAAAATGAAAAGGCAGCCTACAAAATGGGAGATAATATTTGCAAACTCTCTATTTGATAAAGGGTTAATATAAAAAATATAAAAAATCTTATACAACTCAATAGCAAACAAACAAATAATCTAATTAAAAAATGAGCAGAGTAACTACCTAGACACTTTTCCAAAGAAGATATTCAAATGGACAATAGGTACATGAAAAGGTGCTCAATATCACTAATCATCAGGGACATGCAAATCAAAATAACTATGAGATGTCACTTCACACCTGTTAAAATGGCTATGATCAAAAATAAGAGATAACAAGTGTTAGTATGTGGAAAAAAAGCATGTGCACACAGTTGGTTGGAATGTAAATTGGTGCAACCAGTATGGAAAAATGGTATGGTGTTTCCTTCAAAAATTAAAAATAGAGCTACCATATTGTCCAGCAACCCCACTTCTTGGTACATATCCAAAGGAAATGAAAACAAAAATTTGAAAAGATATCTGCATTCCCATGTTCACTCTAGCATTATCCGCAATACCCAAGTTATAGAAACATCCTAAGTGTCTGTCAACAGATAAATGGATAAAAAAGATGTGGTATTATAGACACAATGAAATATTATTCAGCAATGAGAAAGAAGGAAATCCTATCTTTTGTGATAATATAGGTGGACCTCAGAGACATTATGCTAAATAAAGTCAGACAGAGAAAGATGAATACTGAAAGATGAATCATTTATATATGGAATATAAAAAAGCCAAACTCATAGCAAAAGGGAGTAGAATGGTGGTTACCAGGGGCTGAGGGAGGGGGAAACAGGGAGATGTTGGACACAGTGTACAAACTTCCAATTCCGAGATGAATAAGTCCTGAAGGTCTAACGTACAGCATGATGATTACAGGCAACAATACTGTATTATACACTTGAAAATTGCTAAGAGAGTAGTTCTTAAATATTCTCATCATAAAAAAGGTACTTAAGTGACAGGATGTGGGTGTTTTAGCGAATGCCATGGTGTTATCATTTTGTAATATATAAATGTATCAAATCAGCACATTGTACACCTTAAACGTACACAATATTATAGTGGGTTATATATCAACTGGAAGAAACAGTTAAGAAATAGAGAAAAATATTAACAGCCAGTCTTAGAACATCAAATCTTACTTGGTTCAGTGGCTAAGTTTGCATATGAACTAATTTTGTATTTGAGATATTATTTTGTGAATTAAATATGTGGTCAACTCTGTGCCAGTAAAATTGTTTACAGTTTTCTGATGGAATTAAATATTTGATTATTTTAAAATGTTATTTAGTACCATAACTTCTGGAGACTCTGCCACCTTATCAAATTCTAATTTGTCTTAGACAGTAGAATGAATACTTTCACTATCATAATTTTAGAACAAATCAGACACAAATGGAGTGTGTACATTACCCCAGGTACAATGCTAAGGGTTTAGATAAATGTGTGAAGGATGACTATATAACTTTTTCTGGAGGTGTCACATACAGTGACTAAAGATACTGTGGCCATTTGTTAAATGTAAGAGGGAGGTGAGACTAGTGACCAGTCATTGCATTCTTTAGCCATTTTCCTCAGTGACTACTTCCCAGGGTATAACAACAGCATTCTTAATCTCTACTTCATTAGAGACAGTCTAATCTTTTAAAATTCTTTATAGAAAAGTCTTCTATTTCAGTATATGATTGCCATTCTGGTCAGGAATTTTTTCAGAAACCATTGAAAATACTTTCTTTCTAGTGTCCTGTTGAGGATGAGTAGTAGCACAAATGCATGTGGAAGTGGAAAAACATGTGTCTCCAATGCAACAGAAATTAGAAATCTTTAGAAGACTTAGGTTATTGTGGGATTATACTGGGCGTGCTAAAGGTCAGGATTGTAGGCTAAACTTAATTTTAAACTATATATTAGTTATAGTTTTAAATCATGCTCAGATATTTTCTTCAACCTTCAGACAACTATGTAAGTGATGTTCCTATAAATATACCACAGTGTCCAAAAAGTCTGGAAACATTTGGGAAATAGTATATTTATCATATTTTTTTTTCTGATAAGTAAGGTGGTAGAATCCATTCCTTTCATTTTTCATTGGGTGTGATTATTTTTTCTGCTTGTTAAGGTGGCTCTTCAAATGAATTGAGATAAATTAAAGGTTATGAAATAATAAGAGTTATAATAATAACTATAGGATAATAATAACAAGCAGCAGCAGCAGCAACAGAAAGCTCAGGACAAAGTGGAAAATTACGTTTTCTAGAGACTCCTGTTCTCTACCGTGTGACCTTAAAATAAGAATAATTTCTCAAGCTTGTAAGGCACTAAAGCACAGATGCATGGTGCATAAACAAATAAGTAACCACATTAGTGATGTCCTTTGGGGGTTTAAATCTTATTCTTGTGACCCCAGGAAGCTGACCAGAGAGAAAAGGGAAGAAAGAAGTACAGGATATTTATCTTTACATGTTGGAAATGCTTTTGATCAGCAGAGCTGGAACAAGTTTCTGTGCTTTTGTGGGAACTACAAATGTTCCAGGGGAGGAAGAAAGATCAAGAGCAGTTTGCTCTTTCAGGGACTTCAAAGCCCATTCATCCGAAATCTGGCCATTACCATTTTGGCTTCCTTGCTGTGCTTTGGATGGCCCTTAACTTTTCAAGAGGAGAGCCTTGCTGGGTTGGGGCCAGCTCAAACATATTCCTTGGAGTTCAGTGTCCCAGAAAATCTGCCCTTCCTGGCCTGTGCTCTGTGATTACAGTGCCATACCAGGAGTGATCCTTGTATCTACTGGATGAGTCAGATGCAAAGATGACTAGGGCAGGAAGGCTGAGTTACTCATTTGCTGCCTCTGCTCCCTTCCAGGTGTGAAAAATTGTAAACATAAGAACAAGGCTGTACTGTCTCTACCAGGCTCTAGGTCTTCTCTGATCTCAGTCTGTCTCTTTGCTGGTACCAAGAGATGAGTGTGCAAAAAGGAAAAAAAAAAAACAACTAAACAAACAAAAAACTGTCAGAGCTGTGTGTTCCATTATCCAATGCCATTATGACCACCAGTCCAGCAGTAACAGGAAGTTGTCCTTTTCATTTGAAAGTCAAGCCCACAGAATAAGATTTGTTCAGTGAGCTTAGAATTTTTTTCTAGGCATAGAAAAGATAAGATATACAAAAATTTTCTAATCCAAAACAAAAACTGAAATCAAAATAGGACACAAAATAGAATGTAAGACCTTAATATTGCAGCTTCCAATAATCCTGCTTCTATATGTTGAGGTTATTCTGGTGCTTAGAGGCTGGTATAAGCTTTACAAAGTAGGGACTGTAGCTGTCTTGTTTATTGTTGGGTCCCCAGGTCCTAGCATAAAGTCTAAAAATACCTGTGGGATGAATGACTAAATCAGGGCCCTGATGGTTTGTTCTGTGACTTATTATGTGGTCTTAAATAAATTTTCTCAATTTATCCATTCTCAAATGTTTTACCCTATCCCTGCAAACCACACAGAGGAATGTTATGAATGTTATTCCCAAGATAATGCCTACTCTACATTGGATGTGTCTTGGAGCACCTCTGGCACTATGTCCAGTAAGTATAAACTCTTTCTTCTGAATTGGGTGTACTCTGGTTACCACATCACCTTGACAGTTGAATGTGCTTTTATGTGTTTCAGTAAGTGAAGATATTATCTGGCATACTGAATTTCCACTTCTAACTAGTGAGGAATAAGGGCAAGTTCATCTTTGAGAAAGGCCTTTTGTAACTATGATATTATTTTATTCCACTTTCTAAAACTGATCTCAGAATAAAAAGTGAGAGATTATATTGTATTGTGAACACACAAAATGAGAGTGATATTGCATTTCTTTAAATATTTAAGCCCTTTCTGTTTCCTCTGCTTTTAACTGTTGAGCAGTTTAAGCTTTCCTTTTACATAATGAGCGCATGGAATTTCATTCAAAGCAATTTTGAAAAGTCACATGACAACAAACATAATTCTTATTTAAGTATTTATTTTAGAATTCTGGATGACATGGCTATTTTAGATGGAAAAATTTTATTGATAAAAAGTGCTTTGAAACTTAGAAAATATATATCCTAAGATTTAGATTCAGAGGCTTGACTTCAAAAGTATGGGTATTTTATGAACCACCTTAGCTCCAAATAATTGAAAAAGAAGATCCCAGGGGCCTTAAAGGAATCATAAATAAAAAAGGAGCACAAAAAGAAACATATTTTGAACCTATTGATTGATCATCTTTCATTCCTTTAATAAATGTCCCATTAACATGCAGTGTGAAACTGTTAGGTATTGGAGATTAAAGTTCTCAACTTCCCAGGATTCTTGTATATATATAAAAGCAGCATTGGCTCCAGTGACCTGGATTTCAGTCTTGGCTTCTGCCACCATCTAGATGATGACCTTGGACAAATCACTTTTAGTTTTAGGGCTTCATCTATAAAACAGTGATGAATAAGAGATCCATCACTAATGCTATTTGGTTTCAAATTTATCTCAAATACAGTGATAGAACATAACTAAAGAACAGTATTTAGTTTAAAAAAAGGAAGCCATTCCAGAAGTCATACACTTTTTTTTCTTGAAATTAATTTGTTAATGAACAAAACAAATACATTAAAATTTCACAAAAATAATCATAAACCTAAGTCTTGTTTTTCTCATCCTTTCAGTAAACATCTATATAATGCCCACTCTGTACCAGAAACTACATTAGGTATTTGGGATCAGAGATGAAATGTATGTTCTCTGCCTTGAAAAAGCTCATGATCTAGTAATGGAGATAGAGAAGGAAATACAAGTTTGGGTGTTAAGTGCTATTCATAATCAACAAATATTTACTGAGCACCTATTATTCTTGGACTACATCAGTGAACAAAACTGATAATGAACTGTTTTCATGGAGTTTATATTTTAAGTGTGAGGATCAAAGAATAAATATTAAAATAATAAATGATGTGGTATGAGAGAAGGTAAAAAAATCATAGTGTAAGAAAGTAAACCAGGGTCTATGGCCATGCCACCCTGAACACATCTGATCTCATCTGATCTTGGAAGCTAAGCAAGGTCAGGCCTGGTTACTACTTAGATGGGAGACCACCTAGGAATACCAGGTACTGTAGTTGTAAAAAAAAAAAACTAGACTAGGTTAAAGGAAAATGGGGGCACCTGTGATAGGGGTTGGAGCAGTACATTGCAATTTTAAGAAGGATTGCCAGGAGGGCTCATTGAGAAGCTAATGTTTAAGTAAAGGCTTGAAAGAAGTAAAGCAATTAATTAACCACAGGGGACATTTGGGGACAGAGCTTTATAAGCAGAGAGAACTGGCAGTGAAAAACCTCTGTTTGGAAATAAGGGTGGATGGAGTGAAATGAGAAAAAGAGAGAGTAAAAGGTGATAATGAGACAGCAACAAGGGATAGGGAGGAGGCAGATCAGGTAGGGCCTTATAGGACATTGTATTTTAATGTACAAATTTAGCTAATTTAGCATCCTGGTTTCTTCCCACAGTAATTCATTTTCTGTCCAAATCTCAGTGCTAAGCATATTTACCTGGTGGCTGGTCTAAATTCCCTCGTTTCTGTATACTAAATCTGTTTTTTACCCTTTACTCTCTTTAGAAATGGAGAGTAACTGGTAATGTTGGGCAAATTGAGAAAGCTAAAATACCACTTGGTCAGGTCTGCATAGCCAAACCAAATGATAGAACCAAATTATAGAACCAAATTATAGAAGACAGTAATGAACATTACCCAAATAATGGCCTAATTTCTTTACCTTTTTTTGTCATTTAAGACTCAAATAGTCAAGAAAATGAAGATAATATTTTGATTACATAAAACACTCTCACATCATAGGAGTACCAGAAGGAGAAGAGGGAGAGCAAGGACTTAAAAACCCATTTGAACAAATAATGACAGAAAACTTCCCTAACCTGATGAAGGAAATACAACCCCAGGAAGTATTCAGAGAGTTCCAAACAAGATGAACCTGAAGAGGCCCACACCAAGACACATCATAATTAAAATGCCAAAGGTTAAATACAAAGAGAGAAATTTAAAAGCAGCAAGAGAAAAACAATTACCTACAAGGGAGCTCCCATAAGACTGTCAGTTTATTTCTCAACAGAAGCTCAGCAGGCCAGAGGGCTTGGCACAAAATATTTGAAGTAATGAAAACCCAGGATCTACCACCAAGATTATTTTACTCATTATACTATTATTCAGAATTGAAGGACAGATAAAGAGCTTCTCAAATAGAAAAAGATAAAGGGGTTCATTAGCACCAAACCAGCATTACAGGAAATGTTGGAGGGATTTTTTTAAAAAGAAGAAAAAGATATGTATCAAAAATATAAAGAAAGAATGGCAATAACTATGTATCTATCAACAAGTATTTCAAATGAAAAAGAGCTAAATGCTCCTATCAAAAGTCACAGGGTGGCTGAATGAATAAGAAAACAAGACCCTTTTACGGCTGCCTACAAGAGACTCCAGATTAAAAGACATACATAGATGGAAAGTAAAGGGATGGAAAAAATTATTTCATGATGGGCTTAGAGGGTATTTTGAGGAGTGGAGTAAGTCAGATAGAGAAGGACAAATGCCATATGATTTCACATATACATGGACTCTAAACAAAATAAACAAATAAACAAATCAGAAACAAACTCATAGATACAGAGAACATTTTGAGAGTTACCAGGTGGGAGGGGGGTTGTGAGAGTGGTGAAAAGGGGGAAAGGATTAAGGAGTACAAATTGGTAGTTACAAAATAGTCATGGAGATATAATGTATAGCATAAGGAATATAGTGAATAATAGTGTAAAAACTATAAAAGAAGAAAAAACAAATAAAACAAAAACAAACAAAAAACACCTTTCAAGGGCTCCCTGAAATCTAAGAGTTCCCTTTCTATAAACCACTGATGAATAGATATATCTGCATGCTAAGGAATAAAGAATAAATTAGAATAACAAAGTAAATTAATATATGTGGTGAATAAAAATAAGTGATCACCCTAAGGTAGTCTGAAAGGAGAGAAGGATGCTTATCTTATTTAGCTTTAAGAATTAAGTGCATTATAGATACAATTTATAGATACCTAAGAATTCATTTGTATTTAGAGTAAAGAAATATATATATATATATATATATATATATATATATATATATATATTTTACTGATTCTATGGTACATTCTTATTTTCTGAGGATATCATTGGGAACTGATCTGTGATTTTGAAATAAATGCTGATTTGCTATTTTTTTATATGTTTTTCTTACTTCTGTATGGAATACACCTGTGGGAATATAGGGCACAGAAAAAGTTTAATCTTTACCACTTATTCTAATATTAAGAGAATGTATCCATCAGATGGATAGGAGGGAATGGCACTGATTTCTACTACTTTTGGCTTCCTCAGGGTGGAATGAAGAAAAGATGTGCAAAAATGCAAGCTGGTCATTTTTGTTCTTATTTTCGTGGCTGGTTTAGGGATTAGAATTCTAAAATAGGAAACAATGGTCATGGGCCCTCACTTAGTATTACCAATGCTTTTTCAGGTCATTTGACTTCTGAATGATGATCTGTAAGGGAGATGTGAGAACTACCACTTGTTCCAATTATAGTATGATCTGAGCCAACAAGCCTTCATGTCTTGAATGATAAATTAATTGAAACATACCGTGCAGACTAGAGTGATGCTGTAGTGCTGTGAGAGATTATAACAATTTAGGTAAATGAAAGCATTTTATCATTATAATATTTTTGACATGAAAATCTTTTGTGCTCATTAATACTACTTACCATTTAATGATTTGGAATTAAGCTAAATTCCCTAGAACCAGTATATTAATGCAGTGATATCACTTGTACCTTAGTGGAGCATGCAAACCTAAAGATTTTATGCTTCTTATATGTTAGTAATACATTAAAATGCAATGTTATATTTAGAAACATTAAGACTATATTTAGAAGTAAAAAGAGAGGCAGCAAAAGCCACTTTGAAGACACTTTTACATGTTCACTAGTGTATCACAATGACTTCTATCAGTCTTCCATTTGCTTATACTCAGACTCCCAGAAAAAGTTTCATTTCATCATGCCATTTAATAAAATCTGCAACTCTCAATGCTGACATGGAAATATTTCTGTATGGCAGAAGAAATAAACTCAAATGCTTAGAAATCACCATGGTCTGAGTAGCTTTTCCTTTGTCCTCCTAATTAGGCATTGGGAAAAGAGTGACTTTTTTTCTCTCACTCACTGTGAAAGTTATGAGATTCTTTGCTCAAATCGCCCACAAGGAAAGCTTGGAAGTTCACGTTCCTTACAGAGTTGCCAGGTCTGCTAAAGAAAATTAAATGCCGGTATCATGAGTGTCATATCCTACAGCTAACAAGAAAGGGAGCAAATGTTGCATAGCTCACATCTGGCAGCTACCATTGATCGGCACAGCCTAGGGAGCCTTTCAACTTCATGTAGTATGCCAGTGAAGATATTCACTCAAAAATAAGTAAGAACCTCAAAGAGCCATCATATAGCATCTTAGAATATTTGCTTCACAGTTTGAACCCCTTTTTGAGGCTCCAAAATAATGATTTATGGGTCGAGGCAGAAGATATATGATTTCTCTTTGATACCACCTGTTTGTACCTTAGAAGATTAAAAGCCCATTGCTTACCTGTGAAGTTGATTTTCAGCAAGTAATCCTTGTACAACTTCTTCCCGTCCAGGATCTTCATAGCATCACAAAGCTTGGTGGTGTTGGGACAGAGGGTCCGCTGCATCTTGTGCAGGGCATGGGCCATGGCATACACTGCGTTCACCACAAACATGATCTTGGATTCTTGCTCGTAGTTGCTGCTGTCAATGGCCAGGTGCTTTTCGCAAGCGCGCCGGTGGTTCCGCTTGTTCTGGAGGCTGCACTGGAACTTCTGTTCCCAAAAGTCCCGGAACCAGGGGTTGCGGTGGTTGTTGTAGGGGTTGAGGCTCTGGAAGTAGCGGTCAAACTGGCGGACTGGCTGCGAGGCCAGCTCCAGGGTGATGGCACCGTAGGCCACGTGCTCGCTGCCTTTGATGATGCTCTCCTGTGCGCCCCAACCATCGCTGGCCACCCAGGTGAAGGAGGCATTGGCGCGGCTGGCGGCCGCAATGAGTTCGCGCGAGTCGTCCCCACGCATGAAGAGGACTACGACGCGCGCGTTGGGCTTCTGCAGCAGCTCTCGGATCACACTGTCGTAGGACTTGCGGATGTTGGAGCGACCTACCTTCTCCGCGGTGGCGATGCAGATGTTGCGCAGACGGGCTTCTTGCTCAAAGGCCTCGATCCCTGTCTCCCCGTAGTCGCCCTCAGAGGCTACAGTGGACACGTAGGTCCAGTTGAAGAAACGCAAGATCTCGGCCATGGCTTTGGCCTGGTAGAAGTCAGGGGGCACCGTCCTGGCAAAATAATCATAGCGTGACTTGTCGCTGAGTTTGGCGCTGGTGGATGCGTAGCTTATCTGAGGGATCTGGAAGAGCCTAAGTAGGTTTGCCACCTGGGAGAGGGTGAAAGGGAAAAAACCCAGAGGTAAATAATCGGACATGAAAAATGAATAATACCAGCCTTTCACCCAGCTTTCTTTCACCTCTAGATTGTTAAACTTTTCTTGATGCATTGTCAGACACATCCCTGGGTACCGTATTTTGAATATTAGGCAGCAGGTGCCAAGTAGGTAGTTTATGCTTTGGGAAAGGACATAGTAGAGAATAAGAAGGGCAACCTTCTCTCTCCTAGACTTTATGTTAGACCCTGGACTAGGATCAATCTTGTTCAGGTGTCCTCAGTGTGGCGATTAAAAGTGTATAGGGTCCTTTTTATAACTCAGTGAACTACAGTGAATTGGCCAAATTCAGTTTTTAGACAACTTGGCTGCAGTTGTATAGAAGAGCCTGGGTGTTGTCTAATTCTCACTTCCCCCTCTTTTGCTAAAAACGTCAGTCTCTGAAAGAGTTTAATTTGGGAACTGTATGCCACATGGACAGTCCAAATTAGACATTTATTATCTGGGGTAAATAAAAAAAATTAATTTTATTTGGTCCACCCAAAATTTTAGGCATATACTTTTCTAAACTTCAGAAAAGCTTGAACAATATTTTCTTTTCTTTAAAAAAAAATTTCTACTTGAGCTATGTGAAAAGCAAGTATACAAAGGAAATTCTTATGGTCATTTAGATTAAACAGCAAATGAGAAAGTATTGAGGACTTTGCCAAGAAAGAACAATCTATTTCAAAATATTTAAAACTTATTCTGAATAAAGGATTTAAATTTCTTATAATTCACCTATCAATAATATTTCACTATTTTTCTTTATTAAAAATTAAAAAAGGAAAGTGACACTAGCTTATCAAGGAATTTTTATGCATAGAGTATTTACATAAATGTATATTTTAAATATCTACACTGATTATATGTATAACTAATTTTTCCTGGCTACCCCACACGTTCTGAACATGTCTGTGTACTGACTTTAGTTGAGTTACGTAATATACTAAGTGGACTTTAATCAGAAACAACATTCAATACTCTGATATACTCTGAGTACCTTGAAATTTTCCTTCTGGAAATTGTGGTTTCAGGTTTATGTTTGACGTGTAGGAAGCACAGCTTGAAATAAGCAGCTGTTAGCAAAGAGCACAAGTAACATAAAAGAACTGACATCTGAGCCTTGAGTAATCATCATTTCAACTGGCAAAGGAAACGAACAGCCAGGTTCATACACAGCCACACAGCATGTTCTTAGAGATTTGGCCTGCTATAAAACCAACACTTGATATAGCCTGGAGCTATCAAAAATATTTTCTATATTTTTATCAAGTCCTGGTATTTCTCACTCAACTACAAATAGAACAGCTAGAAAATCTGGCACTTAGCATGCAATATAATGCAAATTTAGGATCCAAATCTTTCTTGCATTTTACATTTGATAAATATATACATTTTATATTTGATAAATATATACATTTTATATTTTAGGAGGTGAGTTAATTCAGGAGTTGAGTGGATGGGTAAGTGAGTGGGGGATGAAGACTATTATACCATTTATTTCTTCTTTCCTTGAGACAAGGAGAACCTGGACAAAATGGCCTATACTGATTCATTTGAACATAAGAACATTGCTCATTTACTCAGCCTGAATGAGATGATACTGAGCCAATACTGTCAATACTTCTATACTGAGTACCTGGCTTCCTTTGGGTTTATGTACCACTGTGACAGACTGGACCCTGTCTGTGCATAAGCTTTGCTTGATTATGAAGTTTCTAGGTGCACTGGAGAGGCCATCTCTTCTTGATGCTACAGCATTCTCATCTTTAAGTTATATTTATCAGAAACTAAACTCCTCAGGGAGGCAGAGAATGAAAGGACCTGAAAGATACCCAGAGACATCATTTTCACTAGGCACCACAGTGAAAGAATCCTAAATGCTGAATTTCTTTCGAGAGGTATGAGTAATAAAAGTACTAAAAGAAAATAGCTCTTGTCTTTTGACTGATAGGATCCTGTGGCTTCATGTCTACCTCTCCAGGATATCTGAGAACAATTTACAAATTTATGAACAAGACAGGCTGTACAAGAGAATAAACTAGGTGTAGAAAAATGGCAATGTGGCAATAATTCTCTACACTGGGAAGGAGCAAAATAAGCTGTAGCATTTTTTGGGAAGGTGGTGGGTTAGAATAAAACTGCATTGTTGCCATCATTTTAAGAATAGCTTGCTCTCTCTCTCTCTCTCTCTCTCTCTCTCTGTGTGTGTGTGTGTGTGTGTGTGTGTGTGTGTGTGTGTGTGTGTGTGTTTAATGAGACTACAACCTACTCTAGAAAGAAGAGGTGTATTTGGTGAGCTGAAACATGAGAATGGAACACTAATAGGGAAGTAAGTATAATCTCAATTGTATCACCTGTAGTATGTAATAGAACAAAGTGTTGAATTAATTGTATCATGATGAGCAGTTTCTTTTCAAATTAGTTTCCTTCGATTATAGGAGTAAAAATGCTTAATATAAAAAGTAATTACCACAGAAATTAGCAGATTATAAATCTCCTTTTCTTTTCCTTATGTACTTCTAGAGAAGAATAAAGTTCATAGTTTGGTTTATGCATTTAAAAATGTATTTATTCTGTTTTAAAACTTGTTATCACTGTACTGTGTGTGTGTGTGTGTGTGTGTGTGTGTATTATATATTCTCCTTTGATATTCACAACAACCTTTTATGAAAGATATTATTACCTCTATTTTAGAGGTACAAAAACTGAGTTCTGCTAAGTGAAGAAACTTGTTAATAATCATATAATTAGAAAGTGAGAGCCAAATCAAAATTTTCACTTTAAGTACCATGGCTGTTCTCTCATAATTTCCTGTGTATCCTCTCCTGTGTGACTGTGAATCTGAAGTACAGAAAGGCACCTAGGTAGGAAAGATAAAAGAGAGAAACCAAGCAATGTTGTGGTATACATCAAGGATTGTCTAATTGTTATTAGTAGGAACATTCTTTTTGACATCAAACTTAAAATTAGGGTTGGGGGATATCCAGATAGTTATCAGCTGGATGTTTCCTGTCTCATTTGTCTGGAAACTGGGCATCTGAAACATTCTTGACTTGCTTTACCAGCCATATGGTTTCTCTGAGAAAGCATGAAGAATACGGGGAACTCCTACACCAGACATCATTTTTGAAATACGAACAATTTTAGGATGGGGAAGTAATGTGAAATTTTGGAAGACAGTTACCCAGTTAGGTTATTAGTAGGAGTAAAGGAAGAAAATCAGGATCTAGTTATATATACTTTAGGAAAAAAATGTTTTCAAGTGAGAGATATTCTCATAGAGACTATAAAAAAGTACACAGTTTAAAAGAGATAGAAAGACTTAAAAAATAATTCAGATAATACAGAGCTCAACAAGACAGAACAGAAAAGATCTCCAAAAAACTCACTGGGTTGCTAGGATGCATTGGAGAATTTAAGTGTTAAAAGAGCCAGTGACAAGGGATGGGTACTATTGGTATGTTGGGTCCTTGGGCATCCCCATGGCAACATAAAAGAAGGGCATGAACCTGTGAGAATTAGGAATACTAAGGTACAGAATGTGAAAAGTGGTTTTTGGTGTTGTTATTGTTTTGTGCGTAAATTATGTTTCAGGAGATGCAGTGGGAAGAGAGAACCACTAGATGGGAAGTTCATTCCAGAATAGTAAAAGAAAGACTCTGCCCAGTCTCTCTTGCTTCCACATTCTCCGCAATGAGAATGTATCCTAACTTGGAAATGGTGATACAGTAATATGAAAAAGTTATTCCACATCAAAGTAGGAGAGAAGAGTGAAAGAAAAACTCATAATGATAGTAATTGAGTTTACCTCTGTTCTGAGTTCTGAAAGAAATCACAGATTAAATGATGTAATTACCATCAATAATCTGAGAAATCAATAATGGGAGGACTGTCAGAGGGTGCAAAGGGAAGAGTAAGAGCAAATTCAGGAACTCTAAATCAAGAATAAATATGAATAAATAAGCATGATATATTTTGGTAACCTTCTTGAAAACCTTCTGTTTTTTAATAGGAAGCATGTAGGCACTTAGAAATAAACAAGGCAATTACTGGGAATCAGCACAGAATCATTAAGAATCAATGCCACTACAATCTTTTCAACATTAGCTGAACCATTTAGGGAAGAGTTGTAGTTATGGAGGATCATGACTTCAATGTATCATTGATGACATTACTTGGACTCTTGTGGAAAAGGAAAAATGGTAGGAGTTGGATAACAAAGTTAAATATACTAAAAGAGAACAACTTGGAAGAAAGTCTGTATGACGTGGTAAAGTAAGATTAAATTTGTATCAATGACTTTGGAAAAAAAAATATTAATAAGCTACAAGATCATTATGTTCCAGAACTGAAAGGAGCCATGAAGATAATATAAGCCTTTTGCTTTGTAAGTTATAAAACTGAAGCTTATAAATAAGTGGAAAAGCAAAATTTAAAGTCCAGTCTCTTGATTTTTCCAAAAGATGAGACTCCTTCTCTGGCAATAGGGTGATGTTACAGAGGGAGAGATGTACATTTCTGGATTTAAATTAAAATTACACAACTAAAGAAAAAATACGAGGGTACAGATACAAAGTTGAATGTTGCAGAACTCCCCCAGAAATTCAAGTGTGGCAAAAATCAAAGAGGGATTATTAAGTGGTTTGCTCTCTTTAGATTCCAATTTAGATCCACTGTTGTAGATATATTATCTCCTTAAGTCCTCATTACAATCTTATGAAGTAGATATACTATTATACCATTTTAGGTTGAGGAACCGAGACACAGAGCATCTAGGGATCTTACTGAAGAGCCCATCGGTGGGAAGGACAGGATCTGATCCCAGGCATTTGACACTGGGCTCAATTTCCCACACTGATCGAATCCATTCTGCAATCCAAGCTCTTAATCTCTGCTTTATGGGATTCTTTCACTACAATGTAGCAATGATATATTCCAAGTTATAACATGTTTGTCTTCTTTTATTATGAAGGCATGAACCTGATTTGAGAACTAAAGCAATCATTCCTTGTTATTAAAAGTATATGTTTTCTTTGTTAGTCTAGACTTCGTGGTGGCTCTATAAATATTTGTTTACTGACTGACCACCTACTGAGATAACAAGTGCTGTCTAAGAATTCAGAGGAAATTTCAACTGGGAGGTTGAAAGCTTCAAGTTATAAATATCATGATAGGTTCATGACCTTATGGCAGAACCTGTTCTTTCCTAGGCCCTGCGAGGCTAGATGCAGGTTTAGCAGAAGACTTTTCCACATGTAACATGTATTAGAGTTTTATATTCAATGTTAAGACACATCGGGGTATCCATTTTCTAGATGGTTTGAATTTATCCAGGATTAGGTAGTGCAGTATTTTCATTGTAACCTATCAAGTCACAAATGTCTTAACTTTTTTTCTTTTTGGCTCAAGGAGAAATGCTTAGGTATTTACATTAGTCCTGTGGACATCTTTCCATTCAGGATGTAAATGATCTACTCTTTGCAAACATGAGCTTTGTGTCTTCTGTGGTGACATAATGCCAGATTTCCTTTTAACAAAAGACAAACAAGAGTATGTAAATTTAGAGTCTAGTAGAAATAAACTTCCCACTAAAGTAATTGTCCATCATGAGGATTATATTCAGAATTTTCCTTGTTATTGAATTCTGAGGCTGTGCTAATATTTAAGTGAAATGACAGTCACTGTTTTTTTTTTTTTTTTTGGTGGACCTGTGCTTAGCTACAAAAATTCCAGATGGCAAAGAGGCATTAAATGCTTACTTTCAAAGAAAAGTGCTATTTGCAGAGCTGAAATGTGTCCATTTGTTAAAAAAAAAAAAACAAAAAAACAACAAAAAAACCCCATTACTCCTGTACTGAGAATTAGGAGATTCAATGATGGGTTTGCTTTTATAGTCTGTGCTGTTCACATATCTCTTTGGGGTTGGTTTCTACAAAAGCCTATACTTTCAGTTGTTTTATCACACATGCAAACTGAATGCTTTGTTTCATTCTTTTAATTGAATGCTTATATGTAAGCCTGGAAGAGAAACACTGAATGCTGCATTTGGAACAATCTGCTACTTCATAACCCAGTTATTACATAAAGCAAGTTCTAAAAGTTGTGATGATAAGAACTTACAGTGACCCTCCTATTCAGATTGATGAAGTTGCTCTATTAGCTGTACAACATTCCAGATTGGCTTAGATTTTAAATGGGAACTGGAGGTGGTATGCAGTTGAGAAACTGCCTGAGGAATTCAAGCTGTTCATATCACATGAGTTATATGCCCATAAAGGATGCCAATCCTATTGTTATTGTTGAAAGGATTAGTCACTTTTTTTTTTTGGACTACACTATTTGCGGCACATCTGGGAATGTTTTGCATAAAAGAAGTTGACTGAAGCCTACCTTTGAAGGCCAGAGATTAATCCGGATTTAGGAAATCATATAATAGAGTGTAGTAAATGTCAGTTTACTCAGAATAATCTGCAAAAGTCAGTGATCCTTACACATCAAGGGCCCCCAAAACACTCTGCTCAAAGATTTATATTGCCATCTCAATTCAATAGCATGACTCAATCCCTATGATTTTGTATGAATATTCCAGATAGAGGATTCCTTAACCATGGCAGCAACTTTCAAAATGGGCTCAAAGTAACCCCTGATTTCTATTCCAACCTTTTCTAAAATCATTGCAGTCAACATTTATGCTTTGGAACTCAAATAGTCAGACATTTTCATTTTTTTTTATGTGTGACTAGGGACTTATTAATAGCTAAATTATCCATTTTGTCATTCTCAGCTCATCACTGAGGCTGAAATGATATATAGATCACATAGGGTTCCTTGAATTATATTTTTTCAGGAGACTGAAATTATAGGACACATGTTTCTTATGACAATGCCACTTCACATTTGACAAGTGTCTGTCTTTCTCCCTTACTAACAAGGCACTATCTCAGGAATAACTTTATTTCCATCCACACTAAGTGGAAACTTACAGAAGGAAAAGGAAAGTTATTTTACCCACCAAATTAGTCTATATCTGCTCCTTGCTCCTTTTTTATCCTGAGAATTATTTTAAGGAGAAATCATGGAATTGAACTGGTTTGGATTCCAATCACTAACAATGGGATCAAAGGTTTATGTCATATGTGGTCCAGAGTACATTAGCGTTTGCCAGCAACACTAGCAAAAGCATAATAACTCCCAGGGTGACTTGACACCAACAGATCTGATAGAAACACATCCTTTAGTGCCTTAGATATTGATTTTTGACAATACCTCTTGAGAGCCACAAGGTGAACTAATCCATATTTTTCTGTGGCCCTTGAAGTCACTTTTATAACAGTAATATTACAAATATAGCCTTGTAAATAAAAAAAAAGGCATTCCTGTCCTTGCTGGCTGTTATCAAAAAGCTGTTGGATATGCCTAGGAAAATCTGAGGGCTCTAGGCTAAATAAAAAAAAGATTATTATTTACTTCTGAGGTTCTGTGGCAATAATTAGGGCAGAGGAATATATACCATATGTATTATTTGTAGCAAATAGAACTGTTATTCATGTTTTCCTGTTAACTGTTCATTAATTCAATAGACTGTTTAGGTACAAAAGCAAATAGTGATTCAGTGCACAGGATTGGAATCAAACAGGCCAACATCGAAATCCAGCCTTTTTTCTCACTAGTTGTGTGATTTTAAGGAAGTTATTTTAATTTTTGAAACTTCAATTTCTTCATCTGCAAAAGGGGATGGTAGTAGTCTCCAGCTTATGAAGCTGTGTAAAGATTAAATGATAAAACATGTGAAGCACTTAACTCACTGGCTGACATATAGTAAATGCTCAAAAAGTGATAAAGTGATAGAGATTATACATAATGTTTAATTTAATCCAGTCATTCATTCAGTACACTTTAATGGATGCCAATTATACAAGGTACTCTTCTAAAAGTTGGGTTTTTCTAAGACCAGTAATGGACCCCTACTACCTTCCAGGAAGTTATAGTCTGGAAAGAGACAAACATAATTTTGAGATATATGTATATATACTTATACAAAAACACAGATTAAGGAGTAACTACATTCAGGTGAGTCATGGCAGTCTTCCCTGTAGAGTTAACATTCAAACTTGATCTTGAAGAGTAAGTGAAAGTTTGCCAGGCAGAGAATGGGGAAAGAAAGTTTTTAGACAGAAGGACACAGAGATGGGAAAATGCACATTAATTTTAATAGTATCAGATAGTTTAGTATTTTCTGGGTACCCAGTGCCTGGTAGGGATTTACAGGGTAAGAAAGAATAGAGGGACTGTGGCAAGACTGCTAAGTATTTCATATGCTACACTGGAGATTTTGAATTTTATTCCTTAAGAGACAAAAGGACATTAAATTTTTTTAATTAAAGGACATGGCCAAAGTTATGTTTTAAAAAGACTATAATGGATGACATCCAACTTGAAAAGCAAGAGTCGGGAAAGGGTAGCCAGATGTACAAAATACTCATTCTGACAGCCTGTGAGTTCTTGAAGGCCAGGGACCATGTAATCCCAGAACAGTGAATAAGTTAATAATAGAAAAGTCATGATTGCTGTTTAAAGAAAAAATTTGAGTCCACTTAAAACCATTTATTTGATTGGTAGTAATTACTCAAATACTATGTCCTAATTTGTTCTGTTTGTGTCATTACAGTTCACCTTGTATCCTTGGAAGGAAGCAGGTCATAAATAATATTGGTTGTCAGAGACTGTAGAAAGGCTAAAAAGCTTTTAAATTTCTAAAAGAATCTCAGAAAAAAACAACATAAAGACTTTTTTTTTAAACATAGAAATAAAAACAGAATTTGTTAAATAGTCATTGATAACAGTTGAAATTCAGTGGATGGCACCAACCTGCTGATATTCCTTAAAAATACTGTGTAAATCCTGGGTAATCTGTTCTTAATGCACATATATAGTTTTTCTTTCAATTAAAAGTTACCTTTTCATAGAAAAATTCTGAGCAAATTATAGTTTCTGTGTTCAATCACATCTGTTTTCCACTTTGGGGAAGCTTAATTGCCTGATTTGCATTTTATGAGGCTGCATTGTGAACCTAATGGCAGCTACCCAAATTGGAGGCCCAGTGCCTGGGAGGGACCAACTAGTCCCTGGGATGCACACCCTGCAAGCTTAAGCCTACTAAGTGATGGCGTATGTCTCCATATGCTTTGCCATTCTGACCACTTGGCAGGGAAATTTGGAATATAATTTTTGAAGGTGTTACTTCTATTGTATTTTCCCCTATCGCATGAATCAGGACTTTGTCACTGGTAACAGAGGGATTTCCAAAATCTACCAGGTGGTGTTGTTAAAAATAGCACCACCACAATTTAGTGCTCAAAGTCCCACTGACATACTGCCTGGAGCATCAACAATTACTTAGAGTTTAACTAAGCAGGTGTTTTGGGAACACTATCCTTAAATTTCTGAAGTCCATTAATTAGAAAATTACTCTGTAAGTTGAAAACTTACATTTTTCGTAGACCAGTTGAAGCATTTCTACTACATTAAATCAATAGACTTTAGTATCAACTGCTAAGTGTTGGCTATTTTCACACTGAAATAGAGTTTTGTACATATC
Source organism: Macroglossus sobrinus (assembly GCA_004027375.1). Classification (NCBI taxonomy): domain Eukaryota; kingdom Metazoa; phylum Chordata; class Mammalia; order Chiroptera; family Pteropodidae; genus Macroglossus; species Macroglossus sobrinus. The sequence goes on from PVKZ01002035.1 coordinate 92,537, forward strand.
AATCCATTAAAAATGTACATTTTTAATGGTAATTTGGAAAGAGAACTTTGTGATGTTAAAGCAAAATCACATTAGGTCTGGAGCCCTATTTCAAATAGCTTGCTGATTAATCTATAATCATAGTATAAAACGCTTGCTGATATCTCAGGAATGTCTGTATACCTTGCTTTTCATCCCATCACAGACATGTGACTGCAATAGAAGCTCGTTCTCAGCACTGGGCCATTCTACTGCCCTGTGAACAGTGGTCATTATGGTAACCTCTTATTTTCTACAAGACTGGTTTTCAAATAAACCCATGATGGAAGGAGAATTAATTTAATAATAAATTAACTCCAAAGCAAAGGGAAAAATACAGCACCTTAGATAAATACCTCTGGTGAGAAAGTTCTATAATGAAACGATATTAACAAAAGCATTTTAAGTTGCTGTTGCTAGTACCCCTTTCCCTGTGATGAAGTCCTTGAACAGCATTGTCCTTTGGAGGAGGGGAAGCCGGTGCATGGAGGGAGGTTGTAAACAAAGAGATTCTGTCTGAGATAACCTTGGAGTCAGGTTTTTCTGAAGCTTAAAATTATGTGAGAAGGTGAACAGGACAGCAGTGTGGGAGGCCAGCTATCTGGATTCTAATGTTGATTCTACTACTTGTAAAGTGGTAGAAAGCTGGGCATTTAACCTTTATGAGCCACAATTCCGCTTGACACTATTCCTTTTGGACTGGATATGTTAAAAGTTAAAAAAAAAAAAGGCTAATAGAGAATATTTATTAAAATCTAAAGTGTTGAATGCTCACTATGATGCAACACTAACATTGCTTTTCATGTATTTTCTCATTTAATTCCCACAATCACCCAGTGAGAGGGTACTACTAATATTTCTATCTTAGATATAAGAAAAGAGGCAAGGTGAGGTTAAATAAATTTTTCTATCTGCACCCACAGTTTTAATCACTGAGCTGAAAATTTTTGTGAAAGGCACACTAAAAATGTATAGTTGTAACATACCTCTGCTATAATTGTATTTGCAATATTAAACTCACTAAATGCGACTATCATTTTTACTTTTTGGGTGATAAAGACATTAAAGATAGATTAGTAAATGGAGTTTGAATGCTGTCACTCTTCTTAAGGACAGGATGATATTTCCTTCTTTGCATTAGCTACAAGCACAGAATCTGGCATCATCGGCACTCTGAATATTTTTTATTTGGAGAGACTGCACAGAGCTAGATGGTACTGGGTGCCCAGCTGTATTGTCTTGGGTGATTGTCTCTGGATAGTCAGTCTAAGGGCAAACAGAGTGGAAGTCTTAGAGCTGCTCTCAAATCAAGGCATCTTTTGTGACACACATGTAGGCAGTGGAGGTAAGGAAGATGGAAGTACTTTAGTCCTGCATGCTCACTTTGTTACATCATCTGTCTTTTGCATCAAACCTAATTTTCTATTGTTAGAAAATGCTGATTTTCATTTATGAACATCCAGACTGATCTATAATAGGTAGGTCATAGTTGTGATCTTTAATTCAAGATTTGTTTAGGGCTTTTCAGCGTTCTGGAGATGTAGTAGGTTATCATACTTTAATTCTTTCAATTCATTCAAAAGGCATTTATTCTCAACCTGGAAAATATGTCCTCAATACAAAGACAAAAGGTGTGGTTCCTAAACTCAAGTAGCTTAGAGTTTGGTGGGAAAATAGATATGCAAATGAACAATTATATTTAATAAGAGAGTATTAGAGATGTGTGTTATATAGTAGGAACTTGGGAAAGATTTCTCAAAAGGGCTAGGGTATGAACTGAGAACTGGAGAGGAGGATTTGGCAAGGCCCATAGACAGCTACAGAGATTACATTCCAGGTGGAAGAAACACTATGTTTTCTTTTTTATGAAAAAAAATATGCAGATACTATCCAGTAGACTATGAGAAAGCAACTTTCAGGGAAGACTTCAAAGATGTTTTCTGTTTACATAGATCTAAAAGTCTTTTTCTTGTGCAACTCCATTTCTTTCCGCTCATTCTGTTAATCTCTCTGGTCTACTAGTATTTGTGTTGTCAATTGATACTTGAGTCCTACACCTTTATGCGTGAATTTGATATTTCAAAATTTGCTTATACATGTCTCAGGGGTTCATAATATATCTACCATTTAAAAATTTTATTTTATGTTCTCTCTGCTCCATATTACTCAGACTCTAAAAATAATGTTCTTGCTGTACCTAAAATATATATGCTTAATAAATGCTTGTTTTCTGATGACAAGTGATTCTATGAGTGCCCCACTTGTAATATATCGGAGATTGAGATGTTTGAGTCACCAAGGTCACAAAAGTACTGCCATAATCAAGTGAAATAACAATTGTCTTAAAAGTGATTCTGATGGAAAGAGCTATTATTTATTTTCCTTCATGTTTTAGATACTTCCTTTTTAATCATTCACATCCTAATAGAGTATTTTGCTTGAGCAAAATATAATTGTAAAATTAATAAATGTCCTTCAATACCACAAACAGATGGTTCCTGACTTATGATGGCTTGACTTATTATTTTTTACTTTATGATGGTTTAAAAGTGATACATATTCACTGAAATGTACTTTGAATTTTAACCTTTTCCAGGGCCAGCCATATGTAATTCAATACTCTCTCGAGATTCTGGACAGTGGCAACAAGATGATTTTGCCCAGCTGTAGGTTAATGTGTCTATTCTGAGCATGTTTAAGGTTGGCTAGGCTAAGCTATAATGTTCAGTTGGTTAGTTGTATTAAATGCATTTTTGACTTAAAATATTTTTAACTTATGATGGGTATATCGAGACATTGCCCCATTCATTGTAAGTTGAGGTATTTCTAATGCTAATATCTAGTTCAAATGCTAACATGTTACTTCTCAATAATGCTTAAATAATTCTAGTGACAGAGGACTCACCTCCTTATAGACTCCTCCTTCCAGATTATTTCATTTTTAAGAATTCCTCCTATGTTGGTCCTAACTGTGCCTTACTCTAAATCAATTTGTTGGTGGAAAAATGGGGATAGTTCTGTAATTGAGCAATGTTTGAAAATATTTTGAGATTTTACACCTTGAGGTGCTGTTGGTACCTAGTCTAGTGCGTAGAGGTCAGTGATGATGCTAAACACCCTACAATGCATGGTGCAGCTCCACACAAGGAATTGTCTGATAGTGCCAAGGATGATAAACTCTGCTCTAGATTTAATTTATGTGTTCACACAAAAAATGTTGATTTCTGATTTCAGCAGTCTATCCAACACTTGGACACAGCTAACTATCTGAAGGCTTTTGTACCTCCAAGTCTTTCAGCTTAGCAATTCATGTGTGACTTTTCCCCAAAGCATTAGAATTTAAAGGAGAAATGAGTAATTGAGGGAAGGCAATGCTTAGTATAAACTTATCAGTGATGGTCTACTTTTACACTGTGGAGGAGGAATAGTAGTGTCATGTTTGTATGTGTTATCCTCTTTATCCCATCTAGATAAAATCTGTGAAACTTACTGCAAGGAATTTAGTTTAAGGAGTTATTCTTCTCAGAGACATCATGTGAGCAATGCATGGTGTGCCCAAAGCCATGTCATGATGAATAGTCTTATAATGACCATCTCCTAGGCTTAGAGAGTTCTTGGGATGTGGACATTGCTAAAAATTCTGTGAAAAGATCTCACCAGGGATGAGAAGAAGTAGTAAGGTCCTTTTAACACTCTCATCTGCCCTTTCTATAAGCTCAGCTTTTAGATGGCATCTAACTCAAAGGTGTGGAGATAGTGCCTCCTGAAGCAATCCCATTAATAAAGCAATCTTGGCCCAAGAGGGGAGATTATAGTCTAATATAGGCCCCATTTGTGGCTGAGGTCACTTTGACACTCAGGAACACAACAATAACTAGGTCAATTTATATATGTCATGTTCAAATTAGTATTTGTTCTAACTAGATAGGAAAGACTGACAAAATGATACATGCTCTGAAAAGAGTGAGGAACATTTTTTAAACATTTCAAGGGACTTTGAGATTGACAGTTTAGGAACTCTAACCACAGTCTGTTTGAAAAAGCACAAACATAAACATTGCTTCAAAATAAGTACCACATAGACAATTGCTTAGCTAAAAGCAACTGACCTGCTTGCTTCTTAAATAAATACCATTTTTCCTGAAGTGGGTGGATTGCAGGCTTATAGAGAAGAGCATAACAGGCTTAAAAATACTTTGAAAAGAAACTTATTTACTAGAGGAGTCAGATAGACTCTATGTATATTTCCTAATAAAGAAAGACTTTGATGTTAGCTTTCATTGATTACCAAATTAAGAAATCAGTAATATTCCTTTATAAAAGGTACTACCACAGAGTGGTTTGTCTTACTTAATGAGAGTGTTGGAAAAATAATTATCCAGGTCTTCATCAGTGGTGATACAGCTTAACCCAGCAAGTCATTAAGAATTTCTCCTTTCATGCTATTTTTGCTATCTGCAAACAATTCCTGTTATATTAACACACTGGGCTAAAGCTCTTTTGATGACTCCTAGGAGAATTCTTCTCCTTTAGTGGTAAAGTAATGAAAGAAAAGGAAGCTAGAAAGAAAGTGCTCATTGAAGCAATCCCACTGATAAAGCAATCCTGGCCCAAGTGGGGGGATTATAGTCTAAAACTGACCGAACCACAAAAGAGAAGATGCACAAATATTATTCTCTAGAATTTTCTCTCTCAACAGGCAATTTTGTGACTGAAAACTCTGTGACCTGATTTGGGACTGGATACTAAATTAGATAATAGGAATTTTAAAAACTGTATGGTGGATTTGTACTAATACATTTCTTCTACAGTTTTACTCTCTTTTTTTCCCCCTGCTCAGTTTAAGCAAAGATACTTTCCAGGAACTATTTAGGAAGTCAAAAGTAGTTTAAAATAAATCACAGTTTTGACTAATGTGCATAGATTTTGGAGCTACCAGCTACACGCTGTCACCATGGTCACCAGACACTACGGTGCATGATCAGAACTGATGTAGAGCAAAAGTAGGGGAGGGTGAGAATCACCTTGAAAAATATACTCTGCTAAAATGTTTTCTTAATTAGTGTACAAGAGTGCCTTAAATTCACCATTAGAAATTTATTGCTTTGGATTGCTGTTGACTATTTTTTGAAATTCTTATGCAAATATGAATATATTTCAAAAGGACAGCACATTTAAATTCTTAGCTGTATGAGTCCGCTAAGGCTTCTTTTAATTCCAGATGTCTACCTGAAAGCAAGGCCTTGTGGGAAAATATTCCTTAAAAGACTGCTTAAAGGTCATTGTATAATCAAATTGCTCTACCTCTCAGTTTACGATGGTTGGGACATGTGTATGGCCTAATCAGAGCCTGATTAGTCAGGACAATCGCAGGCCATGGTGGAGGGAGTGAAGCCCACTCTTGCTCTTCCTCTCCAGAGTGCCTTATTCCTGTCACACATACTCTGCCACAACTTTTTGATTGACCTCCTCACATCCAGCATGTTATTCCCACTGTGGTCCAATTAGCCTTTCTCCAATGCAACTTTTATTCTATCAGTCATCCTCAAAACCTTACTAAAGGTCATTTCTTACCCCGTGAGCCACATGAACGTATTCTGAATTGTAGTCACTGTTATTTCACAGTAGTATAATACTCACAGTCAGATTTTTAAGTTCCTTAAGGTCAAGGCTATGTTCTCTATTGCTTTTGTGGTCTCTCTAATCCCTACCACAGTGAGAGCTTTATACAGATATACTTTCTGATGAAACACAATGGGGACCAGCAATGACTTCAGGGGACTGCTTGGCCACTGGTAGGGAAGGCCACAGAGTTGATGTGGCCTAAGATGTGGCTCTTCCACCGACTTTTTCTATAATTTTAGGGACATGATAGTTATCATTTATTGAATCTGTTAGTTTCGTTGTGAGGTGTTTCCCACAAATTCTCTCAATTTATCCTTTCAACAATTTAAAGATGGAAGCTAGTGAATGGAGAGGTTGGAATTTAAACCAAAGTCTTTCTGATGCCAAAATGCATACCATTTTCAATACAGCATAATTTTGGTTTCTTTATATTGTGGAGAGAAAAACTATAGTAGCATTTGTGACTTTATCGTGATATGGACCAGAAAATGAAATAAAAGCCAGATCCTTTGATGATTAAGAATGCCTTCTTCCTTTGTGAACAAGAAAAGGATTTCAGTAGCCCACATTGTTTTTTTTCTCTAAAACAATTGTCTTTTTTTGTGGTGTATATAGGTAATAAAAGAGTACAATTAGATTAAACATGCATTTACCTGGAATAGTTTGTTAATTACTTTAGATAAATAGATATTTACACATCTGCTATAAAGTACTATTTACTGCACAGGGAAAAACAAAGGTTAAAAAGGCATATACATAATCCCTTACTAGTGGTAATATCGAGTATAATATAAATATGACTTGCACTCATCTGGTGATATTTTATTGAAGGTATAACAAATACATATATATTTTTAATTCTCTCTTCTCAAATAGCAAATTCTCTCCTGATCTATGTATAGAAATAGTGGCAAAATTAACATATTTTTGAGATTGCAATATTTTCTATCTAAGGAAGTCAAAGGGTGTTGATGAAAAATTAATTATCCTAATTACTCATAATATGAGCATGTGCTCTGGAGAAGGAAAAAAATTTGAAATAGCTCATTTAGAGCAGCAAAGAACTGTATGTAAAATTTTAAATGCCACAAACATGGGATATAGAAATAAGGTTATTCCAGTGCAAACGGAACAACTTTAAGTGGTTTGTGACATATAAAGACAGCAGGAGTATAATATGGCTCCCTTTAATTATAGTAATTTGGTAGGAAGCAAAGCAAACTGTATGACTTCTAGAATCATGACCTTTTATTACTGTCACATTAGTGCTGTCACCAGAAAAAAATATATTGAACTTCAGATAACATATAGAAATCATAGGGGACAGTTGAAAGATCATAAAAGTATAAAATATCTATAAATTCTAGTTCTTGTGTTACTTACCAAATGCAGTTTTATGAAACCAATCTTTCAGGGGCTTGGGAAAATGAGAAATTTGAGCTAGATGATTTCTCACCTCATTTCTGTCTCTAAAATTCTATGACCCTGGAAGTGAGCATTGCAAGAGTTTGAATAATATGTTTCTTCTTTCCCTAACAAAATTATGAGAGCCAATTACCAGCTTTTTATCTAATTTAAGTTGCATGCTAAATTGTTCCTTCTTTTTTTGGTAGTATTTAACTGGCTTTTCTGAATATATTTTCAGATTTATAACATGAAAAATTGTTTATAATTTATCTCTGAGCAAAACTATGCTTAGTAAAAATCAGTGTGAAAAAATAGAGTTTGGTGATATTGTGCCTTCTTGTGATTGATTGTACCAATGGCTTTAAATCATTACTCCACCATATACTCACATCTTTTGTGATATAACTTTGATGAACTCATCCTGTGGGCAAAACATATTTTTCTACTTCTTGACTCTGGGCTGAGCCCTATAAGTTGCTTTGATAATAGGATGTTAGCAGATGTGAATGCAAGTAGTAGCTTGAAAGGGGCCACTGCAGTTAAGTTTGTATTCTCTTGTTCCTCTGTCCTCACTCTGAGCAGAATATGCCCTGGCTTGCTCACTGATTTCAAGTGAAAAGTAAGGAACAATCTGGAGCAGAGCCACACCCAGCTGAACCCAGCCTTTTAGCTCACTCCTGCTTATGTTCAGACTTGTAAACTATAATAATAAATGATTTTTTATTTTAAGTCACTGAATTTTGTAGTAGGTTATGCTGCAGTAGCTATCTAATATACTTCTAAACAATTTTCATTGATAGAGAACTGTTCTGTCTATAAATCTATGTTATCAAATTCCCATAGGAATGCACAATTACATTTTTAATATCAATCATTGATAAAATTATTAGGATTTATTTTTGTTTCGCTAAGACATAAAATCAAAGAGATACAGCATTACAGCATTTTAGCAGTAGCACCAGCTAATCTTACCTGTATAGAAACACTGCTGTAAGAGCCACCAATGACCCCTGCAATGAGCAGTGGGATATTTTCTTGAATGGCATAGGATCCATCAGGACACATATACTCAGCTTCATCCACTTTAGTTAAAGATGCCCTGACAAATTCCAGTGATTGTTCTAATGCATAGGTATCTCTTGAGCATGTATCCAAAATGTGAACACCCAATTTCACTCCTGGTAGCAAGTAATTGTCTTTGTTGATTTCATCAATAGCAAACAACATGGCTTCCAGGCGTTGGATTCCTCGTTCTTCATTGATTCGCCCACATTCTTCATTTCCAGTGCCTTTTTCATTAATAGGAAATAGGCCCCCTAAAACAAGGTCACCTTCTATTTTAATCTCCCTTCTTATAAAATTATGGTCCCCTAAAGAGAGCAAAAATCCTTTTGAAAACAAAGCTAAGGTAAGAACTTGGAGTCTTGTCAACATCTTCATGAATTCTGTTTTGTACCTCTAAGAGGTATCAATGGATGGAGTCAATGTTGTCCACTAGTCTTCCTCTCTCATTTCCAACCTGCGTCTTTGGCCTGTCCTTCAAATAAGGGAGGAACAGACTAGCAGAGCCTGTCAGCAAATTCCTAGAGAGATAAAAATTATATGAACAAAAATGGTAAAGAAAGCAACAATGATTACACCAATGGTCCATCCCCATTCAGACTTTTGATAAGATAATAGCTCAAATTACCACTTACTAAACACATACTGCTCCATTGTACCAGGCTCACTCCCATGGTATTCTCATCCAGTCCTTGCAATCCACTGTGATGTAGATCTTAATGGTCCTGGCTCCCAGAAATGGGCACTCAGGACTAAAGAGGTAAAGTGACCCAATACAATTTACCTAGAATGGAGGTAGTGTTCTGACTCTGGGTTTTCTAATCCTAAATTCAGTACTTTTTCTATTGGGGTAACAACTTGGTTATATAAGTCTTATCCCCTCTCTTTCAGCTACCTTTATAATCAATCCCTTTTAATCTATTCTTTCCTTTCCATTTGGAAGCAAAGCAAAATACAACTGTAACTCTGTCACCATTTTTTGCATTCCTACCACCACATCCATGCCCTCCCTTCGTAGATGACCTCTTCAAAAGTATAGTTTATAGCACTGTCTCCACTTCTCATCACAGATGCTCTCAGCCCAGTGCAACCAAGATTCTGCCTATATTGTTTCAACCAAATAGCTTAGGAAAAATCTACTAGTGATCTAGTTCCTAAATTCCAAAAACCACTGTAGTCCTCATTTTACTTGACCTTAACTGAAATCTTGACTATTTTCTACCAGTTGCAACTCCAGATTTTGATTCTCATGTTTAATTTCTAACTACTTCTCAAATTTCATTGTTGAACACTCTCCACCTCTGCCCCATTCTTGGGCTAACTCATCCAGTGTTCAGAGTTTTAACTATCACTTAAATGACTCCTAGGTTAATTGCCTGCTAAACAGCTCTGCCCACATATCCCTCTGACACCTCAAGGTTTACATGTCATAAACTTTCCCTTATCTCTGTGAATGGATCTTCTCTGTGCCCAGGCTCTCAAGGCAGAAACCTGCATGCTAGAGCCCTTCTCATTTCATCTTCTCCTAATTTTCTTTCAATTAGCCAATAAGTTCTATAGAGTCTACCTGCTTAACATCTCTTTAAATTATTTCTTCTCTTCTATACCCACTGTGCCAGGCTCTTATTATCTCTAACAGGACGTAGTAGCAGATTCCCAGAGAGTGACTACCAATCTCCAAAGCACCTTTTGTGTGTGTGTAAATTAGAAAAAGATAACCTTTTTCAAGTACAAAACTTCAAAATGTATTGTTGCATAACCTGTACAGATAATGAGGAAAGTATGACTGCTAGTGGCTGCCTCCTACAGCTAGTGTTAGGCAACTCTGATGTGGCCCTCACATTTAGAGTTCAGTGAGTGCTGGTACTGGAGTTTCCACAGTAGATTTCAGATTAAGACAGTTTTATAAATTGAGGTTTTTTTTTTTAACAACATATCCTAGAAAACATGCAACTTTTAGGAATCGGGCAAAGCACTGCTGTGAAGATTGTTTTTGACAGTAGGCTAGGGTCTTCCCACAGGTCTTTCCAAAACCCTGCTGTGGAGCCCAGTTGCATGCACACAGACCAATGGACCTATTGTTCTACTCCTTGTCACCCAGCTCCCTAACACTAGACAAACACTGGTCAGCATACTCACTCTGCTTGCTTACTCGCTTTTTGCTTAAATGAGATAAATTTATATAACATTAAGAATTAGATGAAAAGAGTGATGACAGGGACTCCTGGAGCATTCTCTTAATAGAATAGAGTTATGTGCCCATGTGTGTGGATGAGTGTGCTTGTCTGCTCTCCTGCTTTTGTACATAATTGTGTGTTGGTGGGGTTTTATGAGGGAGGAGACTCTCCTGGATGCTCTTCAACTCAGTCAGGATGCCTGAAAGCCGTACCACCTGTGTGCTCTCAGAGAAGTTAGTAAACGTCCTTTGGAAGAAATGCTCTGTCTAACGCATAATCTTAACTGCTGCTCAGGTTGACAAAAGATATAGATCTCCTGTCAATTTATATCAACTTCCCCTTACCTCTAGGTTGGAGAATTGACTTCTTCATTCTTTGTGATCTTGTCCTTGGCTAGTTCTCAAGTCTTACTGTTCACCATGTCCATAAACTTTGTCTCACTTCTGCCTTCAAACACTGTGCTTCAGCCATATTGAACTATGTTCACCTTAGTGGACACCAGGATGTTGATGACCTCTTGCTTCTGTTTATATTGTTCCCTTGGTGGGAAATGCCCTTCTATATCCATTTATTTGGTAAACACTCATTTATCATTTAAGGCTCAATAGTCACTACCAGGAAAGTCCAGGAATTCTTTCCATTCTTCTTTTCCCAGTGAAATTATTTACTTCCTATTTTATATTGTTACTGAAGCTAGTTCAAAAAATATTTGCTTTTACTATTATAATTCATATTTGTATTCTTATCTGATAATTGGGAATAAATGAAGTGGCATAGTATTTAGGATTTTTAAGGTCTGAAGAAACAAAACTCAACACAAATATTGAGACAGGAATGAGCCCAATGTTCAATGTTTTTGACATTTCTCGTTTCTCATGTTAGCAGTGCCCTTTAAAAACCAGCTTTCCACATGCTTTCTGTTCCTATTGCATGGAGCAAGTGATGCTTATTTTCTTGAGTGCTCTAGGTTTTGTTTTGTTTATTTATTTGTTTATTTATTTGTTTATTTATTAACAGTGACAGCAGCAGCAATTGAAATGCCCATTGTTAACCCAGAGCCTTTCTAGGAGATCTGCCACAGGGCACCTCAAAGGCTAATAATAATAGTACTTTTAAAAGTTGATACTCTAGTAAAAATTTTTTTGTTTTATATCAATTCTGGTCTCTCATTGATCTTTATGTGCAATTTCCTCTGAAGCAAAATTACTATTGAAGACAAAAGACTGCGATCATTATCACTAATGATAAAGAAGCAAAAATTGCTCCATAAAATAATTATTTTATGGGAGTAATAAAAGAGAATAGTGAATTAAAAGAAGGTCATAAGCACACTATTACTATTATCTATGAAAAATGTAGGTATCTCTTGAATATAAAGTTTGACTTTCTTAAAGTTTAAGAAAAGCTAAATTCTTTCTTGGGAAAATGCTCTTAGTCAAAGAAGGCTTCAAATGAAAATTATCTTACACTAAACAGTATCTATTAGTCTACCTGTTTCACAAGTAGGGGCTATGTTTTTTTTGTTTGTTTTTTTTTTGTTTTTTTTTTTAATCTCTCTGTCTTCAGGGCCTGGCATTGTGTCTACAATCCAAAAAGATATTTAACAAATGTTCCTTGAAGAGACAATTATGTTTGCAAATGACTCTTTGCTATTTTATTTGTAGCATAGGAAATGGGAATTCAAGTAGAGAATTAGATTGCTTTATTTTATTAGGTACCTAATCATCCAAAGTGCTCTTGCCCTACTATGCTCTTTGATGAAAGAACTGTCAACAGGTAGAACTACAGGAATTACCTTGTATAGAGATGTAGGAGGAAAATATACTGCCTTTGTATTTGTTAATTGGATGGGTCCCTATAAAGCCAGTAGAGATACATCCCCAAGTTAACCTATATTTATATCTTAAGTTTTTAGTTGGGAGAATACTCAATTAGGTATGTGGATATTATCCTATTTCAAAGCTTCGGAGATACATTCACTCATCAAGTATTTATTGAATACTATGTGTGTGCTAGACCATGAGCTGGATACCCAATTATAAACAAATTAATATTATCCCTAATTCTAAATGCTTAGACATTTTGATGTAGAGAGTGATAGAAAAGCACTCATCTCTGTTTCTACCAACCATCTTTAACATTTATGATCATCCTAAAAATAAGTATATCATGTGTCTCCTTTAACATGGCAGTTGTTATGAAGTGCTTGACTCAAAAAGCAACCATTATATATTATGTGTATTATATACACTTAGAAATTAGACATACAGATCCCAAAAATAAGTTGACTGACAGCAATGTCATATAAAATATTTTTTCTTTAAGTCCTGACAGAGCATCTTTAAGTAACATTTGATATAGTTTTAGAGAATTACAAATTAAGAATCAATTAAAATAATGTTTACATACTATTTTAACATTTTCTTATTTACCTTTTTCCTAAAGCAGAAATTATAATGATTAAGACAGTAGTGCCATACATAATTTAAAAACACTTAGCATTACTTAAAATGAAGTCCTAAGAAACCGAAAGAATGGGAACTTAAAATTTGACATTGAAAAATGGACAAACATGCTTAATTCAATGCAACTGTCTATCTGTGTAACAGCTTATCAGATTGTGAGAAAGTGCACCAACTACCTGTTTTCAGATTTCTTTTCATTATAAATCAACTAGCAACACATTCTCCAGATGAACAGGCTCCCTACTGAAGCCATATTCATATGCAGCCAGAGAATTGCAGCTCTGCAGTCAAAGGTCTCCATTCAGCGATGATGAGTGATGTGTCAACTGTAAACAATCATGTGTAGCCTTCTCTGTAGGCTATCTGTTCATCAAAGTTTTATTAATCCATGCATTAATAGACTCTCAGAGGTTTGCCTTAAATATAACCCCTGGATTATATGGGCAGAAAGCACTCTACATATGCTAATACGTATTTTTCTTCCTCTCTTGATTTTGCTCAGAGACTTGGTATCAGAAATAAAATCCACTTTGACTCAGTGAATAAGTAGTTTATCCAGGGGAAATATAATGCCAGAAACCATGCTCACTCTTTCCTTATAAATAAACTCTGAAGTTGCTAAAGGGCTTCTGAGTGTTCAAAGCCTACATACTCAGCTGATCTGAAGAAAAGGTAGAGTTAGTGCTGACATATGCAATTTGGTTATAAATTTTTCAGCTGCAAGATTATAGGCAACAAAAGACATGGCTCTTGTTCTTAAACTGCTATTTTTAATTGAGTAAACAGAGGCTGTAATGATGCTGGCATTTTTAATAGCAGGACGTATCATTATACAATTCTAATTCCTTTACTTTTGCTAGGGAAAAAAGGTATTTTTTATCCAGAAGCCTTTAAGAAATTATCAGTGGCTGACTATTTCAAATGTAATCATTCTGATCAATTTTAACTTAAAATTTCTACTCCTTAGTAGCCTTCTGCATCACTCTAGCTGTAAGAGGGTCTCTTCATTTGCTGCATTCCTATGTAGTTTGTTTTATATTTATCATGGTAATCATATTTTGTTTTATACTTATTTGCATAGTTATTTTATAATTGCAACAATAATAATAAAATGGTTCTTTCATCCACATTAAAGTATAAGTTACTGTATATATAAACAGTGCTTTAGATGTATTTTCCACAGTGGCTCACTACAGTTGTCAAATGTTAGTTAAATTATAAATTCCAAGTAGCATGTAAGTTCTTCAGAGATTGGTCATGAGAATTAGAAATTCCACTCAGAGAATGGCAATAAAGGAATTCAGCTCAAATAGCTCTGATCTTTCCTTTGACTATGAATTGCTGATTTTTAAGGGAAAAAATATAAAGTAAAACTGGAAAAGTTGAGAGCACTTGAAGAAATTAGAAAGATTAAAACATACACTATTCATATGAGAGATTAGAAAAAACAAAAAGCTACATACCAAATAACAGGTTAAGTTCCTTGAAAGTATGAATGGAAAGGCAGAAGAGTGGCAGCCAGGCCTCTGTATTAAGATTTCAAGTTAGGAAGGAGAGTTCTGCTTTCTCTCAAATTTCTCTATTTTGAGGAATTTTGAAATTCCACAATGTATATAAGATTTCAAATAACCAAAAAATTAGTTCAAGTAGTGGGAATGAATTGATCAGACTCTTTCTGATGAGACAGTTTTACTCATAGAGAAGATAAAAGAAGTCCAAGATTCACAGGTGACTACACTGAGGAGGGGGACACTGCCTATTTCAGTGAGGGAGCCGGAAAGGGAAGTTGATAATGCCAAAAGGAGAAATGCGCACTTCACCACTGGTTGGCCTTGGACACCTCCCCACGCCCCCCTCCCCAAGTCATATCTCCTATTTCCTCTATCTTCTGAATTTAGCAGAAAATATTTTTATGAGGTAGGCAAACAGATTTACAATTCCATTAAACTTTGAACCTTAGGGTGATTTGAACCTTAGGATTACTCGATATTAACTTTTAATCAATAATATTAACTTGATTGGATCGTTTACTATAGAATATGTGAAAGATTTATTCACTCCCCTTTAAAGTAAATTTTTATTTTTCTAAATAACAAAGTGCCAATATTTCTCTTTCTCTCTCTTTCTGTGTGTATTTGTGTGTGTATTGCCATCTCAGCTGTTTATTTCATCCTCCTTTCCTACCCTCATTACAAAGCCTTGGAATTGGAGCCTTCCCAAACTCCCTGCAGTTTACCTTTATCCTTTTTCTCTTAGAAGCTGCCAACTCTAATAGAACTTACAGGTTTGTCAGCATGAACAGAGTGCTGAAACTGGGTTTGTCAAAAGCTTTCCCTTTAGCTCTGAACACAGTGGTAATGAAGAAGAAAGGAGAGATACTGTTCACAGGAGAACATTTTTACCTGTTGGCAATACAATCCATTAAGTTGCTATTATTAATAATGTCCTGTGTGTACATAGTCCTTTCTCTTGAATAATGTCAGTGTTTTGCACAATGAACTAACTCTTATTGCTTCCTGGTGAGAAAGAATTACATTATATATTACTGGAGGGAGGGAGGGAAGGAGGGAGGGAGAGAGAGAGAGAGAGAGAGAGAGAGAGAGAGAGAGAGAGAGAGAGAAAGAGAGAGAGAGAGATGCAAATTGTTCAAAGTAGAGTAAGAAGTAAATATAGAATTAGGATTTAAGAATCTTTTATCATTATTGCCCAATCAATCTTACATAAAGCAACACGTATCATACATGTTTATACAAAAATATTACCCCCATCTCTCCAGTTTCCCTCAGTATACAAATGATAAAATGTTTGAAACAGCATCATCTTTGCCTAGTGCTAAATGAAGTCTTTAGAATATCTATACCTGGCTTCTGTTTCTGGTCAAGTTATAATAACTGGTATTGGACTTGCCTTCCTCCTTAAAATAGCTATAAAACTGGACAAAACATAAAAAGCAAACTATGACTCTTTAGAGAAAGAATCCCATTAGGGAAGCCCCATTGTTACCCTATGAATTCCCCAACATTCTTTATGGAGGCTCTTTTCTGCCAGGAGACAATGGTAGTCCACTTGACCTCAATAGGCAGAGATTAGAGTCCTTGGATTCTAAAGTGGTTACAATTTGTGGGGCAGGGAGCTATATAGAAATGATGATCACAAGGGGTAGCCTGGCTTTTCTCTTATAGTTGGACTGATTAACATCAGTTTTCTGAAAACCATATCACAGTTTTCAATTGGGAACCAACAATTATGTTTACAAGGTAAGGTGAATCCATTCTTGACTTGAGAGGTAAATACCTCGTGACACACATGACTAACCAGAATGTGATATGTCCCTGGCCACAGCAGTTGGTTCTCTGGGATGAACCTGTGACAAAATCATTGCCAACCAGGGTTCATTTGAGAACATTTTTTGGAACCACTAGGAGAAAAGCATCCTATTTCTGTTAGAGTGACTTAGAAAGATCGGTATGAGCCTGAAGCTATTGGCAGCCATCTTATCCTTATGAGGAAAGAGCCTGTCTGAGATGTAGAGCAAAGAGATAGTGAAATAGTGAAACCTCACAATATTATATATGCTATTTAATTAAGCTAAAATTTCCCAGTTATGTGAGTTAATAAACTCTCCTTTTTCCCCAAGTCAGTTTAAAATCTGTTTTATGTCACTTGTCACTAATGATTCCTGAATAGAAATCGTCCTCTTTTTCCCATTCACTTTCCCTAAAGATTCTAGAATTCATTGAGCACCTGCTCTGTGCTAGAGATGATGAATAATCTTATACATAGATTGTTTATTTCATTCTGTAACTTTCCTCCTACCCAAACATGCCCTTCTCCAGATGCCTGAATCTCAGATGGCCCCAGGGCTCATGATGGCTCCCACTATGTTACCCTATTTATGATAGTTTTTCCTAGAAATGCAACTATTCCAAAATCATTTCTTCCCTCATACTCTTATCAGAATTCTCATTTCTTAATTCTCTTACTTATTACAAATGAAACCATTTATTTAATAAAATAAAACCATTTGTTTTATTAAACCATCTGTTTTTAGCACATTAATGCAAGTTAATTTGTTAACCATTTATGGATAGTCAAGTTTTTAAATAGGCCAAAATATTGGCTTAAAAGAAAAGAAATATTTTTAATCATAAAATTTTAGATACCTCAGTGTACAGATAAGGAAATATCAGGACCTAACTGATATTCTTCAAGTTATGGCACTTATGAACTCTATACTCAAATAGAAGCAACTTGTATATATCAGACACTGTGAGACTGGGCTTAGAATAATTGTCATCAAATAGGTAACTAAATGCCACTGATAAGTTATCTCTAGCTCTTCTAGTCAATGATATGACTTTAAAACACTTTTCAGTTTTGTTTTGTTGAAAATTTTTGGGAAAATTATTTGTATACTTCGGTTGGCTGGTATGAGCTCTGAAGAGCCAAATATACATATTTCTTTCCAAGTCCATTTAGTAATGTCACATTGATAGCTTCAAATTCGCCACGATGGGAATATTTATATTGGAGAAATCAGCAAACATTAATAACCAGTCTCCTCAGAAGTCCTATATGTCTAGTTGTTAAACATTGACTAGCACACCACTGGTGGTAAATTTAACAATGTTGTCTTACAATCAATCCATTCCTAGAGAATCAAATTGAAAGAGCCTGGGAAAGCAAAATAGCATAATGCTTTAGATCAGTGTTTTTCTTTCCTTATTTTAAATAATTTAAAAAATTTTCCATTATATTTGACATACAATATTTAATTAGTTTCAGGTGTACAACACTGTGATCAACCATCCATGTGACTTATGAAGTGATCACCCCAATAAATATAGTATCCATCCGACACTATACATACTTATTCTAATAACATTGACTATATTTCCCATGCTATACTTTACTCTCGACAACAATTTTGCAACTACCAAATTTATACACTTTTCCCCTTTTCACTTATTCCTCCAAACCTCTTTTTATCTGGTAACCATCAAAATACTATCTGTATCTATGAGTCTGTTTCTGTTTTCTTTGTTTATTTTGTTATTTAGATTCCACATGTAAATGAAATCATATGGCATTTGTCTTTCTCTGTCTGACCTACTCCACTGAACACATTAGCCTATAGGTCCATTCATGTTGTTGCCAATGGCAAGATTTCATTTATTGCTTTGACTCAGTAATATTTCTTTTATATTTATGCCACCTCTTTGTTATCTATTCATCCGTGGATGAACACCCAGGTTTCTTGGCTATTGTAAATAATACAGCAATGAACATGTAGATGCATATGTCCCTTTGAAGTAGTGTTTTTTTGGATAAATATCTAGAAGTAGAATTATTGGATTCTTTTCTGTCTCTTGTTAGAGCCTTTGTTTTAAAGTCTATTTTGTCTAGTATAAGTATTACTACCTCAGCTTTTCTTTTTCATTTTTATTTTCATAAAAGATTTTTCTATTTCTTTACTTTCAGTCTGTGTGTGTCTTTTGAGTTGAGTGAGTCTCTTGTAGGCAGCATATATGAGTCTTGTTTTCTTATCCATTCAGCCATCCTATGACTTGATTAAAATATTTAATCTTTTTACATTGAAAGTAATTGTTGAAAGATATGTAATTATTACCATTTTATTTTATTATTTATATTTTTGTTCTCTCTCTCTCTCTCTCTCTCTCTCTCTCTCTCTCTCAATCTCTCTCTTTCTTCTTCTTCTGAAAGAAGACCCTATCCTCTAACATTTCTTACAATACTGGTTTAGTAGTGATGAACTCCTTTATCTTTTTCTTGTCTGGGAAGCTCTTTATCTGTCCTTTAGTTCTAAATGATAGAGTAATCTTGGTTGTAGTTCCTTGGTTCCTTGATTTTTATCACTTTGAATATTTCATGCCAATCCCTTCTGTTCTGCGAAGTTTCTGTTGAGGAATAAGCTGACAGGCTTATGGGAGCTCCCTTGTAGGTAACCAACTGCTTTTCTCTTGCTGCTTTTAAGATTCTCTCTTTGTCTTTAAGCTTTGGCATTTTAATTAAGATGTGTCTTGGTGTGGGTCTTCAGGTTATCTTGTTTGGGACAGTCTGTACTTTCTGGGCTTATATATCTATTTCCTTCGGTAGCTAGGAAAGTTTTTCATCATTGTTTCTTCAAGTAGGTTTTCAATACTTTGCTCTCTCTCTTCTCCTTATGGTACCCTAATGATGCAAATGCTTGATATTGTTCCAGAAGCCTTTAAACTATCATCATTTTTTTTTGGGGGGGGGATTCTTTTTTCTTGTTGCTGTTCTGATTGTTTTCTGTTATCTTATCTTCTAAATCGCTGATTCCACCCTCTGCTTTATCTAATCTACTATCGATTCCCTCTAATGTATTCTTCATTTCAGTTATTATATTCTTTATTTCTGACTGTCTCTTTCTTATGTCTTCTAGCTTCATTTTTATGTTTTGTATCTCTTTGTTGAAGTTCTCACTGAGATCATTGAACATCCTTATAATCAGCACTTTGAACTCTGCATCTGGTAGATTGCTTGTCTCCATTTGGTTAAGTTCTTTTTATGGAGTTTTGTTCTGTTCTTTCATTTGGGACATGTTTCATTGTCTCTCCATTTTGGTTGCCTCCTTGTATTTGTTTCTATATATTAGGTAGGGCTGCTATGTCTCTCAGTCTTAGTAAAGTTGCCTTATCTAGTAGGTTCCTATGGGACTCAGTGGTGCAGTCTCCCTGGTCACCTGAGTCAGGTTCTCCAGGTGTGTTCCTTGGGGGGTTTGTGTGTGCCTTCCTGTTGTAGTAGAGTCTCAGCTGTTTGCACAGGAATGGCAGGGACTGACCCTCAGGCTGATTGGTTGTGAGGACTGGCCATGACTATAGGGTTGCTGCTGTGCAAGGGCTGACCCTACAAAGCAAGATATACTTTAGCAGGGATCTCGTGCCTTCCCAGTCTCCCCTTTTGGTATGCTGTCTGTGGAGGCATCTGAGTGGTGCTCTGGCTAGGATGGAAGAGTGGTCACTGAATATACTGCCCTGGGGAGGGGCCTTGCCCTAAGGCAAGTTCAGCTGCAGCCTGAGCTCTGCCTGAGGCTACGTGGCATGAGCTACAAAGCAATCTGCAGATTGGTGCCACCCGTGCTGCTTGGAGGTACCTGGGAGAGGCCAAGGTTTTATCTGAGCCTGGCTGCCACAATGCTGAGCTTGGGGCAGCTCAGAAAAAGGTATGGAGCATGCTAAGGCCAAATGCTAATTGTTTGGGATTTGTGAACGTTTGAGAGATTTTAGGAAAGTATGTAGCATGAGTCAAGACAGGCTGTTTGTATGGAAAAGCCACTGGAAATGTATTGGGTGGGCTTACACATTGGGTTGGGCAGGGTCTCGGAATCACCAGAGCAGGGTGAATGGTCTTAGCCAGGTTAATGGAGACTCAGATATGGTGGCCACCTGCATCTGCACGTGGCCATGGAACAATGGCCTCTGCCAGCACTTCTGTCTGAGCAAAAGCTGCCCCTGCAGCCATCACCCTGAAGCCAGACAGTTCAGTTCCTCCCCATATGTCCCTGGTACCTCTCAAGCTGCCGCCCCAGCACTGAAGCTCATAGTGAGTGAGTCTATCAGCAAATTAAATTCCTGCATGGGCCCTTTAGGAGGAGCTTTTGGGACTCCAGCAGAACTTCGTCTCTCTCAGATACAATTCCTTCTGGTTTTCATAGCCAGAGTTGTGGGGACTTTTCTTCCTGTCACTGGAGCCTTGGGCTGGGGAGCCTGGGTTGGGACTGGGGCCCCTTGCTGCTCAGGCAGGCACCCCTGCAGCCAAGATATTCCTCCCAATTTTTAACTGCCACATGTGGGTGTGGGACCAGCTTTTTCAGCATCTCAGCCTCTCCTACCAGTCTTGACATGGCTCCTTCTGTATGTCCTTAGTTATAGAACTTATGTTCAGCTAGACTTTAAGCAATTCTCAGTGATGATTGTTCTGTAGTTTAGTTGTAATTTTGATGTGGTCATGAGAGGATGCAAGCATAGCACTTACCTACTTCTCCATCTTGACTAGAAAGAAATCAGTGTTTTTCTAATTGCAGAGCATAAACTATTTGTGTGTCATGAAACACATTAGTGAATTGTAATGAGTAACTTAAAAGGAAATGGAAGAATTTAAAATACAGTATAAAATAACAAAACAATGATCTAAGGCATGTAGTAAAGATGAGTATTATTTTCTAAAGCTTTTTGGTAGGATGTATTTATATGTATGAGTGTATATTTTGGGTGACAATGTAAAATAATTTCTTACTGAATCATGGCAAAAACCTTTTGATGGTTTGAAAGTCACTGTTTAAAATGTGGGCTCTCTGGTCAAAAAATGTTTAAATCTACTTCATGACTTTGGCATATGGTTACCTATCTGTGCCTCATTTTGCATGTGTATAAAATGGAGACAATCTCATGGGGTTGGTTTTAAGATTAAATAAAATAATTAATATGTAACTTTAGCTTAATAAGTGTTAGCCACTATTTGAATTCTTGATATTGAGTAGAATTTGCCAATGGCTCCAGTAAAATTGGGGGGTATTCTGGACTCTCCATATAACCACCTAGAGTCTAAAGCCATTGCTGTTCCAGGATCGAAAACTTTAACTACCTAGTCTTTATTTCCTCATTTAGTGAACAGAACCATCTAAAGCTATTAGTCCAGCATCCTGCCTTTCTTCTGGCTTATTTTTAAGAGTCTTGTGATCTTGGGGTATTGCTTGCTGTCTGAATGATGCAAGGTGGGACCTTATGTCTTAGATGTCCAGTAAATTCTGGTGTTTATGAGTGCTAAATTTCATAAAATACAAAGAGAAAATGGAAAGTGATCACTCAAGAAAAAGAAGCAAGGTGCTCACAGCAAATTGATTTATTATGTTTCTTTAGAAAAACATATTTATATCCCTGCTCCCTTGATCTTCTCCTGTCAAACATATTGGGAAGGGTCTGGGAACCTCTTGTTCTGAGTCAGTCTGGACAAGGACATTAAATGACTCCTCTGCTAAGAGCAGAATATGTTCTAAGATACTTCCAGACAAATTGTCTTAATTTTTATTATCCCATGTCATTAGGTTTTGGGCCCTTGTGGCTGTAACAATTATTTGTGTTTAAATTTTATGGCAACTACTGCACCTGTGCCAACAACTTTGGGCTTTCTTCTGCCCTCTTATCCAATCCCTGCATGTGTTTCCGGAAGAAACGATCTCTGTGTCTTAGTATACATCCAAATGTAGGAAGCTCCTAACATACAGCTTCTGGAATAGCTACAACATTGAAGCTATATTGACAATATAGATTGTCAACTGGCAAGACTAACATGCCTCTTGTATAGCTTGAAATTTTGAACTGGTTCTGATTTTATCTGTGTTTTTAAAAAGACCAAGAATAACACAAAGCTCTCCTATAACACAGCCTCAAGGTGTGCTTTCCTTTCTTTGTATTGCACCCAAGTTCTCAGTATGAAATTATGGCACTCCAGAGTTACATAAAGGTCCATTTCCCCAGGCACTAAAGAGAGGCCTGTGATAGACAAAAGAGTGCCTCCTCTATGAAACTGCTTATGTAAAAGCCAAAATCAAGCAAAATCTATGGTGTTGGAAGTCAGTACAGATTTCAGTCTTGGGGATGTGAGAAGTGAGTGATTGGAAGGAAGAATGGGAGGCTTCTTGAGTACTGATAACGTTCTCCTTATTGATCTGCATTCTCGTTGCATGGGAGGAAATTTCAGTTTGTGAAAATTCATCAAATTATTCAATTATAACATATGCATATTATACTTCAGTGAAATTTTGAAATGAAAAAGCCAGGCTAAAATGAAAAAGGATGACTAGTGCAGCTGTGTATTTTTTTTTAAATGGTTTTATATGACAAATTGGCCACGGGGGTATTGACATAAACTTGCAACTGTCGGCTTGCTGAAGTCATTAACCCTGTTGAAAGAATCCCTTAACACCTGGTGAGCAGCCCTGGTGTAAAATGAGGTGCCTTACTTACTTATATTATTGCAAATGAGTGTTGGCCAGACAGAGCCTCCTCATTATAATAGGAAGCTAGCCACTTTGTTTTCTTTCCTGTATCTAAGCAGAAACCAGGAATCTGAGTGTAAATGACAACATGCTTGCAGTCTGATAGTCGATACCTGCGACCTAACAGCTCAGGCTGGGCATAGAAAGGTGCAAGGTGAGTTCCAGTCAGAAGGACCAAACTTCAGGCCTATTCTCAAGTAAGGCAACTGCTACTTTCACAGTTTGAATTCTGAAAGTGAATTGAATTAATCTTTGGCTTTATGATATTTAAGTGTTCAAGAAATTCTGTCCAATAATTTTTAAGAAATCACATTGTATCTATGATGTGCTAGGCCCCCAACCTTTTGTTCTAAGGATACCAGGATGAGTGGGACAGCATCCCTGCTAAACACAGTGAAAAAAGGGTTTCATGGGACTATGTTACTATCTAAAGCTAAATATAAAGTGTAACCAAAATTTATTTTGGCAGAGCACTCCAGTGTGAGAAACCTGACGAAGGCCAAAAGACTCCTCCCTTATTGTGATAATTGCTTTTATCACACAGGTTGGGATAAATCACTATTTCAAGATAGGGTGAGCAAATCATTATGACAGAGTTCCACAAACTGCAGATACCACTGCTCTTTCCAGATATGTTCTTTCCCACTGCCCTTTGGGATGCCTGGTCTATTTTAGATAACTGGAAAACTGATGCCCATGGAGGATAACTGATGGCCCAGGATCAAAATGTCACTAGGTAGCAATCCTAAGACTGTATCCCAGGCATCTGCTTCTGTTCTGCTTCTACCTCATGCTCCATATTTCTGGTTACAATGGACTCTCATATTTAAAAAGTTCACAAATCATTTTCTGCAAAGTGGATTTGAATGATCTTTCCTATCGCAATCTTTTAGGTACACAATTTTTCTCTAAGCTCAAGCTTTTATCAAATCCCGGTTGTTGTTGTAATCACAATAGCTCCAAATTTGTCTTTCTTCTCTCTGTTGCTATCATTAGATAACATCAATCTTCTATTGATCTTTGTTTCTGACTGCTGCAGCCTTCTTCTATTTGGACTTCACACACCTTTCTTCCTTTCACTTGAGTCTATTCAAGATACTGCTCTAAACTTCTTTTCCTGTGGTCACTTGAACAAATTCAAAGATCTGTCACTCTAAATTTAGTCTTAGCATCACCAGTTTCAATCACTTTACCCATTCACTTCTTTTCTCCTCTCTTTTACAGCCCATTTTCTTTAGCTCCTAGGAAACACAAAGATAATATTTTATGCTTTCTCTTTTCATTCTTAACTCAGCATATTTTTCTAAGTTTGAACAAGTTAATTTATGAATTAGCTCATTGGACTAGTAAAGTCTATAGCATTTGATCTGTTCAAGTTGTATTATTCTGGAGAACACTTGTGTTACATGTTTTGCCATAGTCTGTGTTGCAAAAGTATGCCATTGGTTATAAAGTAAACTGTGGTACACATACCCGACAAGCTTTGCTCAAACTAGTTATCATAACTAAACTTGTGAGTACCAGCAGATCCGTGTAGGTTAGTATTCTCTTTCCTTGTGAGGGATAATGGGGTGCCAGGCAACACATAGCAGAAATGCAAGAAATATTTGTTTACTAAGTAAATGTTTTCTCCTTTGTTTTAAACTTTGCAGTAAATCCTAGTTTTCTTTTTTCACTAGATCCTTCATTCCTGAATGAATAAAATAATGAACATTTTTGAATTTACATGAAAAATAGTTTACATGTACTTATTTACTCCTCTCAAGATTTCTGTTGTACATAAATTGAGTAAAAATGGGCTTAGAAGCAAACTTAAGTACTACTTGCTCAGGACTCTTCATGTACTGAATATATCTATCTGATTTCCAATTCTCTGGCGTTTCTTTCATTATCCCCTGCCTTTGGGAATTGTGTTTGAACATCTTGGAGGACTCCAAAAGGTAGATAAATAGAGCATGGCATATAAGTCACCTTTAGTGTCTTGTCTTTCTGGTGCTTTGCTTTCTTTGCACACATTTGTGTTAGCTTACCTAAATTCCTACAATATTATTGCCTCAAAAATATTTTATCTCTTATACACATGTTCCAATTTAATATCAGGAGACCTTTCCTCAAGGTCATGACACTTGGAAATGATCCTAACTAGAGAGAGGACCTTTGAACATGAATTTGTTTCCACAGTTGACATCCATTAGCTGTCTCATCAGGACCATCTTTGGAGCTAACTCCACCACTGTCCAGATGTTCTTCAACTGACACTTACAAGACATTTATACCTTGCTGTTTAGCATACACATAAAGTAATAACCTTGGGGAATTTCAAAAGCCCTGAACTGCAATTACTATGAAATTATAGGCCAAAATACCCCAGTGGTGTGGATGTGGAACTATCCAAGCATCCCCTCCACAACCTACTAGTGACCTATTTCACAATGGGAGAGCTGCCATTTTATAGGATCTATGGTGGGACACACAGATATTACCCAAAGGATGATATTTCACATGACATCCGGAAGAAAACTGAATACCCAAGGGAAAGCAGATTTGGTTTAAAAATCATTTCTTTATTAAGTAGAAAAGTTATTATAAGAATTAGAAAATAAGCTCTGATTATTATTATTTTTGCTGACAATATTACCTTATATTTTAGTTAAAGCTGCACAAAGAATGAGCATATCGATTTTCTTAAATATTACTGATATTGCATGAACTTTACATGAAATCCCCTGCTAGAATGTTAGCACCTGATTGTGTTTAAAGATGTACAAGTGTTGATTGAAATAAATCCTTAAATATTTGCCCTCTAACACTCTTCTGGAATATGTTGTTAGAGCTGTGGGGGCTTGACAAATGGGATGGCAAGAACGGTGACACTATCTTCAAACTGGATGAGCCAAAGGAGAAGATAAGGGTTCTTTTTGGAGCCAGTTGAACAACAGGAGCCTAATTTTATGAAAATTTTCTCAGTGTACCTCTTAATACAAGCAATCCATTCTATTGCTTCTTTCTCCAAACAGCCACTATCCTCTGCATCACAATAAAATGTATGTTCTTCTTCTTAAAACTTGAATATTCATAGATTATAAAATGTGTTAGCAGGAAAGCCTTAGAGATCATCCAGTCTGACCCTTGATTTTCTCAATTTTCATATGAAGAGTTGGATTCGGATGGGGTAAGTTGCTCCCTATATTAGGGTCTCACTTTAAAATTTAGTTAAGGGCTTATGGCTTGGATGAAATCTAGTCTGCATGTGGTGCATATTTGGGAACACCTGTGGATGTAACACAAAATAACACACTATGCTTGATTCTTCAAATATATGTTCATCTAGAGATCTGTTACATTCCCCCAAGTGATTTGGAATTCCTGCTGACATTTTCCTTCCATTAGACTATACTGTCCCTTCCCAAGGGGACAATTAGGTAAAGAAAGAGTCAGAGATACTGGTGTGGGTGAGCCCAAGCAGAAAAAGGTATTCTATTGTTTAATCACAGGGACTGATGGCAACCAGCTGTAGGAAACATAAAGTGTGTGCTGGCCACATGCTGTTGTTCTGAGAACAATGGAGAAAAAGTGAAAGGTTAAAACAAAAGCAAAAAGCAAGATAATAGGTGTATCCACAGGCTATTTCCTGCCAGGTAAAGGAAAAAAAGAAAGAGCATTTACCTGAGAAAGAAAACTACTTCAATCTACTGAGCTTATGAAAAAAAGAAAAAGTTAACCACAGGGCGTCAGGAAAAACAACAGTAGAGAGGACCTAACGACAAATGCTAAGTGTTCCTCTCACAAATGTTAGCTCCAGGCTGTGCTGTTTAGTGGGGTGTGAAATTACAATTAACAGAGCACGGGTTTTGTAAGTGAGCAAAGGCAGCTTCAAATTACATCCTGCTATTAACTGCATTTAGAACAACCACATTGAACAACTCCATGTTTATTGGACTGTGATATGGTCTTGAAGAAATTAATAAACACAGTTGATTATAGTTACACTTACTGTGTTGGTATTTTAGATCTTAACCACTTAGGATGTTTCCCAGTGTGGGATGCAGAAGCAGGAAATGCATAGAGTCAATGCAACTAGAGTTGTAGAAACCAAGGTATTCCAATGGAGTTTTCCTGTTTGATTTTCATTTATCTATTTGAGGACTTCTGTTGAGATTATACCTCTACTCCATTGAATGTGTTTAGGCTAAAACTCTTTGAAACCTAATGGTCCAGACAAATGAAAGGGAGCTCAGAGAATACACCTAATCTATAAGGAAAGAAGAAGCTTTGGTATATGTAGGTTAAAGATTTTACATATCACAACTGTCCCCGTAAAAGCCTTTTTATGAAATAAAATAGAAAAAATATGAAAAAAAATCCCCGTCAATTTTCTTCCCCTAAGATAACGGCTTTGAAATCCTTTTTTGCCCTTAAGATATTAGAAGGTTCATTATCATTTCTTTTTTAATACACATTAGTGAGAGTTTAGAAACTTTAACAGAGCATGTTTTAAGAATAAAATGTTTTATTGAGTGTACTGACACTTAGTTAAGCTGATGTAGCAGTTAACTTTTAATCACTTGGCTCAAGAGTGCCCTGCTTAAATTTTTCTCAGGGTAATTGATTGTGTAATGGAATCATGAACACTTACATGTAGAAGTGAACTTATAAACTGTCTCTTCCGACTGTGAGGGTCCAGAGCAGTGGTTGGCCTTGTCTACATTACTAAATCAGTTGAAATCAAAGCCAGGACTAGAACTAAGTTTATGATGCTGAAGTCATCTTTGAGCATGTTGTCTCCATTGAAAGATGTCAATGGTCTTTGCTATACTAGTTCTGCAAAATCACTACAGAGTTGACGTTAATCTGAAGCCCATAGGAGGCACTTGGCTCCTGTCAGTTTTTGTCAGGCAAAAGATATGTGATGTTTGCCAACCCTATTATTCAAAGAAGCTGATTTCAAATGGTCTGTTTTACCAAAGAATCACTAAAAGTACCACTGGCTCTCCATCTAATATACTTTTGAGTAAAGTAATACAAGCCCAGTGAAATCAGCTTTCCAGATTGTGACAGTAGTAAATGCATTAGCCTAAGAATTTATCCTGGCTTAGGTGAAACAAAGATGATGAAAGCTATGGCTGAATTATGATGAGTTATGAAGACTTAAAAACTATCTGGGCTTTAGTTTTCCAATCTGTAGAATAAGAGTGTTGAGCTGAATGATCTCTGAGGTACTCTTTAACTTGTACATTTTCCTTTTCCATATTAAGTTCAGTGGTGAGAAATATTTCTGGAATTCTAGCCATCTAGTCAACTTAGTACTCTCTCCAAATCTTGCATAGATTTCGAAACCATTTATTTTTTTTCTATACATGGCTAACCCTGTACTAGTCATATATTTGATTTGGCTTTCCAGTAGTAAGGAAATCAAATGGCCTATCCAGCTATTTGGTCTCCTTTGTCCACCTCTCTCCCCCCGAGGATGGAATACAAATGAATTAATCATAAAATAAAGATTAGTGAGCCAAATGAAGAAAACAGTATAAAAATATAATCAAGAACTCAGTATTATTGGAAGATATTTAATGTTTGCTGCCTACCTATAAGAAGGTTTTTATTTTTGGCAACATTGGAAGAAAAGCAAGAAAAGACAAAAAAGGGAAAAAAACCACTTATTAAGGGCCTACTTTATTTTTAAGTATGGGACTAGACATATACATATAGTTCTAATTTGGTTCTCTCCATCATTCATTTATTTACACTAATATTAATCAGCGTACTTATATGCTAGGCTCAGAAGATACAGAGGTGAATGGGATAGAGATAGTCTTTGTTCTTAGTGAGATCACTTCATCAGGTTGCTATTTATCTTTGACTTTACACATAAAGAGTTCTTGTGCTTTTGTAAAACTATAGATTTCACTTAGAAACTCAGAAAATGTGTCTCTTCTTTAAAAAATTCCTCCTAGTCATAAATATATATAAAAATGTATGTATATATTTTACTATAAAGATGATATACAATATTTTGTCCAAAATTTTCTTATTGTAAAGGTTCAATTTCTTAGTCTTCCAAGTTCTTGGTAAGCATCTCTGCAGGAAAGCATTTGTGTCATGTTGAAATAGAGAGTCCAGTTGACTTCTCCAAAGTCACAGAGGTGGCAGTAAGCTCTGGATCCAAGGTATTTGCTGATGTCCGGGCCAGATTTCTAGTTATACTGTTTCACTTTCCTGATGGTTTTGTCGGATTTTCTGGTGTCCAACTTTCCAGGTTTGGAGAATGGTGTTCTAAACCTTGGCCTGCCTTTTCCAAGGTGGGCCAGTGATGCTGTGAGAAAGGACTCTCCCTTTATCTTTGGGTCAATGCCCCACTCTACCCCAACAGCATGCTGTGAATAATTAGATAAAGCATACTTCTCACTCCCTTCAGAGAGTTTGGGCACACCTGCCAAGCCAAATATGCTTTATCTCAGTCAAGCATTGCCTGCCCCTCTGCTATGGCCAAATGCCCAGACATTTTGCTGTTGTTAAACTAAGCCAACTGGAGAAGAAAATGACCCAAATGCCAGCCCTGGGAGAGTTAGGAGATCTAAGGGAAATTTCCATAAGGTAAAATATGCAAATGAGAAAGCCTGGTTTTTCCTCTCATTATAAATCAGCCTTATCACATTGGCCATGAAGTGCCAAGACAGGCAGTGCACCCACATTTGGTATCAAAGGGAACCAAGATGGGCAGTTTGCTAGGAGCCAAAGGGCCTGGGCATGAGGAATAAGCAGACCCTATTTCTGTTTCAGCTGGTCACCATTCCATATGCTTCCAAGAGTTTCTTTGTATCTCTTGTAAGGCTTATTATATTCTGTGTGGTAGAGAATCTTTCTCTGGCCTTGTTCTGGTCTTCTGATGGACTTCCTTCTTAGCATATTTAGCTCCTTATTTATCTGTTCCTGCACCAGAATATTGACACACATAGTAGATGTTTGACTCTTACCTCTGAGATAGTAATGCTCATCCACACGCTCATGTTGCAAATATGGGAACTAGAAGCTTCTTTGATGTCCTAGTAGAAACCCATGGCAAGTTGTCTGTTTGGAAATCTTTGTAACTCCTGCTTCTGATCCTCATGCTCCTGTGGGCAATATTTCTTGGTGAGGAGTCCTTCATGGTCTCCATCGCAGAGCAGAATCAACAATATAGCACTCTGCAATTTTTTTTTTTCAGGGCCCCAGAGTATCTGGGAGAGACATCAATATTACATTGGGCTGCTACAGAGGGTACAAGTTTCTGGCACAGCACATCTGTTATTGCACTCCTTGCAGAAAAGCTATAGCATTCTCTAACATGGTGCTTGGGTCAGCCTTAGCCACAAGCATTCTCATAATGAAGGAAGGATGTGAGCTGTGCTGCTTGTGAAGCACAGAGAGAAGTGCTCATAAATGGGCAGTGGTGGTGGGGCTTTTTGTAGGGGACTTATAGGAAGAAGAGCTAGATTGGGAGGCTGACATTGCCAAGTTACTTTAGGATTTTAAAGCAGTTTTCTCATCTGTAAGATAATGTTAATAACATCTTGCAATGTTGTTTGTGAACTTAAATGAGATATATGCTCATAGATGTGCTGTGTAAATTATAAAGAAACCTTACAATGGAATATCTTATTATCATTATCTTTGCCAGCTCCCTTTTTGAGGAATTCCATGTAAAAGTGGTTTGGGTCAGATTTGAAATTAATCACTGAATTAATGTATATATGATGGATTTGGGAATGTGCTGAACACTCCCCTCGATCCTACAGAGATCCTAGTCCCCAGCTTCTTATTAGGCCTACAACCCTACTACTAGATTTAGTCTTTATACCCACGAGTCTCTTACTGTAATATAAATTCCACTGGCAAGAGTATATCGCAATTTTTTTTTCAATCAATAAAGGACATTTTGAATGGCCAGGGGCAAAAAGTTGCTATGAAATTTCTAAAAACAAACATTGTCAACCTTCTAATTTGCCCTTGTCACAAGGATGAGGTGGGGTCAGGATTGCAGATGGAATTTCGGAATAAGAACAATAAAAGCAGCTTCAAAGGAAAAAAATATAAAATGTGAACACTGTTTTT
>PVKZ01002035.1:123523-273512 GCA_004027375.1 Macroglossus sobrinus
TTTTTTTTTTTTTTTTTTTTTTTTTTTTTTTTTTTTTTTTTTTTTTTTTTTTTTTTTTTAAAGAATATGCTTTCCTGAATCATTTAGGATATCTCTGTGTGTGGCTAGGGAGAGAATACATTACAGATAGTGGCATTATGGGATTTAGCTTCCACCTTTCCAATTTCTCTCAAAAGTTCTTATTCTAGGCCCAAAGCAGGGAATTTTATTTGAATCTTTCTGTTGCTTACATTTTCCGTTACCTAACATTAAAATATTTACTGAGGGACTACTAAATTATTTATATTTTTGCATAAAACGTATGATGTTATATAATGTTCATCTTCAAAATAATGAAGGCGTGTAGCATGACATAGGAAGAAGAAGCCTTGCTTTATAGTCAGACAGACTTGGATTTTAATCATGGTTCTATGATTATACGCTATTTGACTTCAGGTAAGTTATTTAACATTTCTGAGCTTCAGTCTCCTCAAATGTAAAGTGGGGATAATAATATTGACTTCTGATTGTTCTTGTGAAATTTAAGAAAATACATTCAAAATGTTTGTCTTGTAGTAAATATGCCAAAGTGCTCCTATTGTCCTTTGATAATTCACAGCTGTAGAAATGGTGAGAAGTCACATAGAATAGAACTGAGTTCCTTAGACCTACGGAATGCTTTCCCCAAAGTGCTTTGCAAAGCTCACCTTGATTCATAATATATGTGTCTTAGTGAGGTGGAATTCTTTTTTGCTCCAAGAAATCTTTGCTCAAAACCCTTCAGTGACTCAATTTCTGATTTAAGCATGTCAAACTCTTCTGTCTGATTTTCAACTTCTTTTATGATCTTGTATAATGTACTTATCCAGCCCAGTTTTTTACTATCCTCCACTATTCTTCCTCATACATCTACTTTATTCACTGATATGGCAGATTGTATTTTCTGAATATATTTCTGATTCCACACACTCTTCCAGAACCTTGCCACTCTCACTTCAACAGGTGTGGCCCATTTTCTATCCTCTTGAATCTGGGCAGGACTTTGTGATTTTCTTGTGAATCAGATGACGAGGGAGCAGCAGCTTCTGTGTGACCTAATGACTAGGTTGTAAGACATATTAAGGCTTTCTGTTCCTGCTGCTTTCTCTTTCTAGGGAACACATTCGAAGCCCAGACACCTTGCTGTGAAGAAACTAAGCAGCCACAAGGAAAGGCAATGTGTAAGAGTCCAGCCAGCAGCACTTAGCTGAGGTCCCAGCAGACATGCAATACTACCCACTAGTATTGTGAACAAATCTTTAGACAATTCCAGCCTCCAGACTTGAGCTGCCCCAGATAAAATGAGTGAAAGAGAGATGAGTTATCTCCCCAAAACTCTGCTTAAATTGCAGATTCATGAGAAAAATCAATGTTATCATTTTCAGCCATTAAGTTTTGGGGTGGTTTGTTATACAACAATAGATAACTGGAACAACTGGGAATACTGATTCCCATTTTCACTTAAAATTTTGTTGGGGTAAAAGCCATACCTTTTCTTTCTTTTATTTGGAGGACAAATCAAAACTGGATACACAATATACACGACAAAAATAGTCCTTAGAGATCACCTACTCCTGTAATTTTAAAACATATCAGAGCTTAATTTTTTGAAAAGAGATATCCTGGGCCCTATGTCTTGTAATTCTAATGAAAACGATCTGGGATGGTGCTCAGAAGTATAGTCAAAGACCTCTGACAAGTATCGAGATTTGGAAACCACTGATACAGTTTACTTTTCTAAACTTAAAGTTGTAGAAATAGGCACAGAAGCAGGAATTAGCTTGTCTTAGGTAGCAAAGTGAATGAGCAGTGTGGTAGGTGGAGCTCAACTCTTCCGTCTCACAATGGCTCAGCTTTGAAAACCCTTTTGTTCGTAGATAACCCAAATAGTGGGTTAGGGATATTAACTTACTTCCTGTACCACTGGCTCTTCAGAGTAACTGTACAGTACATTTATCGCTGCTCCATAAAATAAACTATTTTTTTTTCAAGTGAATAAAATGTTTCTACACTTTCAAAAGGTGTGGCATAGAAAGAGTTCAGGAAAATACCACAGGAGGTGGGGAAATGGTGAAATAGAAATGACTGTTTTTTCTTTGCCTGACTGCCAAGGTCAATCCCCATACACATATATATTTCTTCCTTCACTTGTCTGCAACGGTTGAATTAGACATGAACTGTACAGGTTGATCTCTATCTCCAGCTAACATGCTCACAATGTGATAAAGATTAGAGCACCACAGGGAAAAATAAATGAGGTAAAAACCATTTCCGTCACTCTGCGAGGAAGATGACAGATCAATCAAGGCAGGTTCTAGATGAATGAAGTCAATGAGTTGTAAGTCCTAGCAAAAGACTTCTTTCTGCTTTTCCAAGTCTTCAGCCTGTTATAGATTGATTTCTGAAATGATCCAAGAGTTTTTATGTGTCTTGCTTCTCCAAAATCACTCAGCATACCTCTGCTATTTTGACTTTCAAATTTTGAATTATTTTTTGAAAATTTTTTAGGCATTTTTTTTCAGTCGGGTTTGGAGTTACTAACTTCCCTTGAAACTTGATTTTGAATCGGCAAAGAGATTTATCTTTTTATTCTAGTTAGATCTTAATTTATGGTTTTCATTGGCAACAGAGCTTGTGTTGAATTCTTTTCTTATGTCAAAAATGCTTTTTGAATGGATTTAGTTGCCATTTTTGAACCAAGGGAGTATTGCTGTGGGATACTTTATCTGGTCTGCTCCCCAGTCTTGATTATTTAGGTTAAAAAAACTTGAGTTACCCTAGAAAGAGTTACTCTATGAGTTACTTTCTTCTTAAAGTGGAAGCTGAAATGATGGAATGGTCATCAGATCTCATTAACTACCTTCCCTGTTATTACTTCACAATTGGGAATTTTTGTCCCCACCTACCTGCCAGTTTTTAAAGTTTCTCGTTTATATTTGGTTAACTATTCTACCTGATTTATATTTAGTTGTGTTTTCTCCTGATTTGTTAATTTTCTCATTTACATTTGGTTTGCTTAAATTCAATTATCTCTGTAGGCATTTTCTAGGTTTTGTTTTTGATAGTAATTTGAACTTTGAATGACAATACCTAATATTTTTGAATGTTCACAATTATGTCAGGCACCTTTTATAAATACAAGCATTATTTTTGTTTAATTCTCACAATATTCTAGTGACCCAGATGATATTATTATTCCCATTTTAGAGATGAGGAAACTGAAGAAAGAGATGAGGATATGTAAATTGCCAAAGAATACAAAATTGATGGAAGAGCTTAACCATTTACTATCATGCCCTAAGTAATAAATTTACTTTTCCTATTTCCTGTGTGTGCTTTTGGCTTTGATTTTTTACTTTGATTAAGGTTCAAAAGGTGCATGGAGGCTGTTTTATTCAATAGTTATTAGAATCACCTATAAGTCTTGTTAAAACACAAATTGCCAGGCTCTACCCACAGAGTTTCTATCTAAGGAGACCTGGAGTACACCTATAAGTCTTGTTAAAACACAAATTGCCAGGCTCTACCCACAGAGTTTCTATCTAAGGAGACCTGGAGTAGGCTTGAGAATTTGCATTTCAACAAGTTCTCAGATTATGTGGATGCTGCTGGTCCAGGACAGCCCTTTGAGAACCACTGGTTTAGTTCATTCCCTCCAAGTAAAGTTAAGACCTTTCTACTTACCGAATTCCATCTAAATATAGTAAGTTCATATATAATATCAATTAACTAGGAAGTCTTTTACCTCTATTTTTTCGCTTCCTAGAAAAGAACTATGCATGATTTATAATTTTTTTTTATCTTTCTAAAGATTGTGGTTGTGTCAGTTTCAGACTAAAGCTTTTTCCTCAAGTTTAAGTGATTCTTTTGGCTGAATGGGCCACAGGTAGCACAGAGCACATACTCAGAGTCCTGGAAGATTGATTCTTCCATGTCTGAAGCTGGGCGGATAAATTAGCAGCTTATTACTTCAAGGGAAGGGTCTAATCCTAATAGTTCAAGAACTGCAAGCTGCTGCTCTGTGTGCTGAGCCATTTTCTAGCTTTCATTATGGTCCTTAGTTACGGCAGACATTTATGGGTAGCATGGGTCTGATTTTACTAGGAAGTAATAATTTGCCAAAGTCTTTCTATTGTTTTTTTTTTTTCAGTTCATTGATTATTCTCATAGTTGGCCATCAGCTTTATTAGAGCTGGTTATTCTTGGTTCACTGTTACAGTTGGTCTGTTGATAGAATCTTAAATTTAAGTGAGTTAAATGATTTATTATGTGAAATGCTTATGAAAGATATAAGAAGACCAGGGAGATTAGAGGGTCCTGGGGATTCTAACTACATGGTGTATAGATAAGAAAAGCAACATTGGTATAAGAGATGGGCAAAGATGCCCGAAGGGCATCTCAGAGTGAAAGGGCCCAGATGTGCTTCCCTGAGGAACGTTACTGCCCTTCACCTACAGCTTCACCATGCAATAAATGTGGGGTAAGGAAATAGTGATATGATTTAAACTGTTGGTACATTTTATAACTCAGAAGTACATGGTATCCTAGACTTCATTTGGTACCATGGATTATACAAGTTCAGAAACCTTCCAATTCACCCCAATGCCTTTGCATAAGGAGTCTAGATTCAGAGTAAAAATGACTTGTGCTTTGCTGCTTATAAAGTATGTGATCTTGAGCATGTCATTTAACTTCTCTGAGCATCAGTTTTTTCACCTGTAAAATGAGGAAAAGAACATCTGCTTCACAGGAAAATAGTGCAGATGAAATAAAATTAAGTGAGATAATGTATTAAAGAGCACAGTGTTTGGCTTTATATTTGACTTTCAAGTTTTGTCATTATTTGGTCCTCACAATTAATTCAGTTTCATATCTCACATTCTAAAAGGTGACATCTGCCCCAGTCAGATGGGTGAGAACAGTGCCATAAACACGCCACTCTTCTCCTTGACTTCGTTCAAAGACATCCATGCACTTTACTTGCTGAGCCAAAATATGAAGATTTGGCATCTCCCAGTTTAGTTCCATTTTTTCTTTCCTTTCTGGGAGCAAAGGAGTCAGCTGAGGAGGGGAAATGACTACGAATATAGAGTCAGTGTGAAGTCATTCAGTCACTAGTTCTTGGCCTTCGAGGCTCTGTCCATCTCTGGAATGGGTACTGAGCATACCAAAGAAATAAATATATGGCTCCTTCCTTCCCTAACCTCCTTGCCATTCAGTCAGGAACACTAACTGCACTGCGACACTGCTGCCTACAAAATGTTCCCAGCAGGCGAAACTTCAAAATCTGAGAAATACTCTATGTCAAATCTGACAAAAAGTATCTAAATGATGGAGCAAATGTGCACCATAGATTTCATATAGAACTAAGTGGAGCATGCTGAAATCATAATGAGAATATTTATCTTTCTTGTCTGCCAGCTTATCAATTGATAGATCGGCCAACGCTGACTGTTTCATTATGGATTTGCCATTATCTGTCATCCTCTTTTCTTCTGTAGCTGCTTTAAAGACCATATTTATTTTGCATTTGACCTGCCCCTGTAGAGGCTATTTGAACCCTTATTAACTACTAGCAAAGCTGCCCCTTGGTAGATTTCTGGAGATCTCTGTGTCCCAAATAGATGTGTCATAAAGAATATTTTTATCAGAGTCTTCTCAGACATATTTTTGAAGACGAATAAAGTAAACTGTGGTAAATAGAAGCTCATATTAAGAAAGCAGTTGCTTACTATGCTTAATAATAACTGTACCAAATGAAGCCCTCCATTATGTGCCTGGAGTTGTGTTTCATACATGCTCACTTACTGTGTGCAGCAAACCTGTGAGGTAGCTATTGTATTTTTGTCCTGTTTTATAAGTGATGTAGCCAGTGTTAAGAGAGGTTCATTAAGTGCCTGAGAAACACAAAACTGGAATCTCGGACTTTAGGTCTGAGCGTCCTGTTGTGTCCTGTCAAGCAGGTGAAGTACCCTCTAAAATCATTCATTAAATCTACTCCCAAAGTGTTGCTGTGGAATGTATATAAAGTGCTAAACATGGGCTTGCTTTTTTCTAGGCATTTATTGGACATTAGCTATCACCAATAAGAAGCACATTTGGGATTTGGATCTGGAACTTTTTGTCTTTTAAGTCATTTTCTCAAGCTCAAGGTTCTGCTTTTTTTCTGTATTCATGATTAATTAACATCTTACATAGCAGGCAAGTTTGGCTATTTATAAAGGAACCACAACAATTATCAGTTTTGAAGTGGAATTGGATGGTTTCTATTCTTTATGGGCCCATGCAACAGCATCATAATAGTAAAACCTAGTACTATTTTCCTGATGAGCCTATCAGGAAGATTGCATTATATAAGGATTAATTAAAAGCCTTAAAGAAACATATACAAATTTTGGTTTACAAAGGAAGCAATTACCAAATCCAGCTCCTTTTCTGGGGTGCACAGAAAAATCATAGATCCCAGCCTCCTTTGATGTGAGAGTAGGTTCTGCATCCACTGCTTAAGGACCATGTAGCCTGGGCAAGCTTACATTTCTTTTAAACTCAGTTTCCTTGTCTGAAAATGTGATTAATTGTCTGTGCTGCGTCTTTCCCTGAGATGCTTTAATGGTGGACATAGGTTTATAAAAGTATTTTTAAGAAATTAGGAAATGCTCCACAGAGCATTATTATTATTATTTACATAAAATAATAATGAGCACATTGGAGTCTTTATAGTAAAATGGTAATTGCTTAGTCCCATTACAAGGTTTCTTTTCATCTGTGAAAGTCAGGGTGGTATATTAAAACAAATTGATAGCTTTATTTGAATCTTACATTCTGTTGCTTACTAGTTATATAAACTAGTAATTCACTGACTAGCTCTATGACTTGGTTTTATTATCTGTAAGTTTTGGGTTATAATGCCTACTTTTCAGAGTGTTGTAAGACCAAATGAGCACTTGCAAATTAGGCACTGAAAAAAGAATAATAATATACTTGAAAGATTTGCTACAGGTCAGAAATTTTCAGCATTAGTAACTGTTTGTATGCATATTGGCAAATATTTAACAATGGAGATAAGGGGACAGACAAACTTACTTTGAAAAATTAGAAGTCACAGTCAATTAAATGTCAGATAAATTGTCTTAGAAAGTACAACGCAAATAAGTGGGATATTTTTTTATCTGACTTATAAAACCTCTAATTGTGATGTCTGTAAGAACAATTGTTTTGCATAGAGAGTTTACTTGTACTAGGAGTGCAGTGATTTTCAGCAGGAATATTTACTATTGTGAGGATTGAAACCTAAAGAAGAAGCAGGATAAAAGCAGGAAGATTGTGTCATCATCAACCACATCTAGTCACTCTTTCCTCCCCTTCCAGCTATTTTAGCATAACTTCTTTTAAATCCCTGTGGCCTCTTGCAGATAAAACCTAACTATCCCACTGAAACTTTTATACAGTTTTATATGCAAATAAAGAAAGACTCTCTGCTCCATTTATTCCCTCCCCTCCAACCATTTTAACAAATATATGAGACCATTAATGATAATAATAATAATAAACTTTCACACATTTTAAATTTGTGAAAAGCTTTTACAAAATTTTCATGTTATTCTCCACTAAGTATAGTGGAGGAAAATAAATTTGAGTGTGTTTAAGTTGATGGAAGAATTTGACAGGAGGGTGAGAAGATAAGCGAGAAGGGGGCTTTGGAAGTGGAAATACATATAACAATAACAGGGGAGGAAAAGGTAAGAAAATATGATAAGAATATTACCAGGTATCTAAAACTAGTAGGAAACAGAAATACATCTGTTTGTGTGCGTGTTCATCTGCAAAGCATGTTTGTGTTGTCAGAGGGCTTTGTTCTGTAACAAACCTGTCTGTGGAGATATTTCTTGTGTGACATTTATGGGAATTTGAGGTTCTCTTTCTTTACAAGTAAATATTTGAGTTATCTAACCCTAACATATCTGTGAAGAGATTTATGGCTTATGACTAATTCCATGTTATTGATGGGCAGAAATAGCAGTGAGAAATAGAATTCAGATGTAATCTCCAAATTTTATTTTATCTTATAGTTTCAAATGGTAGAATCGTTAATAAGTAGCAGAACTGATGGATTTAATGTTTCCTCCTACCTGCCTGGCACATCTCCCAGAAAAGGAACTAATTCAATGATAAAGTGGCCCAAATCAGTGAGCAATAGAGATGATAGAGGGATCAAAGGCCTTAGAAATATCCACACTGTATAATTTATGATAAACTGATTTTTAACCTATTCTTTTATCACCTTTTATCACTCCAATTAGTAATTGGGGGTGTAGAAAAATGCCTCTTTACTATCTCAAGACTATGTATGGCATCAGTTATCCTATCAGGTACAGTAGGGAGTCCCCACTCTGGCCTTCTTTTTTCCTACTTTCTACTGCTACTTTCCTGAATAAACACTTTGTCCATTTCCCTGCTGCATCTTTGCCTCATTAGAAATTCTTTTCTTTTCTCCATTCTTTAAGTCCTTCTATTTCTTGAACATACAAATCAACTCTTTTCTTTCCATAAGGCCCTTTTATAATCCAATGTCTGTCCACTCCTAAATTTTGGATGTTAGCCCATCACTTGTGGAGTTACAGAAGCTCCTCATCTGTAGGCTCAGAACTGCCTGGTACTTCCAGGAAGGAAAATTGACAAAAACCTCATTCCATCATTTTCTAAATTTCCGCTCAGACTATTTTCCACAGACTGAAGATCCAGCATTCTAGGGAGTGAGCTTCTAAGACTCAGCCTTGACTAATTGTTTCTCCATCATTCCTTCCCCATCGAGTCTGTATTGATACACTTTTCTGCCTCAGTTTTTCTGCCTAGCAGTTCATGTTTCTTCTGAGTTTGGATCCTGTTGTTGGAGTCCACAGAACTGATCTAGATCATGCTAGCCCCCGCTTCTGCAGAGTGTGGTGCTAGATGTTTACTCTGTCTTTCTCTCTATTCTGTGGAATGAATGATTACCCAGAATGATCTTCCATTTTTTTCAAATTGCACTTAATTCCTAGTCCTTCACTACCATCTGCTCTTCCTGTTACCTATATGAACATTGGAAAGTTACTGAATCTTTTTAAGCCTTACTTTCCTCATGTGGAAATTGGTACAGTTATAATCACTTCACAGGACTACTGTGTGGACAAATTAGTTAATCCTTGGCACATTGCCTGCCCTAAAGTAAATGTTTAAAAATATTAGTTGTTATTATTGTTTAAGTTCTTAATATCATTATTAATACGCCATATATGTTGACCTACAGTCTCTAAACTAAAACTTCTGCCTGAATCACACCTACATTTGCCATGCTTTTTGGACATTAACAACTGCCTCACTCTAATCTGCCATAGATTCTTCTGCTCCTCCAGCTTAGATCTGCCTCATACTTAAGTGTCCTTGGGTCCTGACATTGATATTTCTGTTCTTAAGGCACTTAGTTCACACTGACTTCAAACTTATTTACTTTATTTTTTCTTCTCTACTAATTTGTAGGCTCATTATGCTCAGGGCCCTTATCAATTACATTCTGTGTCTCAATGTATATTGAAAGATTGTCCATAGAGACTATAATAAACATCTTAAAATGTAACCCTTCAACACTTCAAGTCAATGTAGTCTTTGGAAACAAGGGTTTATATTTCTAATTTTAGGTTCATTGAATATTTATACATTGCCAATCCTTAATACCTTAGAAAAATTCAGTTACACAACAAATACATATTGACTATCTGTCACAGGCTAGCTACTGTGTTAGACCTTGGTGATAACAATTAAAAAACAAACTCAGTCACTCCCCTTAGCTATATACGTTAAAAAAAAAAACATAAACAAAGGATTTAAATTCTTAGATGTACTCATTTAGTCAGTCAGTCAGTCAGACAGTCACTTAATAGCTAGTTGAATATCAGTTATGTTCCTAATGGGAGAATTGAAGAAGAATACCTTCTGGAATATGACATAGAAATTCACCATCAAAGGGCTTACATTCTAGCATACATGACAATGTTACCCCTTAAGGTTTTCAAACCTATTTTCTGCACATTTAAAAATCTTATAGAATAAGTATAGCAACCCCAATGAAACCATGTTTTCAGATGAAGAAATAAGAATTAGAGAAATTAAATGACTTGTCCATGATCATGTAATGTATAAGCACAGTTAGGATTTATAAGGCAGATCTCTACAACATCAGATACTCAGACAGAATATCAGGTTAAACCATGTAGAACTAGTATTTTCATTCAACAAGACTGGTTGAATATTGTTAGTTTCATATGGTTCTAATGTGAACAGGTCTATGCAGTTTCAGAGAGACAGAGAGAGAATCATGGGAGAAAGTAGAATTTAATGTAGACACTGTGAAATTAATATAACTTTATTGGAAGAGGACAATCAAATAAGTAGGTAGATAAGATATTTGGCAGAAATTCTCAAACTTTATCTGAGGAAACTGAATAAACTATTTGCCAGATTGGGAATAAAAATCTGAAAGTATTGGGTTAGGTTGTGGAGGGTCTTGATTAAAAAAAAAAAGTCTAACGAAAGCCTACATGGTGTTTGGTAAGTCCTGGAAAGAACATCTTGTTTTGAAATAAGGATATGGAACCCCTGAGCAAGGAAGCACGTTGATGTGAATGTACAGCATGCATATGCACCAGGTAGGTTAGTGTGGAGAGACACTGGAATGGAGAGCTTGTTAGGAATCAAGTTCAGAAGTTCAGTGGTGACCTAATATTTATAGTGGCCATGGAAATGGAAGAAAGGCTATAACTGAGTCATTTATTAGGAAGAGTCAAAAGAATTAGGTAATTAATTTTGTGTAGTAGGTAGGAAGAGAGAAAAATTAAAGGTGAGTCCAAGGATTCAAACCCAGGTGACTAAAAATAGATGGAGTTAGTTATAAACAGAAAGTAGAAAGTTTGGAAGATGAGCTTGTTTGGAGAAAAGGTGATTTTATGAGTTTAGTTTTGGAATTTAAGCAGCCAGTATTTAATCAGAAGTATACAATAGGTAGCTACAAAGGCTGGGAATGGAGTCATGTTTGTAGATAGAGATAATGATTGAAACCATGGCATTAAATGAGCTCATTCAGAAAGATTACATTTTAGAGGATGGTGGTCAAGAATAAAAATTTAAGAATGCCTTCATGTCACAGAATATGTAGAAAGCACAGCCAAGCTAGAAGACAGAGCAGGAACATTTAGAAAAATGTCATAGAAGTAAGTTTATCAAGATCTAGTGATGTCTG
The DNA here is from genome assembly GCA_004027375.1 of Macroglossus sobrinus. Classification (NCBI taxonomy): domain Eukaryota; kingdom Metazoa; phylum Chordata; class Mammalia; order Chiroptera; family Pteropodidae; genus Macroglossus; species Macroglossus sobrinus. The sequence goes on from PVKZ01002035.1 coordinate 134,814, forward strand.
ACCCTATCAAATTGTTTTAGCAGGTTTGGTGAAGTCGAGGGCAGAGAAAGTGCCATTTTGTAATTCTTTGGCAATTAGAGTGTGATTGCTGACCCTCAAAGGATTTTTTTCCCCCAAGTAGTAGTTTCAAGAAAGATAGAATAATGAGGTTTAGAGATTAAGTAATAAAAAAGTAAAAGCAAGGTGCAAAGGATGCCACACAAAGTGGCCCATTTTAGACAGGAGTCTAAAGTGATTGAAAGAAAGTTGGTCTGACCAGTACTTGTTATTTAATTATTTTTAAAGTTATTTTGAAATGTGTTTCTTCATATATATGTATGTATGTATGTATGTATGTATGTATGTATGTATGTATGTACATTATAGCCAAGATATAAGCCATAAGTGAATTGCTCCATTGATGATAATGAAAAAGGACAAAGTTAACAATTTGGAAATCTTAGCTTTTGTCCATGTCAGAAAAGAATGTGTTTAAAATCAGGAACATAAAGCAACATTTTGTTCAAAATCATTTTTCTGCCATTAATAGGATAGGGTCACTTCTATGCCAAACAACATGTAGTGCAAAGATATCCTCTAGAAAAATAGAGATGACCATTGTGAGAAGTAATACTGTTGGTACAAGTTATATGCCAGGTGCTATTCTAAGAATGTTAAATTATATATATTAAATCACTTCATCCTTTTGACATCCTAATGGAATAAACCCTATCATCATCATTTTATAGATGAAGAAACTGAGATATGAAGATGGAAGAGATTCCTTTGCTAGAAGTTACTAGAGCTGAGATTTGAACCAAAGGAGTCCATGTTAGAAATACATCTAACCATTACACCATGTTACTTGTAAAGGTCATCAGCATTCTGCAACTAAAAAATCTACTTTGAAATGATCTCACAATAGGGAGCTAATCAGAAGTAATTTTGGGCGACTGCATCTGGATTCATTTTATGAAGGGGGAATCAGAGCAGAAAAAAAGTGCTGCTTTCTTTGGGGACAGTTTTACTGCAGCAACTATAAATATCTTATCTTGGAAGGTACCTTTTTAATAATAGGAAAAGGTACTATAGTAACAAAAACATTGGAAATAAAGGAATTGAGTTTCTTTGCACTTTATGTATCACTATGAATGTTGTAATGATAATTGTGTATTTCCACCACTGCATTTCACTGTGGGAAGCTTGAACTTCATTGCAATTACTTTACCATTTTTATTGTTTACTCATTAACTAAATGATAAAATCCAAACCAATAGAACAGATGTGGACATGGATGCCCGGCACTGTGGGTGGCAAATGAAGGGAAGTAAACATATGGGGAAAGCCACACCTCTGTATTTACAAGTGAGAGGGCATGTGGAAGCCTACTGAGAAGAGGGGAAAAGATGATGTGAAGGACTATTAGCTTGGTAGCAGGGCAGAGTGCAGGAACCAGGTCTTTGGAAGACTCCAAACCTGGTAACTGATTTCCTTGGTTTAATTTGTTAATTACTCAACTGCCCCACTGCCTGGGGCTGAGTCTCAGAATGCTACAATTTCCCAAGATCTCAAGACAGTCAAATTTATTCAAATATTCTGGAAGTAAATTTAAAAAAACAGTGATGGGCCCAAAACTATGTATAGTCCAAATATATTTTACCTTCATTAACATTTTTATCCATATTCCATGGGAACTGTCTCTGCCACATATACTGCCTCCTTGATAGTCTGTGTGGTTTGTAGGTGCCAGAGGGACTGCTAATGCTCCTACCAGTTACATTTTTGGTCTTAATTCTAAGTTCCTAGAGGGCAGAGTCTAGGTCTTTTGTGCATTCCACTATACAGTGTCTATTGTAAGAAACTGGCTGAGCAATAGGGATGGCAGATGTGCAGCAGGGCCTGGTAGGAGCATGGTTAAAAAAAAGTAGTTGAAAAGTACGTAGAGGGATATTCAAAGGGGAAAAAAAGGTCTTTTTTGAGCCAATATAAATTGTCTTTAGGATATAATATGCCATTTTGAGATATTGTACTTTATAATTACACAGCATGGCTTGGCAAACTTTTTCTATAAAGGGTCAGATAGTATATACTGTAGGTTTTGCAGGTCATATGGTTTCTGTTGCAACTAATGAACTCTGCAGTTGTAGTGTGAAAGCTGCTACTGATAATACAGAAACAAGTGGGTAAAGCCATGAGCCAATAAAACTTTGTCTCAAAACAAGTGGTTTTGTAAAGACTTGATCTACAGGTCAAAGTTTGTAAACCCCTGGTTTATTCATACACACTTGACTTATATACATATCCAGACAGGGACTGAAAAGCAGTAACTTCTCACTGAATCTTTTTTCTTAAAGTGATTCTTACTTTAATCAGCCCTATGATCTGACCTTAGATCTCATTTATATATTAAACATCTGTTTGTCAGTGCTGTAATTTCTTCCCTCAAGAACCTCACTGGCTGGTGAGAAAGATAGATAAATATAGGCAAATACAAATGTACTGTAAATTGTACTATGATAGCTTTATGTATTATAGGCTGAGAGAAGTACAGAAAACCAGTAACACTCCTTTTTCTGAGAAAGAAATGCCTGGAGGAAGTCTTTAAGAACTGGTGGGATTTAAGTGTTAAAGAAAGAAGGGAGTAGAACATATGTGAATGGGGGTGGGAGATGCAGAAAGAGGAGTTAAACTAGGGACAGACTTTGTATGTCTTTTCAGAGAGCTTTTCTCCTGAGAGATAAAATTTTGGTTAAAATGACATGTCTTCTATTAAAACCTTCCACAAATTTCCTGTGAATATATTTGTGTCTTTCTTGTGTTATATCACCTTCTGCCTTGTGTTATAATTATTTTGTGCTTCACTTCATCATGCCTATTTTATCTAATTTTCCTAGAAAAGAGGACTCTGCCTTACATAAATCTGTATTCTCTCTTAATCTGTAGGTTCTATTCTTGGCTGGGTCTTTGCTTTCCCTGCCTTAATCCTGGCTGCAATTTTGAAATAGATACTTCATTGTTCATTTCAGTTTTATTCTTTATTCTCATTATTTAGATCTGGCCCCTGACACATAGTGATGACTCTAGAATGATGGATATTGTCCAATTTTATTAATTAAAGAGTGGTTCAAGAGAATATGACTATATCAAAATGCAGTAGATTCTCAGGTTAAGTGCACAGAGAATTCAAACAGTTAACTGGAACAAGAATTCTGAGATTTAGTTTTAAATGGGCTCTTAGTGCTTTTATTTCCAATTATGTGCTTGAAAAGTAACTTACTTGAGATGAGGAAGTAGAGTGGAAAGTGATACTTTTGGAATTGTGTTTGTTCCTGGTGACTGAAATAGGTTGTTAAATATCCAACTGAGGGATATATGGAAGAAAGGTTAGTGAAGTGAAAATGAATTCAGAAAAAAATCTGGGGAGGAAAGAAAGTTGTGTGAGAACACAAAGAATGGAATTGAATTCATACGACATTATTAACATCAGCTCTGAACCATACATTACGATGTAATCCCTATCTAGAAAATGAAGGATAATCAGAAACTGGGTCTTTGCCATCATGGGTTTGGGGGTTGTCTTCCCACCCAGAAATTTGAGGCTGCCTTTGGCTCATGAGGGAGAGTGGTCTTTTGTTTTGGAAATGTCTTCAAGGCCTAAAAGGCCCATTAGCTGTATATACTTAGACATGCTGTGTTTTCGAACTGGGAACTATGGAGACTGAGAAGTAGACATAGATACAGTTAGCAGAAGATTAAACAATAATCTCTGAAGGAACTAGAATTGAGTTTTTGGCACGCAAGAGAAGAGTTGCGGATGTCACCATAGCACAATCATTTGATAGGTTTCTAGACCACAAGAGAGAGAAATAATCATTGTTTGCCTATTATGGCAGACTTTATTTTCCAAAGGTGACTGTCTTTCATGTTCTTCTCTAATGAACTTTGTTACTGTCTAATTGATAGGTGACTACCCTTGACTATGGGAGGACTTGTAAGCAATAGAATGTGGTAGAAGAGATGCTGCATGACCTTTGAGGCTAGCTCATGAAAAGTGAAGCAATTTCTCCTGGCTCGTTGTTAAACTCATGTTGAAGCCTTGAGGTACCACGTCAAAAGTCTGACTACATTGAGGTTTCCATGCCCTTTCCAAATTCTTGACCCACAGAATCCATGACATAGTGTAATGGTGGTGATTTTACACCACTAAGTTTGGGGTGATTTTATGCAGTAATAGTAAATGGAATATTGTTATGTAGCAATAGTAACTGGAACATCTACTGTGTGTCAGACACTGTGTTTGGATTTTTTAAAAATACATTCTTTTACTTAATCTCCAAACAAAATTTTAAAAATTAGTCTTGTTAACTCCATTTTCTAGATAAGAAAATCAAGATAGAGAAAAGTCAAAAAACACCCAAAGTTATAGTTATTAAGTGGAAGAAGCAGGGTTCACACCAAGGTCTATCTGACCACAATACCTATAACTCTCGGTAATGCTAAAAAGTGTTTCCAGTCTAATGAAAAGAATCACTTGGTAAATGCTAACATCTGGGCTCCATTTTAACTTCACTGAGTTACTTTAAGAAAAAACCTCAGGAGATTTTTTTTTTTAATCAATGGAGAAGTTTGGTAACACTATTGTATGCAACCCTATTAATAGAACTAAATTCTCTAAATAATATTGCAGTGTTTTAGTGACGCCATTCTGAAAGACCACATCCAGCGCAGTGTTTGACAGAGAATAAGAGCTCATTAACTGAGTGCTACACTGAACTGACTTTTCTAAATGATCTAACACTGGTCACTCAAGTGTGTGCCATAAACCAGCAGCAGAGACATTAACTAGGATCTTGACAGAAATATCGACTCTTAGGACCAGCTCAGGCCTATTGAATCAAAATCTGAATTTTAAACAATATTTTCAGGTGTTTCAAATATACATTAGAATTTAACACTGATTCAGCTTTTATTTAGGAAAACTTCCTAGCAATGGGCTAGGTGGATAATTTGACCCTGAGATCTCCAAAGTGTTGCTGTGAAGAAAATGAAAGACCTCCCAGGAAAATGATTCTACAACATGAAAGTCTTTTTTTGGAAGCTACTGAGGTAGACAACATGAGCTCTGAAAACTCGTGGTAACATTCTGTGCTAATGAAAGCTGAATTCTGATATAAGTAACTTGCCTGAAAGATGATTTCCTCTTTACCAGAATTCCTAGTGAGCAATCTCTCAGGAAGAGAGCAGTTTTAAATATGCAGAGTTTGTAAAAGGAATAAAAAACCCTTCTAATTTGTTTTCAGACAGAGTTGGAGGGATCTATTGAATCTATCTGTGTATCTTCTTGATACAGTTGGTACACACACACACACACACACACACACACACACAGACATACACATCTCTTCAAAGAAATCTAGAAAAAATTTCATTTTCTCCTTAGCTCTACCTCATTTATAATTAATAAGTCTGCTGAGCTGATCTACAATTGTAAACACACGTGATTTAAAATCCATTTGTTACCACACACACTGTCTTTGACACAAATCTTGCATTATGCATCAGCCAGGGGGGTTGAACAAACTAGTCTAGCTCAGTACAATCTATGCCTCCGAAGAGCCTCATGAATGTTAGGGCACAGCTGGGGAACAAGGTGAAGACTACAACTGGGGGGGTGAGAAATCCTCAGGTCTGTAGAGACATTCTCAAAATTATCTCTGCTTAATTAAATGGCATTTTGTAATCACTTTATCAAGTGTCCAGAGCACCACCTTCACCCTCCCTCAAAGAACTGCCCATGTGCCCAGCTACTGGACAGCACCACAACCCTCATCTTCATAGTGAGATGCAAATATATATTTAAGGGTTTTTTTTAAAAAAACTTCTTTTGTAAAAAGTCCTTTAGCAAATAACAATTTCCACTTTATTTTAATAAAAAGATCCTATGTTTAGCAAAATTTTTTCTTTAGCATCAGTTTAACTCCCTTTTAAGTTTTGCTCTAAGAAAGGAGTCTGTAGACCCATTTTTTTCTTCTGTCAGTACAAATGGGGCTTTGCTAGTCACCATTCTGTGTGTAATATTTTCCCATGTACTAGAAAAATATCATTACTCCCCAGCCTTCTCTTCTATAGATAGATGTGCTAATTCCAATTTCTTTTACCTTTTCTCACAGGTGTTATTTTCCTTCCTTTTAATTATCATTATAGCTCTCATATGAACCATATGTATTATATTATATTTTTATAAATGTAGAACTCAATAGATGTTTTATTGTGTAGGGTTGTGCCTATATTAAGAATAATGGAATGATTACCATTTTGGGATTCATTCAACAAATACAATTTCTGTATTATCTGTGAATTTTTATTGCTGTTTAAAGAAATAACTTGTACCAGGTACACAATTATATTTCATAGTATGGATAGTAATAGTACTTAATAGGTACATTATTTGGGGCTACTAAAACTCCATTAAGAATAGTCAACTCTAGGTAATTTTTTTAAATGGGCAAATAGCAAGGTAGTAGAAATATATTAAATTAAGATCAGAAGTCCTGACTCTCTAAATAAGGAGCTCTGTGACCTTAGAACTAGCATGCTAAGATCACCTAGAAGCAACGTAGGCAAGATCAGCAAAAGCTCAATGTGAGCGTCCTGTCCTAAGTAACTCACTTGGAATATTTCATTCATAAACCATTTCATAGACAAGCTAGAGCCTGCCCAGGGGCCAGTTCCTAGGGAGAAGGGATTGCATTCTAATCATTCTTGTAACTGCACATACAGTTCCTGACATATATCAGGTGCTCAGTAGAGTATTTGAGAAAAAATAATGAATTTATTAACTAGATAGTGATAAGACTGGCAACTAGAACATAAGAGTTCATGCAGAGGCTGCATGATGAATAAAAGATCTAATAGACAGAATTCATACACCATAAAGAGGAATCTTTCTTAAATTTGCTAGATAATGGAAATCATATTTAAAAAATAGAATTTTCTAGGACAACCCAAGATACAATGAATTAAAATTGCTAGTTATAGGGAGAGAAAGAAGCTTTGAATTTGTATTTTCTCACAAGCATCTCTGAGGATTCTTATGGCCAAATGAGTGTAAGACACACTGATATTTAGGACTGTGCCCAATCTTCAAGGTCTCTTCCAACATTCAGTTTTTATGTTCTGAGACACTTTTACCACTAGGGACCCAGGTCTTCACAGGGAGGGGTCTTGACTTGCTGAACTTAAAGGTTCCTGCCAACTCCAATGTTCCAGAAGTTCATGTTTCTCCTGGTATTTTCCACACCTCCCAGTGGTGTCCCTTCCTCAAGGTGCTCAGTGACCTCACTGTGATGTGGCAGCTCATGACTTCTTCTGTGTTATTGACCAACTGGATCTGTTTTTCCTATAGCATATCTCCCAATATTGGTTGAGCTTTTCTCTTTTGCCTCAAAGTGCATCTGTTCCAGGTGTCATCTTCCTGACAAGTTTGCAAGTACACAGTGATAGAGGACTTTAGTTGATATTAAGGTCCTTACAAGGATGGCTGAAACAAACATCTATTGGTGGACATTTAGCCTTTGGGTCTCCTAGTAGAGAGATATTTTGTAGTTCCTTTCAATTTTATGGTATAGCACCATGCTATGCTCAAATTCAAATATGTAAATATTTTTCACTTATAGTTTTTGGTTTAATCTGGTGACCTAAATTTAAGATCTGAATGATCAAACTGGAATTCCAGAACAATGATAAAATTATTCACTTTGAAATAAAAAGCTGTTATTTATAGAGGAGGATACATGTTACATAAAAATATGTAGATATTATTTAATTAAATTCTTTTTATACTTGTGTCAGGACGGGCAGAAATCTTTGAGTTTTAGGGTTTACATAAATGCCTCCTAGATTTTCCCCTTTCTTGGTATTTCATTCAAGAAGCCATGAGGAATAAATCAAGAACTCAACAACAAATCAGCATGAAGGTTGGAATACTGGAAGCTTTCATCTGTTAAATACTATGCTCCTATATAACCCTTTTGAACTCTTTTTCTGTTCAGTAGATTATTTTGCTAATGATTTGGTACAGAGCTGTAGGGACACCTGGAAGGACAGCTGTCTATATAGCTAGTGAGCATGAAATGTGAGTGTGTAAAGTAAGGTGTGTGTCAGTAACCGGACAGCTGATATAGTAGAGCTTTAGCTTCCCTTTGGGGCCTGAGACAAGCAAAGATTTGACCAAACTACCTGAATCAGCTCACATATTCCTATTCATTGTTTATTTATTTATTATTTGTCTAATTCTCTGTACTACAAGGTAAACACTAAGAAGCAGAGTTTTTTCTCACTTGTTTATCCCTAGTATTTAAAACATAGTAAGTTATCAATAAATAATTATTCAATAAAGGAATGAACAAGTGAATAATAAGTCCTATTGTATGAATCTGTCACTTTAAGTATTGAATATTTTTGATATATCCTGGAATGCACTATTCATTAGCCACTACACTGCTTTGTTGTGGCTCTCTCCTGCAGAATACAAATTGAGGAGGAGATAGTAGTTTATAAAAAGGAACTTGGCTCTGTCATACACATCTCAGGGCATGGCCAAGGCATCTAAACTTTCTTGATTTCTCTCTCTTCTCTCTCTCACTTCTCTTCTCTCTTTCTCTCTCTACTGTGTTTTACATTTTCAGTTTTCAAGTTCACTTTCATCTGCTCCCATGATTTCACTTGTTATTTCTCTTCCAACTTCTATTCATTTTCTGATGCCTAAAATTGTTCTAACAAGCTGTTCAATGGCACCCTCATTTGATACCTTACTGATATCTCAAATGCAATATGCTCAATATGGCACTCTTGATATTGCCCCCTTCCAAATGAATATAGAAATTTTTCTGATTCTACCTTGCCAACCATCCAGTGCCATTCAGAGCTCAAAAGCAGTGATGGCTCAGTTTTAAGAAGTTTAGAATTGTAAGATTCCTTCAGTAATGATTATTCCAACTTCTCATATTCGATATCAGGTGCCACGACCATGAGAGGTTAAATGAGTTGCCCTTGGTCACAAACTAATAAATAGCATTTATGCTACTGGAACCTAAGTGTCCTGAGTTCTCTACTCTTTATACCATCTCCTCTACTACACTGACTGGCCTTTATAGAGGCGGGTAGTGGCTATGGGAGAATGTTGGAACAAATGTTGAAACAATTGCACTCAACACCAGTTTGGATGGAAATAAAAACTCTGTCCCCTCTTAACAAACCAGAAATTAATCTCTTGTGTTTGTAAAAAAATGATGTTTTTACAAAAAGTAGAAATGACATGATGTCTGAGATTTACCAAGGTCTCTCTCTCTCTTTCTCTCTCTCTCTCTCTCTCTCTCACACACACACACACACCCTTCATACATCATTCTTATTCAAGGACCAGATTGTAGTATATTTGAAAGCAAACAAAGTCCTGTTGATTTTCCAATGTTTATTTAATTAACTAAATCCTTATGTTAAAATCTCAGGTGGTGGTTAGTTAAAGTAAGTTGTGATGTGGAATTCATGCATGAATGGGAGTGCTTGCTTTACACCACCAAGATAATGCCAGGCTGAAATAATAACATAAGGTCAGGTAGGTTGAAGAATATAAATGGTAGCAGATATACATTTTCATTTTTATTTGAAAAAACTGCTAATAAGGCATATATAAAGCCTAAAATATCATACTCAGCAGTGAAGACATTAATTTTGCTTATGCGACACTATTCACACTTGTAGGATTTCTGACAGTTTCAGGAACCCATGAGAATTAAGAAGTCTCTAGCAAATGTCTGCACATCAATAAAATACCCTTAGTGAGGTGTTTTTTTTTTTAAAGAGCTGCTCCTATGTTTTCTACGTAAAGTGACAGATAAGATAGTATGTGCAATGTTTTACAATGACTTGATGTTTTCTTCCTGTTTTGAATATTCCTTTTGTGCTTATAAAGTCAATAGTGCTGCAGTTTTACCTGTTCTTTAATATTTCAAAAGCTCTTCCTCAGTGCCCATCTTTTCACATCTAGAATTTGGTAATCCTTTACAAACTCTTATTTTCCCTGTCGTCAAGTAACACAAAGAATTTTCTGCTCCAGTTTGCTTTGAGGTGAAGCATTTTAAAATGGCTTACCATATATCAGTATCCTCATCATTTCTAGACAACTTGATGCTTTTTAAAATTGTTCATATTGCTTTAAATGAACAATAAAAGCTTCAAAATACCTTGGTAATAGTTTCATAAATTTATATCAGTGATATAAGGCAAAGGTTTTCCTTTGTAAGGAGAGATGGATGAAGAAAAGTGGACAGAAAAAATAAAACTAGATTAAATGATAGACACTTGATGATTATTATTCTGCTGCCTGTATCTATCAGCTTGTAAGTAGTAAATGCCATTATGAATTTAAATAAAAGTCATTGTTCACACATACTTAAATGGAAGTAAGAGAGAACAGTTTGGTATATTTCGCTGTGGGGACATGGTACTTAAATGCAATCAAGTTCATTTCTTTGATAATGACATCTCAGTTTTTGATCAAAACTAAAATCCTTTCCTGTGGTGGGTAACAGGATTTCTGGGGTGTTAGCACAGTCTACTTATAAGAGAAAAGGCCTTAAAAACTAAGCAAGTGTACTTTATAATAAGACTATTAGCTAATTTTTATTTTTGCTTACTATGTATTTGAACATGTATTGACATATTTAATCTTCATTATCACTTTCTGACAGATGTACTACTATTATATTCCATTTTACAATGAGGAAACTGAGGCAGAAAATAATTAGCACAAAGACACAGTTAATAAGTGCAGGGGGAGCAGAATTTGAACCCATATAGTTCATCTCCAGAATTTTGTATTCTGATGTCTACCTCTACAGGAAAAATTAATCTTTATAAATCTGGAATAATCATTGATCCCTTCAATAGTGGTAGGTGAAACTAAGTGCTTCGTTCTTCTTGGCTGAAATAGCTCAAACTCTCCAAACAGGGAAATTAGAGATTGTTTTTCCTAATTGCTTTAGGGAAATTATAAGCCTAATATTAGGCAAATGAATAAGCAGAAACTATTTTTGCATACAACATCTGGAATAGTGGGCTATTGGGTTACAGCACAGAGTGTTTTCCTTCCATGATCTCACTGGACTCACATGTGCAGATGTCCACACACATGCTCACTTTTGCCTTGCATTATATGCCTCCTATTACTATAAGCATAAGTCCTTGTGGACATCTTGTAGACAAGGATATTGAGAAAACCTGAGGTTCTGGAGTCAGAAAAAACTGGGTTTGAATCTCAACTTTTCATGTACTAGGTGTTTGATTTAGACAAATTTCTTAGCATTTTTCAGCCTGCATTTTTTGAAAATAATATCCAAACCAAGCGTTGCTTTGAGAATTAAGTGAAATAATGCATACAATATATTTAGGAATGTAAATACTCAGTATACTTGGTAAATGTTCTCTGTTCTATTTCTCTCTTCTCTTTTCCCCTCCCTCTTTTCCTTCTCTTTCTCATACCCACCACTAATTGATCTTTTCTTTACATGTTATGATCAGAAAAGATCTGGTGCTATGAGCATAAGTCTGGACACCCATTCTGACTGTTACTGAGATTTTTGTATGACATTAGATATATATGAGGGTCTCTAACTTATCCAGCTATAAAATGGTATTGATATTCCTCATTTGTATGCAAAGAAAATATGTTAACAGTTGATCCAGAGCTTTGAAGATAAAAATTGCCATGTAACTGCATGCTACTATAATTTATTAATCTGTACTTTGAATGAACTTGTTTTAAAGATGAAATCACCATTGCTTTAATATGTTTTTCCTAGCTTTCCCATTATCACACTCCATCTCACCCCTACTCTTCAAGCCTTTCATGTTTAAATGACATTGCAAGGTGACAAATGAAAAATTTTGCTTTGTATTCTAACTTATGTGCACTTGCCTTTTAGAATAAGCTGGTATTTTGGAATTAGGCTCAAGAGCTATGAATTGTGGCTGAAGGTACATTGGATTCGGAAAGTCACCCATGTAAATTTTCAACAGGAGAATCCACTGTCTAGATCACAAATGATTCACTAATTTATTCATTACTAAGTAATTATTAAACATCTATTCTGTGCCAGGCACTGTGTTAGGTACTGAGGATATAGCCTATAGCCTGGCAGGTAAGTTGGACTTGTAGTGATAGTACGAAGTATTTACTGAGTACGTACTCCTAATGTCAGGCACTTTTCTTATGATGCTTCATTTAGTTCTCATATATGTCAGATAAAGAAAGAGAGGTTTAGAGGGGTTAAGCAATGTGCCTATGATCTGAGTCAATAAGTGGTTGATGCAAACCCAAATCTGTCTGATGTTAAAGCCTACCTTTTCACTATTTTTCAGTGCTTCCTAAATTAATAGATTCTTTTGATATTGTGCATAAGTGCAACCAAGGTAACTAAAAGATAACTGGTGTTAGAGACTTTAACAGCAGCTGTTCCCCATTTGGATTTGGCCTTGATTGTGACCCCTCTACTTCCTCATGTGGGTGATTGACAAACAGAATGACATCTGCTGGAAAGTGGAGAAATGTTTGAGCCCTTCTGTTCTAATTAGCTATTTCTGACTGATACAATCATCAGGGTCTTAGCAGAGTGAAACTCATTAAAGGTAATGATTCTAAATTAGAAAAAAAAGTTAAAGGATTGGGGCAGGGAGGGGGAGATTTTGACCCAAGTATCGTTTCGGCGACAGTCAAGTGGTAAAATGGTTGTCAGGAGTTTAGAAGCCTTTCGAAGTAAAACCTTAGCTTTAATAGGACTTCTCTTTTTAAAATTTTCACTTCTTTAAAGAGAGAAGAGCTTTTTTATTCTCACAGCGCATTGCCTGGCACATGGTTGTCACTCAAGATGTACTCGTTCAATAAAAAATTGATGACTGTCTGCAGCAGCAAATATGTATTCCTGAATCATAGCCAGGTGCAGTGTCCACGATCCACCTTTACTGTTTTGGAATTTGAGGGCACTTTGAGAATTACTGTGTGAGGAATAAGATGAATCTTTGCAAGTTTTCAAAGGAATGAAGATTGCAGACTTACATAAATGTGTTTGATTTCTTAGTTTAATTACTTAGCAACATTGTATAGTGTTTAAAAGGATGTGCTCTGAACTTAGATTTTATGAGCAAGTGACTTAAACTCTTTTTTCATCTTATAAGATGTAAATAATAGTCATATTTTCCCCATTTGGTCAAATAAGAGAATGCAGGCACACTAAAAATTTACCTGTTATTATCGTTGCTTTTATTATTTAAATTATTAAAGCAGTGACTAAGGCACAGGGTTCAAAAGGAAAGCTCAAGAAAAATGTGTAGTCATGTCAGATATGAAATTGGTTCAGTCTTTGTTCTCTGAGAGGCAGAGGCCAAAATAGGTTTAAATGTGCAATAGTTTATTAGGGGAACTATCTGTGTGAGACAAATGAGGAGGTAGCTGAACAAAGCTGGGATATTCATCAGACTAATACCAGTTTGACCAGCAGTGAAAGAAGTCAGGAAGGACTATTGGGTGGATGTACCCTTGACTCCTATGTAAGAATACTCTGTAAGACTGTCTAGGAGCGCTTGAAGCAAAGTTGGCTGTCAGGGGAGTTCCGTATCCCCCAGGAATGGGCCTGCCATAGTATCCCTGCCACATTCAATTATGGGCTGGTAGATCTTTCCCACTTTTCTTTGCCTCATTTGGCACAAAAAAAAAAAAAGCTGCCTCATGTTTGAGTTACTTGTGCCCCGGGAACAAAAATTTGTTTTAACCATTTTTATGTCTCCTATAACTTTCAGCAAAGTAATTGTATGTACATAGAAAATGTTCAGATGTTGAATTAATGAGTTAATTTCTGTGGTAGCAATGAGAATGGGCCTTGTAGACTTCTAGATACAGAAAATGTAGTTGACTGAGCTCCCGATGTGACCTACTGAATTATAGGCTGCATTTGCACTGAGACCATGCTTCTTGGAGCAACTACCAGCCCATAACTGTGGAGTTTAGAGAAAAGAAATAAGTGGACTATATTACTTATTTTTAATTGATTGCATTTGCATTATGAAAAAAAATAAGTAAATTAAATTGCCAGGATTATAAAAGAAGATAGAAGCTATAGTCACAGCCTGTTTTCCTTATCATGAGCAAATGTTCTCTTTATTTTTTGACTATGGGTATAAGGCCATACTCAAAATTGGCTTTGAGATAGATAAAAATGCTCATTTTTAATTGTAGTATAATATGAAATGCTAGTTCTATTTCTTAATAGTAAGATACTCTATGACTTTTGTTCCTCAAGTAGATTATTCCCATTGCGTGTCTATTTTGTTAACCCCAATAGGGACAAATGTTGTTTTTCTAAAGCCATCCAAAGATAATTCAGATTTCTTACATGCTCTCCTTCTACCCTTGTTACCTTATCTCCACCACATCTGAGAATATCCCTTTTGACATGAATCTTTGAGTTACAGACATTTATGGTAAAACAGATATGTATCCTAATTTCTAAAACTGCAGCATTCCCAGATCTATAGAACTTATTTTAGTTTGGGTCTACTAATGTGTCATTTCAAGGTCTAAAGCGACCTATCAGAAAAATAGAAGCCTTGCCTAACTGACAGGTTAGGTGGGGGATGGGAGGAAAAGTGGTTTATTTGGCTTGCCTGTGAAAGTTCCTCCAGAAACTTGAGATTGAGAGAATGTTGAAATTAAAGTGCCATATGAGTCTTACAATCAAAAGAAAAGCCCAGTTAGGTATGCCAGAGAATAAAATTCACATAGGTCACCAGCCTGAGGGCCCAGAAGGTCTCTCATGGGATCAGTAATTAGGTGGTCTGAGAGAGGGAAACTACAAAATAGTGGGTTCTGAGCGTTGGGAAGCATGGACATCTGGGGCAAGCTGTGGAACAGTGATTGCGGAGAGGGGTTTGGGGGCTCATTTCAGTTACAGAAACTGAAAGGAAGATAGAGAATTAGAGTAGGTGAGAAATTTTAGAATGCAAAGGACAATTAGGATTAAGACTCAGGGTCCAGGAGTGTAAGTGCAGGGCCAAGCTCAGCCCTCATTATTGCTTAAATGCACTCAAACTACAGATTTCCAGATAGGAAATCTGGAATTACTTTAAGAATAAATGAAAGAGTAGACTTTGAATTAAATAATTCAAGGAAAATAAGTTATGTATCTTTATAGAATGCTAAAAACTAAGACTTTTTAAAATAGTTTGTGCATGTGTGTGTGAATGTGAGAGAAATGGAGAAAGAAAGATTGAGATTTGAGCTAGTTAGCTAATTGTCAAGATATTCTCCTATACTTTGCTTATGTGGATACAAGGGCTTAAACAAAAAAAAATCAATATTTTATATTTTAAAGTTATGCTTAGACAAGATTCGGGCCGGCCTCAGACCTTCCGAATGATGCATAATTAGGAGCTATGCCCTCCTTACCTCAAAACTGATTTGCTTCTGGATGAATTTCTTTAGCTCTATTCTTCCAGTAGTGGACTGGGCAAGCTCTTGCGTAGTATCAAGGGGAAATGTGTTTAAATCCTGCTCTGGGTTGGATTAGTTGATGTGATGTTCCTCTGATCCTATGCCAGATGTCTATCCTCAGCTGGCAAAGCTCTCCGCCTCCCTTTCAGTGGTTGTTGTCAAGGCTGAGCTTCCTGCCAGCAGGAGCTGGTCTCTCCTCAATGGAGGGCAATATGCCCTCAATCAGCATTTAGATTCTGTGTGAAGACATTCATGGATAAAACTCCTCACTGCTTCTCATCTGCCTTCTGTTTTTGAAATTTTCCAGACATCCCCTGAACTGTTAGGCTTCTGTGTGTGGTCACTGTGTGGTGAAGGGCTTATGGGGTAGGGGTGGGGGAATCAGTGATAAAAACTAGAGAGGCCACTGGGCATGGAGCTCGAATGTTTATAAAGCTCGTTCCCATCGTTCTTAGAGTGTCGAGTTGGGGTTTACGGTGCTTGGCATGTGGCCCAGGGCATTGCATTAAAAAGGATCTATAGGTTGAATTTCTTTCTTGGAAGCCCCACAGTGCCATGGTTAAGGACAGAGAGCCTAGGTTAGAATGCTGGCTCTATCAGCTGCTAGCTCCCAGGTAGATTAATTGATATGGAAGCTCTTGGTGACATTGGGCTAGTACATAACCTCTGTGTGCTTTACTCTTCTCATTTGTGGAGTGGAACAAACAATGGTGCCTATTTCATAGGGTTCTTGTGAAAATTAAATGAGCTACTATGTGAAAAGTACTTGCAACAGTACCTGTAACTTGGTAAATATTATGTAACAGTTTATTAAATTAACTAGGTTTATGTCCCTCAGGGTTAGTAAATGAAAACACAAATTGATAACTAAAGACAATAAAGGCATTCTGTTTGAATACTAGAAAGTAATATCTGTAGTTACCACTTAATTGGCTACATATTATGATCTAAATAGTATGATGACTGTTTCACATAATGATGAAAAAGTACATAGCACTTGCATGCGCCAGGCACAATTTCAAGCCACTTTACCTACTTTACTCCTTTCATCCTCATAATGACCCAGACAGGAGTAATACACACCATTATTATTATCATCCCATTCTACTGATGAGAAAACTAAGGCAAAAAAATGTTAGATAACCTGCCCAAGATCCCATACGTAGAACAAAATTTTGAATCCAGGCAGAATGGTTCCAGCATCTGTGTTCTTAACTACAGAACACACTGTTTCTCATGGAACCCGTCCTTAATTCATTAGAGCAATTTTACGAAGAGGTATTATTATTATGTTCATTTCATAGAGATTGAAACTAAGGCTTAGAGAGATTAACTACATTGCCTAAATTCACATTACAAGTAAATGGCATAATGTTGGGATTCAAGCCACTTTGCTAAAAATCTAGAATAAAATCAAGACAAATTAATAAAATTTGACAAGCCTGAATGTAATAAAAGTGAGGAAGAAGGGTAAAGGGGAGAAGAACAGTAGAACAAAATATTTGTTATCAGTCCTGCTCCAGAAAACTCAAAATGTGGAACAAGTACCATATGCTTAAGGTCCTTCCAGAGAAGTGTATTTATAAAAACTCATCAAGAAATAATTTCAGTTTTTAGCTACTCTTACTAAGGCGAAATTCTCTGCAATGTCTGTTTCAAATCTTCTAAGTGTCTGTTATAGGTCTAATTCTGTCTTCTAGGGAAGCATATTTCCTCAAAGAACATTTTTAAAAGCAGCAAAGATATGTTCAATGTTATAATGTTCAGTAAAAAATCTGAGTGCAAAATTGTATGACAACTTCTAGGTAAAAATACTCAGCCATATGGACAAATCCCTGGAAGGGAATATGAAGGAATGAAAATACTTGTTTTGTTAAGTTGATGAAAATGTAAATTACAAAATGGTTTTCTTTCGATAGTGCTATTTTTGATACTTAAAGAGCATAATTTTAAAAAATCAGCTCATATAGTAAATATTGATTAATGGTCAGTACCCCTAGTTTAAGAGCATATGCCTGGGCTAGTACAGTAACCTGTAATTTCTCCTTCACTTCACTACTGTGCACTTATTTGGCTACTAGGTCCATATGCCCCATGTGAAACTTGTACTTTACTACATTTTCATTAGTGTCATCAACTTGATTTGTAGTGTCCTTTGATTTACCATTTTCATATAGCATACTTCCTTTCATAAGTCTTTGATCCAAACCAGCTAGAAGTGATCTCCCCTCCTCAAAACTCTTATTGTCTACAACTGCCATTCTACACGTGTAGCAAATGATATGTCCTTCCTCTTTAGTTTTAAGATCATAAGCTCCTTGAGATCATTGTATCTGTTAAATTCTTTGTGCCTCTCATGAAGTTTACAAATTCCAGAGGAAATTCTAGATATACTTGTGTTGATGGAGATAACAATGAGTTATGAAAATAGGAGAGACTCTGCTCACCTTATGTTAAAACTTGAGGATCACTTTATAAATTATATAAATGTCTAACAACAACAACTACAACAACAACAACAACTAAAACTTGAGGACTAGTTCTAGCATTACATTGTGTCTTCATCATGGGGAATGAAAGAATGTTTCAAAATATAAAAATGTCAGAATTAAAAATGGTCTAACATTTCAATAAATTCCTTATAAATTATGTCTCCTAGTAATTTTTATTTATTCTTAAAATTAGAAACATCATGTATAAAATTTTCATTTAAACAGTTCATGGATCTGTATAAGCAAAAGGAAACTTTTATCATCCAAAGCAGTTTAGCTTCAGATGGGCTGATGTCTGGTGCAGCATTTATGGTGCTTTGACACTTTTGTGTTTGCTTTAGTCTTTTATGAATTCATCTTTTAGTTTTATGTCTTAATAAACTACATCAGTATAATCTTGCCTTAAATAAGTAAATTTGTGGCTTAGAGAGAAGTTTTTTCAAAGGAGAGAGGTGAAATCCATCAGATGACATTTATGTCTTATATGCCTTATGGTACAAGATTATTAAAGAGCCTCAAGAATAACAATTAGCAACTTGACTAAATAATTTCTATTTATTTTTTTCTCTTTTGTTTTTAATTTTGTCCAAACAAGTGTTTATCAATGTGATGTATGCAAAACATAGGAAAAGACTCTGGCATTCTTTTTTATTGCCAGATTTGATAGTATAAGTATTTGCACATGGATTAGTCAGTTTTTTAAAAAAATTTTTTAAAGTTTGTTTTGTTTTAAATTTTTAGAGCTTTGTCTACTTGCTCATATCTCAGTATATAGTGGGCTTGAACCATGCTGACAGTTCAGGCTTAGCTTTCTCTTTCAACAAAATGACCATTTGATTTTAAAATCACTTATCTGTTGTGAAGAATCTGTCTCAAATATGGGAAATAGAGATGACTCTCTCAGTTCTTCAATGAGGGAACCTATATGTTGGTGCCAATCTACCAGCACTTCACTTCTCGGAGATGTGATGAAAGTCATTCTTTGTGTTTCACTTTAATGAGAAAATAAATGGTCCAAAGATTGAAAAATAAATGACATTAAAAGAAAAAGGCAAGGCATTTTAAAAGAAAGAAGGAAGAAGGAAGAAATAAAGAGAAAGTTGCTGGGTATATCTAACTGAAATAGTCTTACAATATTTGCTGATATTTTAGTATTGCCTACCAGATTCCATATTCATTTCACAATATAATCTGTGTTATCCATAAGCTCCCTTATTAAATGTCTCTTTTTGACTTCAGAAAAATGCTGCATATATGGAGGATAGAAATGTACATAATTAGGAAATTGATGCCCACATCAGGTTAGCCTAACAATACATTTAACACCATTCTCAAGATTAAAGGGATTAGTTCATACTTAACATTGGTTGACTTGTCCTCAGTTTCCAGACTTTTGTACATTTGAGGGTTCTCTAAACAACAAGCCTTTGAGAAAATAGAGAAAGGGAAATTGTTTAATGGATGTTTGATATATTCTGAACTGAAGGAAGAAAGAAAATATCTAAAGAAATTTCAAAGAAACAAGAGGAAAGAATGTTAATTTCCATGTAAATGTATTCGGAGGTCTAGGCTTTTCAGTCTTCCAAGGTGTAAGAATTAATTACCAGTTTTCAAGAGTAAAATTTATTCACGGTAAGAGCTATAGCAATCAGAATCCTTCAGGTGTAAAACTCATGAAATTAATATCGAGCTGATTAAAGTTGAGTAAATAACCATTCTCTCCTTTCCTGTACTGTAAACTTCCAAATGTTTGATGATCCCCTTTGGCATGTTTTAAACAGTATTTAAAGATTGCCCTCTATATTTGGAGTCATAAAGGAAGAAATGAAATGTGTTCTGATTCATGGTAGAAACACACGGGAAAGGATAATTTCTTTTTATGACCCAATATTATGTTCTGAATTTTTAAAGAACTATTCAGGTTCTAAGGGAGCAATATTAATGTTGCTATCATTGATGACTATAAATATATTCTACAAATTAATTATAATACTTCTCTAGCCAACCCAAAAAAGATCTAATCAAAACTTAAGATAATTTATTCTACTTCTTTTATCTATAGCTATAAAACAGATACTTAGTTTTAAAATGTGTTTTAATACCCTTGAAGAAATAAGAAAAATATTACTACTTTTCATTAAGAGACAGTATAAAATATTTGGTTGTACTATTTAAATGAGGCTGCTATGTGAAATCTGAGCAGAGTCAGAGTTGATAGGCTAAGGGAATACATAATATCTACAATTATCTTCTGAATTAGAAAGATGACTTAAGACAAATAGGAAGGGATAAAACAATGAAATTAAACAATTTTATAAATAAAGGTAAATCAGGTAAACTTTAGTGGTTGTTGGAAAAGAATGCAGGAGGAGTGTTTTATAAAAGTCTCAAAGATTTAGTTTATTTTAAAGGTCATTGAACATGCATGTCTGGGCACAGATTAAGACTAAAAAGGACTTTGTTAAAAGGCATACATACATTTTATGATTTAATTTGCTTCAATTAAAAGGACTGACAATGGAAGTTGTGTGTTTCAGTGGACTGTGTTCAATGGAACTGTGATTTTCTGACTGTGCCATCAACTTTGCATGTGTTTCCTGATGAATCATTTCACTTGGCTGAGTCAAAATTTAGTTTAGTCAAAGGTACTTTGAATGTACATTCCTAGAGATAGGATGAATGTACATTCCTAGAGAACAAAGTAAAAATTCCCCTCCTTATATGCTTTTAGCAATTTTAATACAGGATATGGGCACTATATAAGCCTCAAATGACATTTCACTCCTAGAGCAGAGATGGAAATCAGGCAGAAGGTCTTGCCCTTCTCATATGAGGCTTTTATTAAACTATCATTTTATCTTTAAGGGGCAAGTGATTCCCTGTTTCAAATTAAGGTTACAATTTGAGATAAGAGTATTCAGATACTTCACACATGAGAGATCAGAAATATGAAAAGAGGCAGGTGAAAAAAGTGAGAAAATGTGAGACATTTGGAAATATTCTTTGTAAAATGATTACTGAGCAAAGCTGAGCAAATTTCAGTTAACTGTTTAAACCTGGGTCTCCCCCAAAGGCTGGACTTTTCCCAGTTAACATCCATATGAATTTATGGCCAAGGTCTTACTTTGACAATGATATATTCTTCTGATTTGTTTCGATGACTTGGATGCAAGCTACTTCTCTTGGGACACATAGTCACATGTCTCTCTTTTCTACTCATTCTCTTTGCTCCATTTCCTGACATTAAATTTCAAGTGTGTTCTCTCAGAGAAAGTCCTTAGTGCAGCATACTACAAAGCAGATTCTCCCATCTCTTTGAGGGAGTGGAGTATTAGAATATATCGGTGAATGGGATATTCTGAAGTAGTATTTAACAAACAGCTTTGCCTGTTTCTGGGTAGAATTTCTGGGGCATTACTTTGAGGATTTGTGCTTTAACATAAAATTAGATCTGATGATTAAAAATTCTACATTAATTTTTATAATAAAATCATTCACATAGGAAATGTTCAGAATCCAGAAATATCTTTTTAGGTCATTCAGCTGGGAAAATGGAAAACATATTTTGTCTCACTGTCAAGGTTTTCAGTGAGAAAAACCATAGGTAATCATTACGATGTGTCCCCAAAATACGAAAACAAAAGTTCATTTCTAGTATTATTTGTTTAGCAAAAGAAAGTTTATTCAGCTTGTGGGAAATCATCTCCTAGGAGGTTGTTCTCTTTCATGTTTATTCTGCCTGATTTTAAGTCTTGCAGAGTAATTCTAATGTCCTAACCATCAGCTACTTTTTGACACAGGCTCACTGTTGAAACTGGTATTGTATTATTTCTCTTGGTTTATGAAAATGTGTTCAGATGCTAGAACTGCCATATACCTGAGTATTTGCCAGATTCAAAATACTATGTTTTAAAAAAAGGAAAAAGAGACTTAAGGTAAGGAAGGAAGGAAGGAAGGAAGGAAAGAAGGAAGGAAGGAAGGAAAAGAATAAAGTGAAGATGGAGATCATTCTGTTTACTTTTGCCTAGTGTTTCATTTACAGTGTAGAGAGATTAATTTTTTAAAAGAATGATGATTTTTGCAAAATGACAATAATCATTGAGTTCTTTAAGGAGCTTCAGCTCATGGTTCTGATCTTTATCACAAGCTCAATGGAATATGAATCCTACACCCTTATGTATTATTTTAGAACCTTAGATTCTTAAGAGTATAATCTGTGTTTTCTGTGTTTCCAAATAGACATTGAAAGCCAGCTTCTTGGGGCCATCTATCAGGGTTATGTAGCTACTTATAAAAGTCTGCCATAACAGTCCTCTCCCCGCTGGGCACATTGCACTCTGTCCTCAGGAGAGTGTACCCTATAGGGTTCAGTAGACATGCAGAGATACAGACTTAGCTGGCCAATTTGATCAACCCTTTTGATCTTTGTGGCTATGAATGGCCCAGCCAAGAAGTGAAGCAAAGGATCGAGACAATTCCTCAGATAATCTAGAAAATGATCTTTCCCTTTTCTATTATATGGCCTCGCACTTATTTACACTCAAGTAGGCTTAGTATCTTCTACTTTATTAAAATGAGGACTGTAAGAGGACTTTTCTGGAAGACCTAAGTTAAGTCCTAGCTCTGTCAAACATTTCCTAGCTGTGTGATCTTGGATGAAGCCCTGACATTCTCTTTGCTCCTCTGTATCTTCTCAGTATAACGAGGTAAGGATTGATTCCAATATGCTATATAGAAAAGTCCATACCAATATGAGATTATGTCAGTGCTGTGTAAACAGCATAATTCTTTTCCATTCAGAGAAGATGACCCTGGCCTCAGCTTCAGCTGATATACCCTTAAAATAATCAGCTTGTTTTAGAACTGGTGTATCATTTATAGATGTATAGATTTTTGTTTCCTCTAAGAATTTTCTTTTTGGATCCCAAATTTGAAGGTCAGTAAATAAGTTTGAGCAGTTATAGTTAGATATTTTTTCTATTTTAAACAAATTGAATTTAGCAAACAGTGCCAGAAGATAAAGTAGTTGGGCAAATTATGAGTGATTCAAAACAAGTTACTTCAATTTTATTTAAAAACAAACAAAAAAACATATGACGTAGAAAATAAAAGAGAAAGAGTCTTAGCTGCAGTATGCAATAAAACCAAATCTAAACTTCCTCTTTTTCATTATGAGTATCTTTACCAGTCAGAATTTGTCTTATACAAAAGAATTTAGCTTTTAACATTAATGTCTGTATTCTGAGTTCTGGGGCCCTGAAATTCATTCTTCTGAATCACTTTTCAATTGCAGTAAAGTTTTTTTTACACAATCAATTAGGAGATTGTTGTTTTGGTTATTGTATTAGCCTAGTTTATAGTTATCATGTATGACCTTAAAAAAGTAAGACTAAAATAAAATGCGTTTAAATTGGACATTGTTTACCTTTATCTGATTATGTTTAGTTTCTTACCGGGCCTCAGGTTATTGTAATGTGAAATAGTGTTCATAAAAACCTATGTCTTCCAGTTTAATCCTGGATAACAGAATATATTTATGGTTTAAATAGTAGTAAAGCTTTAATAATTTAGATTGTCTGGGATTACAAAAATTCAAAAGTATAGAATATTTAAGTTTAAATACAGTTTTATTGCATATAACTTCACTTAATCTCAGGTTGAAATCATATGTTCTAAATCAGAAGAGGATAAATTAATAGCACTGACGTTATTAACATAAATTGAATGCTTTTGAGTTTATGACTCTCAGGTTATTAGTGAATATTTTTTCCAGCCACTAAGAAAGACATATGACAGCAGAAACCATAATTTTTTTTGAATGACCTCAGTCACACCACATTATTATAGAAATGTCCAGTATCCTTTAAAAAACATCAGGAAAATGATTCCAGCCTTGCTCCTCGCTTCACCGTCTAGTTTCCTTAATTGCGTTGTGTCAGGACATTGGGACATAAATAAGACAACTGTCTGGCTTCACTAAATAGTGTGAGACAATTTTTGCTTAGGCTGAGAAAGGTAGAAAACACTTTCCAAGGCAGCTTCAGGGCTGTTAATTAAAACACAGCGCAAATAAGAGTGAAAAATAAAAATTGTGGTTAATAGTTGGGGAATGACATGAGGCTTCTCCTAACAATTTGAAAATAAGATTGTAGGCTCTAGTTTAATTAAACAATTTCAGATCAGAACAGAAACCTCCTATATTATTAAACTTCAGCAGAAACAAAGGGGCTCTGCAGAAGCATTGGAAAACATCTCTTTAATAAATTTATGTTACTTAAATTGTTTTCTGATTGTGAACTATTCTCCTGATTAGGTCTGTCTAAAAGCACCAACTGGGCTAGTTATATAGGATTAGATACTCAGGTACACCTATTTCCAAGACTATTGTATCTTTTTGCAAATTAATAAAATGACATTTAGACTGTATATTTCAGTTTCATGAACTTATTTAACAGAAACCCCACATATGGACCTGCTCTCAAAGTGTGGGAAGTAACTGTGAGACACCGCCAGCCTCTGGAATTTGGCAAATACACCAATTCAGGAAAAATGTGCTGTGAAGCCTGCCCTCCTGACCAACTACCCATCCACAAGTGATCTTTGCAGAATGTCCATCAAGGTCTCTCAATAATAAATTAACACTGAACCAAGTCAAGCTTTTCTTGCCCCTAATCATTGATGGATGATATTTTTAATCTCCACCCCTTGAGAAATGCTTATTCTCCCCATCTTGTGACATAGAACTTTTTCTCTATATTAAAATTTTCCCTTGACCAAATTTTTCAAAATCATTTTGTTTAATTTTGGCTAAACTTGTACTGAGTTCTGTTGGCTTCGAACATATAATTTACATTTATTTTTTAAAAACCCCTACTTTTCTGATTAAATAAATAGAGCATGTTCAAAAATTGGAAAACAAAGTACAATTTTTTAAAATACACATTTCCTGTAATACCACTACTTGTAGGTAACTGTTTTTTTTTTTTTTAAGTTTTCTTCTTCTGATTGGTATTAATTTGATGGCTCCTATCAATATGCTTTGTCATTCAGTGAGAGACACAATAACATTGGGGAGGGAGATAATATGTTAGGAGTAGTCAATAAGAGTACTAGTTGCTCAGTTGTTAAACCAGAATAAAGAGCCAAAGAACTATACAGAGTCAGCTTCCAGGAAACACATAATGCAGAGGTAGACACTGAAGATTTTAGATGAATAGGTGTTGTTTCTAATTCTGTATAAGCTGATAAATTTTATCCCCTACTAATCAAGTGAATGGAGAGAAAATTCCATTTATTCTATTAAGGTAGCTGATGTAATCTGAGTGAATTTTCTCTTTCCGAATCTAAATCTCATCTAATTAATAAGCAGGTCATGGCTCAAGGGTCACTTTCCTGAAGCAGTCGAATGGCTTTTACCCCTGTATTTCTCTTTTATGGTTAAACTTTCATTTTTGACTTTAAAATCTCTGGTTTAGTGTATGGGATTTAAGATCTTCAGAGGCTTGTAAAGAATTTATTAGTGCCCTCTTTCTGGGTAATGGCCTCAACACATTTACATAACTGAATAGCTTCTTAATAAAGCACATACCTTTGCAGGGTGCGGGGTGGGGGTTGCGGGCAGCGGCATGTTTTCTGAATCTCAAATTAAGACATGCAGTTTAACAAGGAAGACAGGACAGAATGTGAAATGGAACTGTCTGTTGAAATGAAGCTCAGAAGATGAGAAAGCCATAAATATGGCCACTGTGGCCCTGTTCTAAAGAAGTGTCCCCAAGGGCTTTTTATTCCAAATTAGGAACCAATCTTGTTCTTCCTCTTAATCACGTCTTAATGCTTCAGCAGGTATTTAACTTTTCCCCCCAGCTTTTGAATAGAAAATTAGACTTAAAAATAAAAATTTATGCTTTAGGATTCCAGGTATTTATAAATTTTTTAAAAATTAAGCGAGAGGTTTCAAGCAAGGAACTTCCATGGCACATAAGAGCTGTGGAAGAGAAAGGAACTTATTTCTAAATTTTCTCTGAAAGGATGCCTTGAAGGACCCTTTGCTCTCAAATTGTTAACAGTAGATTGTGGTTTAGACACAATGGCTCTTTGTCATATCAGTGTATTAATACTTGATTCAGGGAGGAGGGGCCAAGGAAGCCCTGGTAAATCCCCTCGTTAAACTGTTTTTTTTTTTCCAAATAATCAAAATGTTTGTTATAAAAAAAATAGATGGCGAACAGGAATTTATAGCTAAAATGTCTGTTTCAGTTTAATTCTCTGTTGTGGACTAGATACATCCTTAGCTTAGTTTTTCTTTTTCATATCTATAAGACTGCTGAAATTCCTTAAATCCTCTGAGCCTCAAATGCTTTATCTGTAAAATGGAGATAGTAAAATTACCCTGTTAGTATTTTGAGAATTAATGAGAGACAGATATGTAGTCAGCAGAGTTTGGGTCACTTTTCTTGCTTTTCTGTCCTCAAATATTTTCTACACCAGTGATGAGAGCTGGTGTCTATTTTAAAGAGCTTTATAATTCCATGGAGGGAGTTTTTGCCTCTTGGAGCTAGCTGAGTAAATATCAAGTAAGACACTATTTATCTTCTTTGACAATTAGCTTGCAAAGGGATTTTAATTTTTTAATAGGGAACTCATTTCAAATTTAAGTAATATTTATTACCTCTAAATTGTGAATTTAAAAATCAGAAATAGTTATTGCTTTAATGTAAACGTTTCTTAGAGTATCTTCATTTTAAGATTAATTCTAACTTAAACTATTCGGAAGATCATGTAGAAAAAAACAGAAGCTAAAAACAAACAAACAAACAAGAAACCTCTCTCATTTTCTCACAGCCCCCTCTGAAGAAAAAATAAAGGCTTTCTATCCTCTGACAAATCAGGTCTAAACTTCTCCTGGCAGATAAGCTTTTCTGAAAACTGATCTCGACTTGCTTGTGTCAATCTTTTCTAATCTTTCCTGATTTAAATTTGCTGCTTGAGTTAGGCTGGTTTTCCGTTAGTTCTGCCTACAAATCATGTCTATTTCTATCTCTTTACACACACACACACACACACACATAATTTTTTTTTGCCTTATGCTTAATCCTACACTATAAATATCTTTACGACTCTGCACCTTTTAAAGATGTTCTCAACTTTCAAAGCCCCTGTATGTGAACATACAGATTTATTTGGGGGGCAGAGTTTCAATTTTTTTCTCTCCCCTCTCCTACTTCTTCACTTCTCTCCTTTCCTATTCCTTTTCTATGTATATATTTAAGAATAGCTTAATTGTTTATAGATAATTATACATCAAGGTCTTCATTCATAAAATGTAAGACTTAGACACCTTTTGCTTATTTCTTTCTATAGAATGGGCTCTAAGAGAAAGGGAGAGAAGATGGACTCAGAGGGAAGGAATCTAGAATAGCACAGTGACATTAATAATGGGCTTTTGGACCAGACAGTCCTGGACTGGAATTCTGGTCTTAAATTTTCCCGTCTATAAAATGGGAACCCTTATAGCACAGTGTAGGTAAAATGTTTAAGTCAGAGCCTAGCACAGATCTATAAATGTTCTAAAAATGCTAATTGTGATCATCGTTGTTATCATTACTAATACAGAAGAGCTGAAAGCAAGAGATGCACTTTAATTTTATAAAACTGATCAACTGTTAACATCATAGACATGCATTAATGGTGTATTGGTTTCCTATTGCCACTGTAACAAATTACCACAAATTTGGTGTCTTAAAACCTTGTACAATTCTGGAGGTCAGACATTTAAAATGAGTGCTGTAGGGCTAAAATCGAGGCATTGGCAGGATTGTGATTCTTTCAGGATGCTATTTCTTCTGTCTTCAAGCTTCTAGAGGCTTCTGGCATTTCTTGGTTTGTGTCCTCATCACTATAATCCCTATTACAGTTGTCTTCTCTCTTTTTCCTCCCTGTGATCTTCCCAAGTCCTTATAAAAAACCTTGTAAGTGCTTTGAACCCACCTGGGTAATCTAGGATAAACTACCCATCACAGATTCTTAATGTAATCATATTTGCAAAGTCCCTTTTGACATATTTAATAACATTCACGAATTCCAGGGATTAAGATGTGACATTTTGTGTGTGTGCTTGTGGTGGTGGGAAGTGGGGTTAGGGGCATTATTCAACTCACCTCAGACAGACTGAGCACTTTGGTGCAAAGGAAGCAATAGAAGGCCAGTTGGTAACTTGCCCTTTAAACAGAAGAGCAGAAAGTCTTTATAGAAGGAACTGGTTAATGAGCTTTGACTGATAACAGAGCAAACTCTTACTCCAACAGCTCTATTTGTTATGTGTAAGTGGAAGTTAAGGTAATATGCACTTTCCTAGGCAGATACATTTTTGTGTGAAAAGTTTTATCTGTTATGGGTGGTATATCTTTCTTTACAAATTTTATTGTTGCTTTTTTATTACAACTTGAAAAGGCACATGGTCTCTTAATGGTACCTGCCTTAGATTCAGATAGTGTGTGTTCTGGGGACAGGTGACCATCTTTTCTGAACACCTAATAAGGCTGGCAAATTACCAATATTATTTATATTATTACACACATTTTCTTCATGAGGAAACTAAAATTTAGAAGCTGTAAGTTGTTCACAGTCTCACAGCAAGTAAATGCCAGCTCATGATTTGAAGCCATATTGTAAAGCTCAGCTTTCCCTCCTTTAATTTATTGCCTTCATAGAGTGAAAGACTAAATTCACCTGTTGCAGATGAAGTTGCTAAATGAGTAAGAGCAGGGCTTAGATCTAGATCTCTTTGTCCCATGCCTTATATTGAAATCCTTCTCTAAATCACTTTGTGCTATAAATTCAGAATTTTATTATATTTAATACAGTTCTATCAGTAGTGGTACTTTATTTAATTCTTTTTAATGGGAAAAATTGCCTATGTTGCTTGAGGGCAGGATCTGGGTCTTATGTTGTCTGTCCTTTGCCCCCTTTTCAGAGTTTAACATGGTGTTATTATATAAAACATAAGAAATATATTCAGAACTGCACAGAATGAAAAGACTTTAATTTCAGGCCTTATGTAATTTTAATTTTCAGAATTCAAACAAAATATGCTCATGCAGCTATCAAATCAGATATTCTTTTTATAATGAACACCTTCCCCAAATCCTTCATCTATTTATAGGAGAAAGGAAATGGATCATTTTTCTATGACTACTTCTCTATTTTTAACCCACTACCAAGTTCACTGTCTTTCTTGTCTACAGTTTAATGAATGTCAGTTAGGGGGAAAAGGGATAAACAAATCAGCAAGGTAATTGAAGTACATTCATGGACTACTTTATTTTAGGTGACTTGTCCAGGAATCAAGCAAATGAATACTTTTAAAGATTTGATAAGCATTGGTACAAAGCACTATTGCAAATGCTCTCCGATTGCAGTAATTAACTTTGTAGTCATGAAAGGGAACTCTTGATCTTCCTTCATTACCCAACATAAGAGTTCTGAAAAGAATTAACATAAAAAGAGCCTGCGAACAAACATAATGTGCAAGGAAGTGAAGATACCAGTTATTTCTCTTTCAGTCCATAGATGAGCAGTCATTGTGCAGCTCATTAAACAACAAGCACTGTCTTGGGATTAGCAATTTTCCTCAGGAAAACCAAAGAACCTGAAGAATGACCTACCTTTCATAGCCAAATAAAAAAATCACTTCTTAAAATCTGATACTTAAAAATAAATGTACCAAATATCAGTATTTAAAGCTTTTGATATAATTTTCTTATATTGCGCATTGTCATTTTTTTCTTTTTAAACAGTTAAGAGAAGGCAAAACTTGGCTCACTTTTGTTTCTCCTTGTGATTTTTGAGGTTGGTACATATATAGAATTTTATGCAGAGGGACTAATTTTCAAGGATGAGTTTATGCTTTATTTCAGAGAGAATTATTTGGCCAGTTGTTGTTAGAAATAAATCTCACTTTTATTCTTATTTTCAAAGCTGTATACATCTTGGTGAACTAACTCGTATGAATCCAAATCAAGAGTTAACTTCTCTTCTCCACAATCCATAGTGGTTTAACGACCTTTATTATCATTCAGTTGTCTTCTATAATTGAGTGTTAATGAAAATCTCTGGAATTTGTAGTGTAGAAGTGATTTATGAACTTAATACAGAACTACCTATGTGAAACAATGATATTGTAATGAAAGGGATATTATTTTTCATTTCCAGTGTAATGACTTGAAAATAGGCACTGCAGTTATTAAATGACATGCTCTTCAAATTCAAGGTTCAGCTGTGGTTAAAAGACTGAGGAGATAGTTTTTACTTCTTGGTACTACCAGGTCCATCATGATATTCTGTAAAGAGTGAGTGCTCAAAATATACTCCTTGCAATAAATTGAATCTTTATAACAGTTTAGCTCTCTTCCAAGGACTCCTACCTATTGGGTCACCCCACAAGATACTCCAGTGGCCATTCTTGGCTGTGATTGTGAGAAATTTCAAGATTCTAAGTGTAGTTGCATGTCAGCCTCAAGATGATTCTTCTCTAACATTGTGTATTGGTTTTTTATGTTGTTCTTTGTGAGCTCTTATGTTGTTCAGTGAGATCAAGCCCTTGTTTATCATCAGAATTTAGGATCCTGTCTTCTTATTTTTCTAAAAGTTTGCCATGTTTTTTTGGCCCTGATAACTTCGAAGGCTATAATCCTTTTGTTTC
Source organism: Macroglossus sobrinus (assembly GCA_004027375.1). Taxonomy (NCBI): domain Eukaryota; kingdom Metazoa; phylum Chordata; class Mammalia; order Chiroptera; family Pteropodidae; genus Macroglossus; species Macroglossus sobrinus. The sequence goes on from PVKZ01002035.1 coordinate 165,529, forward strand.
TTTCAATCACCTAGCTTCTTTGAGTTCTCTTACTGAATCCTAGCCATGAGTGCTTCTGCAGTCTGCAAGTCTACCTCTTCATGTTAAAGATCCCTGTTTGACTGTTTATTCACTACTCTATGTATAGGGGGAGATATGGAGAACAGCAAAGATAAGTATAAAGTGTGTGGACTCCAAATTGATGTATGTCCTAAAGCAGACTCTGCCACTTGCAAATTAAATGTAACTTTCACCTCTTTGAATTTTCATCTCCTTATTTCAGAATAGGTATTACTCCCCTCAAAGGGTTTTGATGAAGATTAAATAAAATAAGATAGGTAAAGTCCCTATCTTTACAAACTTTCAATAAATGATAGTGGTCTGTTCCTCAAATTACCCTTAATCTATGTCCACTCATCTGTGGTATCCATCACCAATCTTTCTCATGATGAAAGTCTACCAGTCTGGATTGTCTCCTATTACCAGCCGGTAAAGACTGCCTTGATTTTCTGCCGTTTCCTTGAGAATCTGTTCAGTCTCCAGGTCCTGACCCAATGTGCCCTACCTCCACCCTCACCTCTGAAGAACAAGAGGTCTTTCTTTGTCCTGATCACATGTATGACATATGCTTTACTATTGCTTTCTGGAATTACTTCTTTATTATTTCTTTTTTTTGTCTCCTATGATAAAAAACTATATTATAAGAAAACATTTTTTTTGAGGCAGTGCTATTTAGTGCACTCTCATTAATTAAAAAATATATGTATAGAGTGCCTATTGTGTACCAGACATTATAGAAAATACCAGGGATAGCTTGAAGACTAGAACATGCAAAAATTCCTTAATATTCTAATAAAGGAGATTGATAATAAACAAGTAAAAACATAAGGAAACATTATTATATCATATCACAGAAAGTACTATGAAGAAAATTTAAAAAGCGATGGGATAGATAGATTTGGCAAGTGTGTGTATGGCATTAGAAGAAAGACTTGAATGATGTGAAGAGGCAAGTCATTGTTAACTCTGGTTTAAGAGCAGTCGGAGAGAGAAAAGCAAGAGCAAAGGGTCTGAAGGCATGTTTGAAGAACAGCATGGTCAGTGTGGTAGGATCATAATGATTGAGAAAGAGATTAGAAAGAGATGCAGTCAAAGAGATAGATCAGGGTCAGATTATATGGACTTCGCAGTCCATGTTAGGACATTTGTATTTTATTCTAAGAAGAAAGGTTTTGAAATACAAAAGGATAGAACCAGATTTATGCTTGTTGAGAAGAATTATCACAAACTAGTAAGCAAAGCCAAAGGATGGCTATGTGTGTTTTCATTATTATATGGGATCAATGTCCAATAGGCCCTTTCAAGGATTATTTAATTCTCTAGGGAAACATACCCATGGTTGACATTCTTTTTTACTTTTGCTTATGCCCCAGACTCTGAGAAATTATAGCTTTTTGTCTATTAGAGAAGTAAATAATTTTTGACTGGTAGAAAAGGTAACTACAAAGGTTACAGTTTCATTGTCTGTAGGGCATTAACCACTTTTGTCTCTAAATCAGAAAACTTATTTCAATATGTCTTGCCCCTATACCACATTTTTCTAATTATTCTGTGAACCACCTTTAAAATCCTTCTGGTCTATCATTAATTGGTTAAAAATCTTTAATTCTACATTTGTATGAGAGTTATAGTTTTAGATTTTTTGAAAATTCTATACTTTGACATGCTAATTAAGTTCACTTTTACTGCTGAGTGGAGAATGGAATGCATGAAGGTTTTGGGGGAAAGTTGTCAAGAGTGAAAGTATGGTCAAAATGAGGAGAATGATGCAGTGAACCAAGCAATTAGAATTGTCAGGATAGCCTGGGTAAGTTGTAATGCTGAGGCTGGTAAGAATTTACTGGATTTTACATTTGATTTTGATTTTGAGATGAGACATGCTTTTAAATAGATGTGAGGTGTCAGATAAAAACAGGAATCTAATATTTTTGCTTGGACAACTGGGAAGTGGTGGTAGAGAAGAAGTAGAATTTTTGGAGAAAATTAAGAGATCTATTTAGATATGTTAATTTGAGGCACAACCTATATGTCTGTTAAATTTCCTTATGGTAATTTCCTTGTGGTTTCAAAGAATGTTTATAATTATATATATATATATTTTGTAAACATAGACAGATATACTTAAAAACACATTCATTCTATATATCTGATGTTCTAATATGTGTGTCTGTGTATACATACAATATTTGGCATAACTTTTAATGGAATTGGTAATAATGCTTCCATTCTCCTAAATTATAGAGTTCAGATTCAAGCATTAGTAAAGTTAAATTATTTCATGAACTAAAGCTCTGTTTGACTTTAAGAATCTTTTACTCTATGTTATAACTTGTCACTCAACTGAGGAAAAATTGCTTTAAAAAAACCCACTAATTCCTTAATCTTACTGAGCTTTATTTTGTTTATCGGATAATTTCTGTCTCATCTATGTCAATTTATGTATGTATTTATCAAATGAGACAAACATAGCATTAAAAACAGAAAGCATTAAAGGTATATAGATTATTATCATGTATTACTATTTGGAGAAAACTTTGCTGAAGCTTGTTCTTCAACTTCTCAATGAGGCCCCTGATTATTTAAATTGCAAATAGGCCTTCTCTATACCCTAGCTATACTGATTGCTTTCCTCTGAACTTTTGTTTCCATGGCACATCACATTTTAATTTTCTGGTTTGTGTTTATTACTTGTCTTTTCCCACTAGAACATAAACTACCTGAGTGTAGGAATCTTTGCTTGTTTTATTGACTTAAGTGCCTCTAGTACATAATAAGTGCTCAATTAAGTTAATGAATATATGAAAGAATGAAAGAGCCTATCTATAACTGGGAGAATGCTTTATAATCTTAATCAGTGGCATACAAAAAAAGGCAATTCGATCTGGTTACATACCATTTATAATAATGATTTATATACTAGATTCACCTTATTATCTTTTTCTTAGGTCAATGTTGAAATTATATTTAGTATTCTAAATATATAGTATCTAAAGTCTAGTTAAGCAGCCTCAAATATGCTTGGTAGATAAGGATTCAGCTGTTAATTGGACATGGGATTTAATCTTGAGCAAGTGATTGACAGCTGTTTTCCTTTATTTCTGTCTGTAAAATGGAATTGATAATAATAAAAATTAAACAAACCAATATATGAAAAACTGTAGAACAGTGTTCTGGTACATAGTAAATACTCAATATGATAATTATTATGATGATTCAGTAGGGGATATAAATAATTGCTACTTAAATCCATAAAAATTACACATTATGAAACTTGGCAAGTGGATAAAAAAACAAACAAACTAAAAACTTACATAATAAATCCCAGTGTGAAACACTGTTTAAAATAAACACATAATCCAGGAAAATAACAGGAATTTTCATATTTAAGAAAATCAGCTTATATATTAGAATGGTTTTTGAATTAGCATTTCACTTTTTGCCTACCTCAAGCTGATCAGTTTTTGAGAATAAAGGATTTTTGAAAGAATTTATTCTCTTTTTGATGTTCATTTTATTCTCAACTTTTGTTTCAGAGCTCTCATGGGAGAAGAAATGAAAGGGCTAAAATCCTTAAAGTTTTAAGGACAAGAAAAAACAGTAATCATCCAACAGTGAAGATAATGTCAGGCAAAAAGTGCCTCCCTTGGAAAGTTTCATCTTAATAATAACTTCAAAATCTTGTAATTTCATGGGAGGCAGTTTCCCCCTTTTATTTATTCAAATATAGGCTGACATGCAAATAGAGTGAACCTATTACAAGATGAAGGCCTATGAATTTGTGTATACTTCCCACATCTTTTATACATTCAAACAGATATGGTGTATATGTACTAGATATATCCTTATAGCCTACTATGTATCCTTTTTCTTAATCTCTGCTCTGGAGTAAAGGTGGAAACTACTCCCAGAAGAGGTTTAACAACCCTTTTTCTGTTCTTTAAAAAATTTGAGATCTCCAGTGAAAGCTGTCTGTGTTTCACATTAGAGAAAATCATACATCCAAGGGAAGGAATGGGGTCAAGTCCTCTGAAATCCCCAGAATGATTTCTCATTTTATATGTGCAAATTCAAGTTTTTTAGCTTCCTTCCCAAGCTCCCTCATTTTTAAATTCAATATTCATCACAAAAATGTTAAGCTTGCCCTGTCCAACCTAAGGCTCTTGATTCTGACTCTGCAAAGCTATCCTTGCTCCTCTTTTCCCCACCTCTAGCCTTCTCAATCCCATTAGCTCCCTAGATGCTCAATGGAGAAATGTACAATTCGTCCTTCTTTTCTCTCTTTCCCTCACCTCCGCTGATAATATATATTAGCGAGGTTGATTGAGTCTACCTACAAAATTTTTATTTTGTATCTGTGTACTTTGTTTAATTTTCTTGGTGATGGCTCACTCCATTCCACTCTTCCCCTCATAAGATGAATCTCCCGTGGGCCTTCCTTCAGTTCCCTGGCACTCCAGTTTCTTTCTTGACTTGAGCAAGACCTGATCCCTCTGCTAGGACAGTCTGCATTTTCTTATTTAGATGTCAGCACCTCAGTGATGACCCTTATGACCCATCTGTCTAAAACAGGTCCCTCGGCTGTTGTTGTTAGTCTGTGTCTCAGAAACTTGTTTTTTCCCTTTGCTGTACTTCCATGATTTATTTTATTTACTTTATTAACAAAGCTTTTCTGTTTCATCATTTTTATCCTCAGCACTTAGCTTAGTCCTAGAACATGGAAGATACTTAGTGAATAACTATTGAATACATGGATGATTAATTTACCAGTTATAGTCTGTCAGATATTTAAATTTTTTTAGAATTTATAAGCAAAAATTTAAAGGCTTTTATATAAAAAAAGAATAAGCCCATGATAGATTTCTTAGAGAAAGCTAAAAAATTTTAAGCTTCCAATTTCCTAATTTTTATTGTAAAGCTCAGTTCATCAAGAGACCTCTATGTAGAAATATTTTCACAGATATTATTTTTTAAAATCAGAGTCATTTTCTAATTTCAAAAGTTACATCTTTTAACTATTCACTGACTGTTTTAGGTCAGAATCTTGTGTCCTGAAAATCTATTTGTACAATACCACATTTGTCAGAAACATTTTCTCTAAATAAGTGCAAAATATTAACATTATGCTACCCTAGTGAAGTTATTTTGGTCCAAATCTTTCAAAGTTAAAGTTATGTGGCAAGCAACTATTTTCTTGAGGAAAAAAATAAATAACATTTATTTTTCAATTATGCATTTATCCTTAGGCTCTTATTATTTGTGATTATTTTTTCTGCTATGTTTCATTAGTGTATTCAGCCTTATAATAAAATAACATTTGTCTAAAATGAGACTAATTTTAGGATAAATCTATCTATTGCTTCTCACCTTTTTAATCTCGGAAGGTTAAGAGTTTGTGGTAACTTTCTATACGGTGTAGCTAAAATGTATGGCTGGTTGTTGGGATAAAGATAATAGAGGTGACTCAGAATTATTTCCTGAGAATTCATGGTTTTGAATAAATATATAAATAGAATTCATTGATTAAGACTACATCTTAGGACACCAGAGACTTGGAAAGACTGATATAACTTGCTTTTTATTTCTTAACACTCTGTCAACATATAAGACCAAATCCTCATTTAAATTAAAAAAAATCTTTTAAAAATGTATACAAATATTATATATATTTATATATATTTAATATATATATTAAAGAGTACGGTTGGTGAGTATAGTGTTTTATAAGCTAAATTAGGCCAAGTTAATAATGTTGTTCTAAACATCTATATGCTTAACTAAGTTTTTGTCTGCTTTTTAAAAAATTAGTTACTGAAATAAAGTCTCCCTTATGATTGTGAATTTGTATATTATTTCTTTAGTTCTGTCAACTTTTGCCTTATATAATTGAAATTTATACTCTTAGATATTTACACATTTATGATTTTACAACTTTCTATAAACTTGACCTTTTTTATTACTGTGAAATATGCATCTTTATATCTTGTACTTCTACTTAAGATCTACTTTGTCCAATATTAATATAATGATATAAATTTTATTTTAGTTAATGTTTACTTGGTAGATCTATTTTTATCATTTTACTTTCAAACTACATGTGTCCATACATTTAAAGTGTTTCTTTCATAAATAGAATATTTCTGCATTTTGTTTTTTACTCAGTGTGACAAGTGTATTTTAACTGGGACTCAAGTCCATTTACACTAAATATAATCATTGATTTAGCTCCCTTAAGTATACCATTTTGATATTTATACTTTTTATCCTACCATATACTTTTTAACCATATATCTATGCTTGTCGATCCTTCATTGCTCCTTTTTGGGGGCTTCCTTTGTATTTATAAGTTCATCATTCATTATTATTCTTCCATTTTTAAAGTCTTTTAAGATTTACTTTTCCTTTTATTAATTTTAGTGGTTACATTATCAATAAAAACATACTTTTACTGGTTCCTGAACATGCAAAATACAGCCATTTAATTTCATTTCTCTGCTTCAACTTTTGGTGCTAATCTTGTCATATATTTCACTTATATAAACTTCTACATATTAATTTCTATACATTGTAAATTCCACAAGATGTTATATATTTTTGTTTTAATAGTCAGTATGCACTTATTTTTACCCCTAAATACATCATTTCTTTTGTTTCCTGTAGTTCTGTGTTTCTATGAGATTATTTTCCTTCAACCTGAACAAGTACCTTTGGTATTTCTTGTGATGTAGGTCTACCTGCAAAAAAGCTCTGTTTTTATTTCTCTAAAAATATCTTTAATACTTTATATATGTCAGTCCATTGTCTTCTTGTTTCCACATTTTTCTTTTGAAGAGTCAGCTGTCAATCTTAGTTTTTTACTAAAGGCACATACCCCTGTCCCCTTTAGGTACTTTTTAAAGTGTTCTTCTTGCTTTGGTTTTTAATAGTGTTACTATGTGCCAAAATGTGGCTTTATTCATATTTTTCCTACTTAGTGTTTTTATAGTTTTTTGAATCTTAAATAAAATTAGACATTTTTTATTAATTTTGAAAAACTCTTGGCCAGTACCTTTCAAATATTTATGTTTTGCTATTCTGTCTCTTCTCCTCCAAGGACTCTGATTACACATGTTAGATCTTTTCATTGAATCCTATATTTCCTTTATAATTTTCCCTATCGTTCTTTTTTTCTTTTATAGGCATTAATTTTGACACTTTGTTGTCATGTCTTCATCAAATTATCTATTCTGTTATTTCTAATCTGTTATTGAACTCATCTAATAAGTTCTTAATTTTAATTTTTATATTTTCAGTTGTAGAATTTCAATTTGATTCAAGAATTTCAGGTTTCTGCTGAAAATTTCTATTCTTTTCTTTATTTCCTTGAATATTTTAATCATGGCTATTTAAAAATCCCTATGAGACAATTTTGAAATTTTGATGCCTGAACATCTGGACATTTATTTCTATTACTTGTGTTTCTTTTGGTTTCCAGTTACTTTGTTCTGTTTTTTGTTTGTTGGTTTGTTGATTTTAGCAAGTCATCTATTTGAAAAAACACTGAACATTGTAGACATCAAGTTAGGTATCAAGTTTTCTTTTGCCAGCCAGATATAGTGACAATGTGTTATCATGATCTCTTACATGGTTCCTTTTGGTCTTTGTTAGGGCTGGACTATTTCTTAAATGCCCTTCCTATCAGGTTAGGTTTTATGGGCTCTCAACTCAAAGTTTGAGATACTAACTAAGCTTCTCTAGTTTGCAGGGGCTTAAGCACACTGATCTCTGTTTTTTCAGCAGGAGACATCTCTGGAATATCTGCTCTGCCATTTAGCCTTCAACTGTTTTTTATGTTGTGTTTCTTGGAGATTCTCCCTATGTACCACTTGGGAAAAATTAAAACCATATTTTGGGGCTCCCCATTTAAAGCTCTCTTCTTTCTTGAATTTTGCTCCTTAATGTCCAGCTTCTCTGGTAGCCCTGAACTCTTAACAGTTGTCTCTTCAGTGAAGCAAGACCCATTCTTCCTAATTCAGCTCTATTACCCCAAGTCCATGCAAACTGGAAAGTTTATAGAGAAAAATACCCACCTGAGGTACTGTTCTTCCTCTAAGAGTCATAGCTGCTCAATTTGCTGCTTGCTTTAGTTGCTCTTCAGGAGCTTCAAACAGTTGTATTTCATATTTTGTCCAGGATTTTAATTGTTTATAGTCTGAGGGTTAGTCTGACATAACTAATCTATCTTGCTGATTATGGAAAATGAGGATTATTATTTTTAAGCTACTGATTAAACATTATTTGCCAGGTATGTTGCTCAGGGATTTAATTATCTCATTTTATCTTCACAGTAGTCTTTGAATTAGCTATTCTCACTTTGTTTGCAAAGAAACTGAAACAGTATAATTAACTAGCCCATACCACACAGTAAATTATGTATCTAGATCTGTTTGATATAGACAGAGGGAGAGAGAGAAAGACAGCTTGTTTCAGGCCCTTACAATGGCACCAGGGTTTTCTTTACTGTTTTTGACTGATGATGCCTTGTCTTTATAGTGTTATTTTACTTCTGTAGAAACTAAGCTTTGTAATCTTTACTGGTAATAAAATAAGAGCAAGGAAACAAGAAAAACTTGTTAATTATGTCCTCAATGCGTTATTTAAAAACTTTTGAGTAAACAATGTATGTCATAGCAATTGTCTTTGCTGCTTTAATTGGTACTGGAAGAAATCTTCCAATAATTCAATAAATTTTAAACTGCTTTCTTTTGTTTTCTTTTGCTGTTCTACAGTTTGTTAATTGAGGCTATAAGACATGCTGCAAGTATAAGCAAACTTAGTGTTTTATATAATGTGAAATTGAACCTAGCTATAACTTTGAGCATGAAAGAAAACACTAAGTACCAAGGTCTGAATGAGTGTACAGGAAATAAGTGGCAACATCTATGTTACTTTGTGCAGGATATTTAATCCTTATACCACCTCTCCAATTCAGGTTATTTTTTTTAACAGATGAGGAAACTGAGGCATAGAGAAGTCTAATAAATTGCTCAACATCATGAATCCAGAAAGTGACATAGGTGGGATTTAAAACATGACTGTCTGGCTTCCTAACTCTATTTTACAGAAATAAAAATATTCAGAAAAATCTCAGTTAACTTGAATTTTTGAAAAATAGGATGTTCTTAATAATTGATTCTCTGATTAGGTTATAAGTAATATCACCATATTTTATTTTAATACTAGTTAGAAATTTTATTTAAAAAATCATTTCACAATATATTTCTCAGATACTGATAAAAAGAAAATTTTCTAGAGATTTTAAATAAAATTTTGAGGGAAAAGAGAAAAATTATGGATGTGGAGAAATAATAACTATATAGGCTATGAACATTTCAAGAATTATAACAGAATCAGAAAACTATTATTAGAAGCAAAGACTGATTACCATATGACTATTTATTCATTCATTCTGCAAGCATTTTATTACATCCTGCACATTAAAAGAAAACTGTTACTGAATATTTAACATGTGACAAATAATGTAGTAGGTAGTTTGAGAAACATTATTACATTTGATATTAACAATACCTCTTTGTGGAATATACTATCATCACTTTCAGTTGAAGAAACGGTGACTTAGTTGGCATTAATAATTTGTGCCTTATCAGGAAGCTAATGGCTGTGCAAATGGCTGGAATAGGCTTTAAGCCCAGAACTGAGACTCCAAGAGCAAGGCTATATTTTTGTAGGGTGCTGATTCAAACATTGGGGAAAGGAGATAGCAGTCTCAGGGAGGGGCAAGACAGAGTTTGGGACCACAAAGAACTTTATAAGAGCTGATAGAAGAGATAAGAAGACAATGAATATAAATCTAATGGGAAAGAATGTGATACATATCATAAATGAGATGCAATATTTAGGTCTTCAAAGGAGGGAGAGATTACTTCCAGCTGTGATAATTGAAGAAAAATTTTGAAAAAAAGAAATTGGTTAAGTAAAAATCTGAAGGACACCTCATAAACTATAACCCATGATCATGTGTTCATACAGCAACCAATGCAGCCTTTCTGTGTTTGAAATGGACATGTCTGCTCCCTTCTCTGAGTTCCTAAGCAATCTGAACCTTTAAAAAAAGGTAACTGTCACTTTCTATCTTGATTTGTGATTAAATATGCATATGCTTTTCCTATTACCTCCTTCAAGGTGGAAACTATTATTGCTCAGGTGGCTCCCTACAGTGTCTGGCATGGTACCTGCAATATTGCAGGTGTTTTCAAAACCACTCTCCCTTAGTGTCAGTGACAATGTGCTCTCTAGGCTGTCTTCTTACCTCTTTGTTCTTGCCTCAGGCTCTTAAGGCAAGAAGGTACTGTCCTTGGTGTTCAGTTTTCTGGCATCTACCTCTCACACAGAACCTGTTGGACTTCATGCGATATCACACTTCGGTGATATCCCACATGCTAATGCCTCCCAAATTAATAGATACGTCTTTTAAGCTCTGGAGTGGTTTGTACAGCTTCCTGGCATATATCCCTATCTGTGCATCCCTGAGGCACTCTGATGTCAATTTGTAAACTGAACTTGTTACCTTCCTCTCCTCCAGACTTCCAATTCTTTCTATGTGGTCCACCTCAGTGAATGTTATGGCAAAGCCATCCAGGCACCCAGGTTATTTTTTACTACTTCCTTCTCTTCTATCTCTACTTATTGACATCTACTTGGTCATTAAGTGCCTTCACAGTTGAGGAGACCATTCTTCAATCTCTGCTCCATAAATCCTCATGGCCATTGTCTGAGTTCATACCTCATCATTTCTCATTTAGATTACCTCAGAGTCTCCCTGTCATTAGGCTTGCTCTCTTTTTCAAACTGCTACCCAGAAGTATTTTAAAAATACAAATCTAAAAATGCCATCCTCTTTAATATCTTGGCTCTTCAGTACCCAATGGATAAGAACTAAATTGCTCATCATGGCAAATAAGAACAAACACCTTTTCTCTACTTCATCCCTTGTTTGATTCTGCTTCAGACCAAAGTCCTCTGCATACTAAGTTCTATTTCTCTGCTCCTTGGCACAGTAGCTCCTTATTCCACTTGGAATATTGACTTTTTTTCTTTGTTTGGCCAACTCAACCTTCAAAAACAAGCTTTATAGACATATCCTCTAGGAAGCCTTCATGACTGTCCCTCTAGTCTTGATTAGGTATCTCTACTATTTGCTGAAATAACACTCTGGGCTTATCTCTAGCATCATTCTGATCACACCAGAGCTGAATTATTTTTACTTAACTATTCTCTTTTCCTCACTTTCTAAGGTATTTTGAGAGAAGAAACTTTGCTTTCAATATGCCATAATAACTAGCTCATTCTCTAGCATATTGCAAGAACTTAATAAATAGTTGCTGAATGAATAGATAAAGAATGCTTGATGAGTAACTAAGCTATAGTCAGAGAATAAGGAATTCACATTCTTTAATGGGAAAATTGAACTTGATTAGTTTTTGGGGCATGCTGCATAATTTTATACACCATGGAAATATGTCTTTGATTTTCTAATCTTCATCATGGCTCCACCAGACTTCTTCCCAAACAAAAAAATAATGCAAGTATAAATTAAAATACAATTCAAAACCAAGGATAATAAACAGAACATCCCTAAGTTTGAATTAACCTGAATCCAATGATTATTACTTTCTTTGTAATTTATTTTATCTTACTGAGTACATAAACTTGCAACTCTCACAAGCTGTGGATAATTGAATATTTTGATGACATTTACATAAAATATAAATGCTATATGTACATGATTATGACATGCATTACATTTTAGTTCTACTATATTTTTGCTTTTTATGTGACTCCAGATACTGATATATATGAAGTATCTGTAGATCTATTTGGAGTCACAAAAAAGCAAAAATATAATAGAATTAAAATATAATGCATACTTATTATATATGTCTATGTACATCTATTTATTTATCTGTATAAGTATCTACCTACCTATATATTGATGTTATGTTGTCTTGTCTGGAAATGTACTAGTTAAGTGTGAGAATTGTTTAACTCGTCAGTATGATTTTAAAAAATCCTGAATTTGTTTTTCTTTCAAAGATACTGGGCTGTCCTGTTAGAATTAATGAACCAACCTCTGATACTGTGAGTTTATGGGTGTGGACTGTAAACTATAGACAGTGTCACTGATTTACATTGCTTGTTTTGTCAGTACTTGTATCTTCACTTCTGACAAAGGGATTTGAATGTTAAACACTCACTTATTGCAAGAACTCTTTTTCTCAGGAATACAACCTAATTTTAAGCTTTTAAATGGGTTATTTATTCTTTGAAATGCAGGGCTAGCTCTACGTTTAGTTCACCATTGTCAGTGTTTCTATGCTTGTTGAAATCTTGGAGAAGAAATATAAAATTATAGAGAAGACAGGATTTAAAACAGAAAAACAAAGAGGTAAGATGTTATCCTAGCATTCAAATATGTATCAAAAAATTTTAAAATATTTCTTTAGGCATATCTTAGGCATTGCTCATTGTTCTATCCATTCATGCTTGCCAGCTGCTATTGACATAAATTCCCCAACCCATTCCACACCCTGGCCATCAAAATCTTTCCTAAATGAAAAATGGAGATATTGATAAATAATGTAGATGCCTTTATTAAAAAGTCTATTCTCTCCTGATTGATTCTGAAACCTATTAGTGTCTTATTCTTTCTGTCTAATTCAATTAACATGATAAAGTATAGTAAATATTCACAGAAAAAGAAAATGCAAATGCGATGTAGTATCTTTTACTTTGAGAAACTGATGGAATATTAGACTTATTCGAGATGGCTCTATTGTCATAGCTAGTGTAGAGATGCCCTGTGATTGTGGGTCCCATAACTTTTGCTGAAAAGCTTTCTACAATGAAGAGTTTGCTACATTAATTTTGTTATAGCTCTAATTGTCAGAAGATATTGTGAGGAGAAAACCATCCTGTTTCCTGTGGAGGTGTGTTACTCATGCTACACAAATGCTGTGGTAATTGTGCAGTTTTAAGATGTAACTGAATAGTAAATTTGTATTGTGGTTTGCACTAGAGAATAGGAAGAGAAACCCTAGGAGAAAGGAGAAAGTGCTTAGCTTTCCTTGATCTGGGCTTCCAAGGGGAATAGTAAACTTGTGCTTACTACTTGTAGACAGGCCAGGATTTAGGAATTGTGATGGATCAAAAAGAGAGACTTTAAAATTGTGTTTTTCCTTGGTGACTAACATGTAGCTAATTCCTGAGAGCATTTGGAACGCTATGAGCCTTAACTTGTACTCTCTGTAATCATTCTTCCTCTTCAAACATTTAGTATTTAATGAAGTCTCATCGAAAGCTTTAATCTGTCTAAATTATACTATAGAATACAAAGAAAGAGTATTTTGTTTAATACTGTGTATTAAAGTGGGGTATATTAAATTGAGAAGAGACCAGTGCAGAATGAAGGCAGCTGAAAACAAGTATAAAGAACTTTTAGGGAGCTAAATGCACCAATTCATACTTTTAGGACTAAATATTGGAGGTTGATGTTTTATATTATTAAAGTAGGCCATATTGTCCCAAGATTATTCTTTACAACTTTACCTTATGTTTTTCTTATGAAACTGAGTCATCCTTCTGGAGATATTCTGAATAAAAACAATGTGAAAATGTATTATGCCAATTATGATATCCTCCTAAACCCTTTCTTCCAAACCGACCATGGTTTCTTCAGCAGTCCTCATGCCTTCTGGTTCCTATGTGCTTTATCATTATGATTACTCATTTCTAGACCCTCATATGCCTTTCAGAATGTAGCATGAAGAACTGCTCAACATATTAGCTGAGCACTGGGACCCTGTAGAGAATGATGGGGCCACTGCTTTTTTTGTTCTACATACCCAATTTCCATACCATTCCATTTTTCCAGTTTTTTGAAATTTTTTGATTAAGAAAGTATTGTGATTATTTTACCCTGTGAGCAAAAAGAAAGAAAATGAAGTTCATATTGCATGTATTTTGTTTTAAATGTATAGTTTTGAGTAAATAAATTTCAAATAAATTTGTATTGGTTAACTTGAACTAGCCATCAAAATAATTTGATTTATGTTTTTAGATAACTTTGTCTTCCTTAATAAAATAAGTCAGTGAATAATTAGATATGAACTTCTCTGGGCAGGTTTTGGGAGTAATGAGCTAATAAAGTATGAGCCATGGGAAAGACAACTCAAGGAGACCAGTTCCTAATAAAGAGATTTAAAAGGATGGCTGAGGGAGAGAAAAAGGAGAGAGGCAGGAATGTGTAGTGAGCAACTGGGATCAACACCTTTACTTCTATTTTCTTCCTAGTCTGCTGTAAACAATAAAAGTATCTGTCTTCTTTAAAAATTTTGGCTGTTCAGTGTGTCCCACATAGGTGTGGTAAGATTTTTCTGGATAGCTCTGTGTGATCCTTCAACAACTAGGTAATCCTTGTGGCTATGTTGAACTTGCAGATGACTAAAAATCTTAGGCCTTTTTCATAGAAAATGCTAACAAAAAAATTCTTTCATCCTGTATTTTTTAAACCTATATTTTTAAAAGGCACAGTTCTTTATATTTAATCAAAATAGCTATGTGTATGTATGTATATATTCTTAGCTTTGTCACATAATTTATTATAATCTTTTAGAATAAAAATTAATATATTTAAACATATTTTCTTCCACAAATTGATAATAACTATAAATATTATATGCCTGTCATCTACATATTTATCACCCTGATCATATAAAATGATCAGCTAAGAGATTAGAGTCCCATAGCAAATCACTGCAGAGAGTGAGTGAGTCAGGGGTTATACATTAATCGATATGATGTGGATCGTTTATTATCCAGCCATTAATATGTACTTCTAACCTATTACTTTGAGTCTGTACCAATCTGTCTTGCCCACAGTTATAACAAGAAACTTCCAAATGCCACATGAAATCAAGAAAACCATTGTTTATCATGGAATTTCAGAAGTAAAATGAGTTTAGAAATTATGTACCATATTCTCACCTTGGAGAAAATATTGATTTACTAACTACACTTTACATTGGCCTTATAGTGCCAATATTCTGAATCAAGAGTTGCATATGAGCTTCTAAGGGATCAAAATCTCCATAAGGTCTATTCTAAAAACAATATTATGATCACTACATATAGTTTTTATAACATATCTCATTAAGTCTTTGTTGCAAAGTGGATACATTTTTTTTGGTCCATTTCCAGATTTTTATTTCCTTTCTTATAATTGCAGTGATTTCTCTCAGAGATAATGTCTGGAATATCATGATTACATCTGTAAATTCCTCCTAGATAGTAAAATTTATTGAGCTTGGAGACATGAAATTATTTAACCAAGTTAGGTGCTTCCTTAGAATAATCTTAGCCACCCTGAAATCCCATGTTAGCCATGAGCTTTCCTTCCAATGTGATGACTTACTTTGACAGAGAAAGAGAAGCCATGTTAACATGACCTTCTCTGCTTAGAGGAATGGGTGTAGCCCATTCTTTTCTTCTTATTTTAAACATAACTTTTAAAATTTTTTTCATCTTCCTTAGAATTATTTATAAGCCTGAGTTATTGCTGATGCTTTTCTGACACTGTTCTTAAAGGTTTCTACCATTGTTTTGTTTTCTATTTGTAGTTCTGTGCTTCTTCTTCCACCTTTAGTACATGACCTTTAAAATGTTTTTTTCTGTTTAGAAATAAAAAATCTTCACTGAAAAAAAAATAAAAAACCAGAGACCAGTATAAGAAATAAAATAAAAACCAATACTCAACTGAAATTCAACCGCTTAGAAATAATATTTATATTTTAACATATTTTATGCATATGTATTCTTTTGTTAGGGTCACATACACATTCATATTTCCAGCCTGCTTTTTTAATTTATAAGATTTTTTCCATAGCATGCAATATTTATATGCAATATAATTTTAATTGTTTCAAAATATTTTATTATATGGAATTTATTTACCCATGTCTTTTTTTGGGGGGGAAATGTGAGCTCTTGTAATATTTTGCTATTATAAATAAAATTATGTTGAATATTCTTATGCCTTATAAATCTCACCATATTGGACAGTTCCCTACACAGCAATAATAATTTATTTCAATAATTTTTATTTTTTCTTATGTGATTTTTAAAATTTGTAGAATCAAAATTTAATTTTAGAGTTTCTCATACCTTGTGATTCATTTTTTTTTTTAATTTAAAAGAAAGCCTTCTGCTATCTCTTTAAAATTTCAGAAAATTTTTTCCTAGATTAGAGTTTATTTATTTGGCTAGATGACGTATTTATCTTCTCCAACACCACCCATCAATTCCCCAGTCAGCTCTTCCTTCTCAGCCAGACTTAAAATTACAGAATAGTAAAGTGCTAGAGTTGATAAAGATCTTAGCAATTTTCTTTTATAATGCCCTTGTTTTCAGGTAAATATGTTTTTTCTCCCCTGCGGTCTTCTAAAAGAGCAAATTGCTAGCAGAGTGACATTTCTTGTACAGATTTGGTGACAAAACATGCTTGACCTGAGCAGAAGGCTAATAGGGCAAAAGAGAAATCTGGAGCTAGAAAGCATGGTTTGCTCAGGTGAGAGGAACTGTGCCTCTAGATAATGCTAAGAAGATTAATAGTACAATTATGATTGATCTTTCAGTTTTTAGAAGGGCATTATCTGGTAACTGGGAATCTAGGGTTCTAGGACTACTTTCCTCGAAAGATATAGTTTTACAAGGTGTCAAGGTACTAAGTGAATTAGTATTTAAGCTAACAATCTTGTCGCAATTAAGGCCTTTAATGGTAATTGGAGATTAAGTGGAAATCAAGGGTATAAATGGGGAAATGCAGAATAAGTAAGGGAAGACTCAGGGTAGTAAGCAGGAAGATATTTAGGCCTCCAGATAGTTAGATCAACACTGAGTTTAAGGCTACTATTGGTGGGTTTGAATTTAATACATATTATCTACCCCAGTCAAGACTGGCTTAAGGAATGTATGAGGCTGCGATTGCAAGCTGAAGGTTTTGATGCCTGCTATTATGAAGGACTAGACTGGAGAAAAGGCAAGAATGACCAAAATCAAGGCATGACTGTACTAGATACTCTGTTTTTTATTGAAAAAGTTTCCAGCGGATGAAAAGATGATTAAATACCATCTTTGTCATGATTTTACCCCACCTCTGTACAAGAATCAATTAGAAAAGCTTTGTTTATATACTTCATCTAAATATATGGCCTACATTATTGTGCAACTTCCAATAGTATTTCTGTCTCTTTTATGCTTACTCAAATAAATTTTGCTTCTGTGCCACTATTTTGTCTGTATTTTTAAGCAACTGATTGCATCTTCTTATATGAGAAGATAAAATGTGACCAATTTTAATTTTTTGTAACAAGGTATATCTTTTAATTTATGTTTGTACCATTGAAATTAGAATGTACCTATTTAAAACAAAATTTACTATGTTTATTAGACTTATTCTTTCTGCCTCGGTATATTGATTCGAGGATGTATTTCTCATATTCCCAATAGCCTGCTGTTTTTTTTTAAAAATAGAGATTAACTTGGCATTTCTACTTGATGTTAGTTTTTCTATGTCATTATATATATTGTTTTTCATGCTATTTGGTCTTATACCTTTATTGCGATTTTTTTCTCTTCATATTTTAATTTCAAAATATTTTTAATTGGATCAGCAACTCTTCTAAGAGATATTTTTTTTCCCATGGTCCTTGTAAGATGTACTTCATCCTTTGCCAAAAGCTACATCAGATACTTCAGTAGTCTTTACAGAATTTCTTGGCTTGGACTCATATAAACATATTGATAAAATTCGTGTAGCTTCTGCTGAGAGCCTGAGCTTGGAAAAAAAAAAAAGCCTAAGTCTTAAAACTGGCTTTATTTATTTTTTTCCTAATGGGACAATACAGTGCCTAATGCAGTCATGCCCTTCTTTTGATATTTGAGAACTTATCTATTGTTTTTAATACTTGTCTCATGTATTTCCCATCACTGAAAGAATTAACAAAATATAGTTTTAAAATTAAAAAATAATTAAAGTCTCATTATTATAAAAAGTCTATACTGTGAATTATTTTTGGTATCTTTATTCCGTGAACATATTTAAACGTTTCTTCTGAAACGTTTAAATATATGGAAGATTTTAAAATAAATACAATGCTTCTTTTAGCCAGAGAATCTTGGTTTTCTCCTATTTTCTTTAGATTTAGGTCTTCCCACAGAACATGAGAAAACCAAACTTGACTAAAAGTCAATAGAATTGTTATTCTATTTAGAGTATAATTCTTTAGGCTAATGATTTCAGAAAATTGATTGTGATATTACTCCTTCATTCATTACCCCAATTTGCAAGTTTACCCAGGGCATGTTAAGCCCAATTTTGGTTATCTGTTGTTAGTACTGCTATTCCAGGGCCCCTGGTAGGATATGGGCTCTCATTCCCCTTGAATTTGTTTTTCTGGTTCACAGCCTAAGATTGCTTGAGCATTGCCTTATGGTTATCTTGAGGGTGCCAAATCAGGCAGATGCAGAACATTCTGGAATTAAGGATGTGGTATTTCCCTTAAAGCCTTGTAACTGAACATAGCTCACCATTTCTAGCCTGCTACGAAGAGTCTGTAAATTTTACTTGAAGGTAGTGTTACTCTAGAAGGACAAATGATCTATTTAGCAAATGTCAGACCTTGATTGTACTCTTGGTTCTCCAAGAAACACTGAGGATGAAGTATGTCATAAAAAAATAAAGACAGACACTAAGATTTTTACCAACTATTGTAGCATCTGTTATCCTAATTTGTACAGAGATATAAGTAATATATTGCACTTGGTGAGCTTAAGATCCATTTACATGTAAGAGAACATGCTAAAGTTATTATAATAGAAAACAGTTATTATAACAAGAAGAGGTATTAGGGAAACAAAATGAGTCTTCAGTCTAGGGACTGGGAGTTATATTTCTAAGATGGCTTCCTAGAATAAGCTATATATGAGTTGGGTCTAAATAAATGAATATAATTTAGTCATCAAGGGCAGGAAATTCTATGTAGAGATTGCAGCCTGTTTAAAGTCTTAGGGTCAAGAAACAACATAATCTATAGGAAACAAAAAGAATTTTGTTTTTAGAAGATACTATATGAAAAAGGAACAATGGGAAGTGAAGTTGTAGAATGACTTTGGGTTCAGATAATTGAGAACCTTGTAAACTATGTAAAGAAACTTTGAATGTTGCCTGTGGGTAGTGGGTTTAGTTTAGCTAAAGATGGCTAGGAGGAAAAAAATATAAACATATTAAGAGTTAAAAAAAAACCTCTTGAACTTAAATGTGGAGATAGAGGTAGGAGTCAAGTTTGACTAATACTTTTCTTGCTTGGTTGGTCAGGTGGATGGTGGTGCTAAGACAGAGTAAGGGCATATTTTTTGGATAGTGAATGGATTCAATTTTGGACACTGAATTTGAAGTGTATGTGAGATGTCCAGATGGAATGTCCAGAATAGATCTATCAGTAAAGAGACCAGAATCATCAGCATATGAGAGAGTGAAATTATAAAGATGAATATGATAATTTAGGAAAGGTATATAGAGTAAGAAAAGCAGTCTTTTGATAAAGCAACCTGGAAGCAGTTGGCCTATAAAATGCACTTCAGGACGGCTCAAAGGAAACCAGAAAAGGTAGTCAAAGAAACTTGAAAAAGTAAATGGTTTGGTTTCAGGCTTTAGAGAGAGCATATTATTCTCTGACAATAGGAAAAAGAAGTCAAGAATAGGCTTGCATCTTAGATTGTTTTGAGCTGGACAGATAATTGAGAGAAATCATTCTTAATGGTGCAGGTTTTCCAGATAAAGTAGAAGGCAAGATCATCTGCTTCAAATAAAGGTAATAATAGTTGAGTAGAGAGGAGAAGCTTTGGAATAGCTATAAAAGAAAAACAAAAACAGAGTAAGCAAGGACTATGGATGAATTGTACAGAGTAATTAGCTGAAGTTTGGAGTCCATGTCTTTGAAGTAAGTGATACCAGCAGAGAAATACAACGATATATACAACTGGGACTCTTCCTGTTTCACTTCAGCTGGACCCCCAAAGCTGATAACAATACCAGAGAAACAGCATACCTATTCAAGATATGCTGAAAAATTGTGAAATTTGTTTTGAAGCCTTAGTTCACCACCTTTCTTAAGTATAAGAAAGAAGTCAATATTGCTCAAAGAAGTATTGAAGAAGAGATACACTTTTACAGCAGTCATACTAGAGAATTACTCAGTTTTCTTGGGTATCTCCCATAGATGCAGGAAGTATACCTGTTATTAAACTTCTACTTGCTTTTCTCATGTTTTTTCTATTTATTATAGGAGTCTCAGCCAAAAACATAGAAGGATAGAGGAAAAATTATTTTTCTGTCCCTAGAATGAGTGATTGACATGGGAACCAGAAAATGAGAAAGTTGAAAAGATTGGAAGTTGTACTTAGGCACCTCTAGATTAAGGTAATTCTCAGTGTTGACACATCCTAAGTTTAAAAAAAACTTGAATAATTCATTTCAGCAAATAATATTGAGTATGTTATAAAATGGAGTATACCTGCAAATAACTTGTGAGAGCTTAGAAAGAGACAATTATAAAAATCTAAATATAAATTTATTAGAAATAAAAATATGGGCACAGAATTTAGTAAAATCAATAATTGAGAGGCATTTTATAATGTGTACTCACTATGTGCTAGACAGTATGTAACTTCAGGAGATAAAAAGATGAAAAGTTATTTACCCTTGAGTATTGAAAACTCCTGTGAGAGAGTCATACATGAAAATGCATAATTATTATACAATGAAGTAAATGAAATGATTGCAGAAACATGTGGAAGGGAGTATCTAGGAAGCTGAGGGAGTAAAAAAAATCTTATCTTGGATTGAGTGTCATCATATTTAAGTTTTAAAAGATGAGTGAATATTAGAATTTTTTAATTAAGAAATAAGAAGAAAGATATTTTGTATTTCAGTTAGAGGTTTGGACATATTTCATGAAGGCTGCATTTGAGATAAACTTTCAAAGGAAGTGATGAGAAAGAGAAGAAAGGAAAACAGACTATCTTTTGAGAATGGAGAGTTGTCCAGTGCTTAAGATAATTAGAAAATAAATATGAAAATGTACTTTAGGACCACCCAATGAAAAACCTTAAAGGCTTGAAGACACTTAATAATAATACATATTTAAGAGGAAATAAAGTTCTGAAACAGGATAGTGAATGAATGGATGAAAAAGAGGAATGGATTTCATAGGCCATTTGGAAATAGAACCCACTGGAGTTGACTCAAAATGTGGGAGACAGAAATTCTCTTGGGTATCCAAGGCCATATAATTACAAATGTGAAAATGTAAGATTTCTGTTCAAACACATAGGAAGTCATGAGGAGGTCCTGGTTGATGAGGTAAGATATAATGAATTTGAGGGGCTAGCTATATGTTTTGTAAAATTGCCCAGTGGATACTTGGAAATGTGAATCTGGAGTTTTCGAGGGAGATTAGAGATAGAGCAAAAGAAGTTATCTGCTTAGAAGTTGATAGTTGCAGCAACAGGAGTAGATAAGATTTCTGATTGTTTATTATGAATTCTTTACCCTATTTGAGTTATGAAATCCTTGGAGAATATGATGAAAGCTAAACATCTCCTTACCAGAAAAATGTGCAAACAGATAGACACAAAATTTTGTAAACCTTAAGTTTAAGATGTCTTGGTATTAAAAGAGAACTGAGGAAAGAACTTTATAAAATACTTACAGGAAGGGGACTGAATATGGAAAAGATAAGAGCAATAGAAAACAAACCACTGTGATGAAGATGTTTTAAGGAATGCTTTAAAGTAATGCTACATAATGTTTCAAGAAGCTTAAAACTGAGAAGTTGTTGGATTTGGTGATCACTGGATTAGTTCATTATTGATTTAGGACCAAGAAGAAATCGTTCAGTAGAGTAGTGGAGCCTTGTTTCTTACAGGCCACTGACAAATATCAGTCTGTGGCCCAGGGATTGGGCACCCCTGCTATAAGAGACAGCCTCTTATTTGTTTCAGCGAAGAGTAGATAGGGTTGCTACCTGAATCTATGTCTCTCACATTGCAATCCTTTGTTCAAATAAATGCTTTTTATTCCTTTGAAGCATAAAGCATTTGTGACTGACGAGTTTAGTAAAAAAGGTAAAAGGAGAGCAGTGATTTGAAGGAATATACAGTCTTGGAAAGAATTTTTAATATAATGTTTTTAATTGGCCATGTTTTTAGAAAAAGGAAAAAGAACCAATCTAGATGGAAAAGATGTAAGAAAACATAATAATTAAAAAATTTCAGTTATTGTTATTTAAAATGTTTTCTGTACAATGTTACTACTAGTTAGGGTTGCATTTTTGGAAGACATATTCAATTTGAGTTTCAATATCTTCATTGAAAGTAATATATTCCATCTAGGTATATTCCAAAAGTTATTTGAGGAAGGTATGGATGCTAGCCAAAGTCTTTAGATGTCATAGAGAAACACTCATTCCCTTGGGGCAGTAAGATAGGATTATTTTTCATATTTCTCCCTTTACTCAGCTTAATCAAGACTTTTTATCCATAGTTGTGAGGAATTGAACACTAGCAATAGCTTATTATTTTGGCATTTGTGAAATTCATGTTCAAGGAAAATTTAATGGATAAAGCAAGGCTCCTCGGAGATAGACCTCCTTTCTTTTCTGAAATCACCACAAGGCTGCAGAAAAACTACAGTCATTTTCTCTGGGTACAGAGAAGACAGTCTGTACATGGCAAGTAGAAATGAGTCTCTTCTTCAGAGATAATTATTCTTCCAGGGTAGGAGCAATCAGCCACACAAATCTGTTTTCATGGTAGGTCTACACTAGGCCAGTAATTCACTTCGCTCTCTTTTTCTCCCTCAAGACTCACAGCTCTCTAAAGAAGAGGTCATTAGCAAGTGTGAGAATTGCCCAAGGATTATATGAAGTTGTAGCAACTAAAGTGAATGCCTCATTAGCATGTGAGAGAAAAGCCCAAACAACACCATCAAAGAGTGGTAAACCCATCCAATGGCGTGGAGAAGGGTGGACAGAATTAATTTAAATCACTTTAAAGCCAACATGAATAAAAGGAGAATTATTTCCCTAATAGTTAAAACTTAGCCAGATTATTAATGAAGGTGTGTACATTTTCATGTGAATTCAAGCTTGATGATTACTTAAATTTATTCTTAACTGATGGCTTACATAATAAAAACAAAATTAAAAATATTTTGACATTTCAGCTGTTCTTTGGAAACCAGAAAAATTCTAAGGAAGCAGTAACAGTAAAAGAAAACTTGCCAGGAGAATATCTGAGGCAGTTTATTATAAAATTGCTACTGTTACTAGCATGGTGGACGATGGAAATAACTAAGACATACAAAAACAAGTCAACAACAATATGATAGACCTGAGTTAAGAATCTAATAAACTCACTTGCCTTTAATTTGTGTCTATAAACCAAACAAAATTTTTCCACCAAACAGTGTCAAACTTGGAGGAATGGGATGTGGGGGGCGGGGGGCGGGGGGTGAAGTGGGAGTGGGGATGGGGACTGGTAAGGAGGTAGGAATGAAAAAACAGAAAATAAAAACAACAGAAAAAGTTCTGGTTAACTACAAAGATTTCCTTTTGAGCCATCAGTTTGGTTTCCCCCAAAATCTGCTTACAGAGCCTGTTGTTTATTGATTGCGTGAAAGAAACAGGAAGACTTGTCATATGATTGTTATACCTCATAATGAAAAACAAATGCCAGTTGGTATTAATTGACTTCATGCTTCTCTCCTCCAACGGGGATCTAACAGGAGCAGGGCACTTGAGCTGAAAGTTTTTTCAGTTTCCTGGAGGTTTGGGCCTAGGCAGAGATGTATGAATGAAAACGGTATTCTACAGGAAAGCAAACTTGTTACCGTTGGGGTGATCTGAACCCTGGCACTGCCCGGGTGACACTGGAGAGTCTCAGTTCTTTTCGCTGATGCAGAGATAATTTTAGTTCAGTGAGAGTTAGAAAAAGTAAGATTTATTAAAAGTATATTTTAGAAAGTGACGGGCCACACTAAGGAATGCTGCAGCCCTGTGGAATCTGGGAGGTGAAAAGATAAAAGAGTATGCTCTAAGGGAGGAGGCAGGTTCTCAGGGAAGAGGCTGTAACCATGCAGAATTGGGAAGGTTTGTATTACATCAAGGCCATGATGGGGTTATAAAGGCGTTCCTAAGTGATTAGCCGGTGAGATCATTTTGATTGACATTTGGCCATATAACTTCCTGCCTACTGCGCATGTGCATGCGCTTGCGGCTTACCCAGAATTAATAAACTTAAGAGCAAAGGCATGATATTATGATGGTATAATGAGGTTGAGGTAATGGGCAGTTTGAGACAGTACTTTCTATGCAAGCTTTTGTGGCTGGACCAAATCAGTTATAGTTTTATGGCCCTCCAGTCCTTTGTCTCTTAGGATGCAGGAGTGATTCTTTAAACAAATGGAGTGTTCTCTGGGCAGTCTTTGGGCTGTTCCTGGGCTGGGCTTTTGTTCCTTTGTTGCCTCCATTGCTCTTATCTGTCTAACTACCTAACAACCTCACAGGATGATCTGATTATAAATACTAACTAGGCAGTTCACGGTGGGTAGTCATGTCCCAGGCATATAGTTTGTTTTAGTAAAATGTTTATATTTGCCTTAAGCAACCCCTGTCCATTGTTCCTGTATTTATGTTAACACATCTTTGAAATGCCTCTGTTCAGACTCCTCAGATGTGAAACCACCTAGGTTAACACATCTTTGAAATAAACTGTAACCACTCTCAAGAGAACACATATTACTAGCTATCCGGTAATCTAATCCCCACTTTGCTTTCTCCCACCTTCATGTAATCTTCCTTACATTCCCTCCTTCATGTCAAACGTATAAAAGAAACTGCAAGATTTTCTCTGGAAAGATTTGAGATCTTGCTTTCTGGAAATTTTCATCATTTTTGGCTCAAAAGGGCTCATAAAAATCCTCTACAGGTGTAGATGTTTCTCATATCGACAGGTGACTTTGATATAAAAGATTCAGGCCAAGGTATGTGAGTGATTGGTAATCCATTGCTTGAACATACTCACTCTTACCTCCACTGTCTATCCTCACTCCAGGGAGTATCTTGCTAAGATCAGAATAAAGCAGTGTGCCCTTCACTCTCCCCCAAAGTGGCTGAAATGTTATGCTACTGCTATATTGAAAACTGGTCATGCAGAGAGAGGCTGAAGCTCTGCTAAGTGTTTATTGGAATAACCTTCCTCTATTTGATGAAATCAGAACAAGGCATGTAGTACAACAGGCTAAGGAAAATACTAAAGGATAAATTTGGGTTCATACTGTGATGTGCACTGGTATTTCTTAACTGAAAGCAATCACTACTTGATATCATATATCAAACCATAGGTATTTCCCCTCTCTCTGCTCTAGGGATCTAGTTGAGTCATCTACTCCTCTTTTATGCCCTTAATTCTGTAATAATTTGGGCCAGTCAGGCATCTCCATTATTCAGGTCAGATGTGAAAGTTGCAGGGCATATGTAGAATATCAGTCATTTTACAAAACAATATTGAGGGATTTTGACATTTGCAATAGAGAAGACCCACAAGTCTTTGATTTGATAAGTTGCTTCCTGCTGTCTCCTTCTTGTCAGAGGTACTGAGCTTGAAAATGAGATCAAACTTCTGGAAAGAAATAAGCTTTATATAAATGTTCCTACTCATATTATTTCATAGTCTCCTATGACAACCTTCACGTCAAAGATTTATTCTGGGTACTTAAGTTATACAACAAAATATCTGATGTGAATTTTGGCAAGAAATGTACTAAGTGGATTACTTGCCAGGAACAGGTATCCATATGGAATAAACAGAAGTAATGAGAATAGGTAAGAGCATGCTCGTCAGGGGGCTATGCCTCTGAATTCGTTTCCTAATTTGTCCTGATAAATATCATTAAGCCCATCAGTACTCCAATCTATCTTTTTAGTAAGATGTGCTTCATAAACAAGCTAATTTTCATGAAAAAAAAATAGCTGGTTTGGATACTACAGTTGGGTTTCTGAAACTTGAAGGGCTATTTGGGGAATGTGGATAAGATAGGGGAAAAAATTAGCTCCAAAAGATCAAGCTCTGTCTGTCAGAGCAGGATATTCACTTCTAAATATAAAATCCCTCACTTAATATTGCTTAGCTTTTGGAGGAAAAAATACCACAAACGTATCAATGATTACACATATTAGTTCTAGACAGATCATTAAAATAATTTTAAGGTTAAGAATGTTAAGCTGAGAGAGGTGATGTTTTGTGAATGAAGTCATATTTTGGGCTGTAAAGAAGCAGTGTGATTTCTTGAAGCATATATGAATAAGATTTTTTCAAATTAATATAGAGAAAAAGAAGGCTAATAAGATCATTTCTGTGTTGTGGGATGCAAGATTCTTTCTCTCTATAAAATTAGTTATTAATTCCTAAAATTTTATCCTAGATTCCTCTTCCTATTAAGTAAAGCTTAAAATCTCTAAGAGATTATTTGACTTCTAATATCTCATGTTTTTGTTAAAATGCATTTCAATGTGTTCCTGTAATTAACATTAACATCAGATTCTTATTCTGACTTCAAGCTCTCAGAAAGTAGAGATTACGGTACAATTTAGATAAAAAATGATTAGAGGGTAAGAGTCTTCACAAAATGCGAATAACAGAAAATATGTCTAACAGCTCATGTTATTGTGCAGCCCTCAAACTTGTTCTTCCTAAGATTTTTCCAAATATAAGTAAACGTCTGACACTCTGAGTTAACATTTAAAAATACGCATTAGTTTCATAATCACTGCAGTGCAGAAGTTATTAAAGCTACAGCATTTCAGCATAAAAGAAGCCAAGAAATAGTCTGCATTATTTTTCTTTCTTTGCCAAATGATACTTTATATAAAATCTTCATTTTCTTAGTTATAGATTACACATGTAATCTTCATAAACATATGAAATATAACATATGGTTTATAGAGAAGACTATTTATAGTGAGATTCAGAAAGTTCAAAAAAAATAAGTAGAAATTATTTGATTAGTGAATCTATTTTAATTAATATCTATCTATGTGAGATTATAAAAAGAGTTGAATTAGTTTGACTGTAAGTGAGATATTATTAATAGAATAAAGATTAAGAAACTTATATCAGTGGATTTTATTCAAGATGCAGATGTGCTTCAGCTTTAGTAAGATTTAGCTAACATTTAATGAGTACCTACTAAGTGCCAAGCCCTATTAGGCATTTTTATATTTGTTACCTTCCTTGATCTCAACAACATTGTGAGATAGAGAGCATATTATGTTTTGTCGAAATTTAATATTCTTTTCAGAATAGTATAGCTTACAAGTGATCGGTGTTTACAGCACGTGTAGTGCTCATCTTGCTCACTGTGCTTTCTCCACCAAATTTATTCAGTTTGGTAACAGTGAAAGAAAACAGAACTAAAAACATAGATTTCCTCATGTATCAGGTAATAGTTTGACTAATGAGAAATATGTCTTTCTAAGCAGACTTTCACAGCCACCACAATCAGCAGTGATACTAAGAAAAAAAAAAACTTGTATTCTGACTTGCATCAGATTTATTTTGAAGTCTTAGCTATCTTTCCAAGAGAGTTGAGGGAGAGAAACAAAGTCATCCTTATAATATTTTTAAAGCAGTCTCTCACTGGTGTTTGATTGATGCTGGCCAGGGCTCCTCAATGTTAACGTTGTCACTGCTCTTCAGTCCTACAAAGTTTATTTTGGAGTGAAATTAATCATATATGTGACTTTGGGTTTACAAGCAGACATGTATCAGGAAGGGGTGAGTATATAGTTAAATTTTGCAGTTTTGTTGGTAAATTACCCTCTATGGACTTCGCAGCCAACTGCAACTTTCATCTGCTTGCACCATAGTTGTGCAGGCTGTACTGAGTAGAAATGGTTTTGTCATCCTTTTTGGATGAGCCTAGTGTAGCTTCTGAATAGATTATTTGTTCAAAGCTCCCTAGGACACAGTGGATATTCATTAACAATGGTTTATTTCTTTTTCAGTGTGTCAAAAACAACAACATCTAGAATCTGATCTGTATTTCTAATGCATAAATAATTTCAAGTCTTCCATAAAAGGAATGATATATTGATGTCATAGTAGGCACTCAATAAAAGCTTATTGATTAATTGCTCAATTGAGCCATTGTGAATGTCCTAAACGACTGCATAAACATCAAGATAATGTTTAATATCCACAACTCATTCATCACCAAGTCCTTTCATTTCTTAACTACTAAAATTTTTCTTAAATTATCCCCTTCTCATCATTTCAACATTTGCCAACTTTGCCCAAACCACCATTTTTTTGTGTTCTGCACAATTACAAAAGTCCCATAACTGATCTACCTATATATGTTTTGACCCCTTATTCTCCATATTCCAGTAAGAATTTTTTTGTTTGTTTGTTTTTGGTCTTGTTTTATTTTTGAAATAACAAAGTAAACGACCCAACTCTTGCTTTAAGTACCTAAATTATTTCCCATTGTTTTTAGGATAAGGATAACCCTCTACATATACTGTACTGCTTACTATTCTTGGTATTTCAGTGCCGTTGACCTTTTAGTTCCTTAAGATTTTATACTCTCTCCTTTCACAGGATCTGTGATCCTGCTCAGCCCACTGACTACACTTGCTTTCCTCTCCTCTTCACTTATCCTACAGTTGTCATTTTTTAATGAAGGCCTGGCTTCTGTGATAACAATCTCTTATTATATGTTCCCATAGCATTATATATACCTTCTATTTTTAGGCATTCATCATAGTTGCAATTTCATATTTCTTCTAGACATTTGATTTCTCTCTCTCTCCCAGTAAATAATAAACTTCACATGGGCAGGAACTTCAATGACTTATCATTAGTCTAAGCCTACAGTCTTAGGCTTAAAAGTCTTTAAGGCCTTTTAATCTGGTCCTAAGACTACTTATTCAGTCTCCTCTCCAAGGAATTATATTATGTAATTCAGTTAAATTTAAGATTTATATTTTCTTTTGACTTAAGTTCCCCTAAAGCTACCATTTTATTTCCTTGCCCACCATTACTGCAAAACTATACAAATGAGGACTAGTCACTGTTTCTATTTCCTCAAATCCAATTTTCAACTCAGTGTTCTCCAGTTTTCTATCTCCTTACTCCATGGCAACTTCTAATAGCTTTAAGATACTAAATGTATTAATCTCATCAGTTTTTCGAATCAAGGTGCTAAAGCGTTGTTGATCTTATACATTTTCTCAGCTAACTTGCCCTCCCAGCAGCATCAATACAATTTACCACTGCCTTCTTCTGGGAAAACTTTCTTCTCTTTTTTTCACGAGTACCCTTTTCTCTTGACTTGCTTCTTACCTCAATAACCACTACTTATGTGTTTTTGATTGCCCCTTTTTTGTGTGTGTGTGACTTATAAATAGCAGCACTCTAGAGCTTGGTCTGAGATCCTCTATTTTTCCCTATTTACATTTATACCCCACATGATCTCATTGGTAAAGTGGTCTCTGCTACTAGATAACAAATAGTTTATTTTGAATTTCTAGTAAGCAGTCATTAAACATTTGCAAAAAGATACTGTTTAATATTTATTAGTTGTTTGAAGATATATTTCGTGATATTAGACCAAACTTTGAGGCAGTTTTTAAATTTAATGTGCTGCTTTTAACTCATCAGGATTAAAAACTACAACAGAAATGAGAAAATGCAGCAAAAAGTCTGAATGAATGAGTTCAGTTTAGAGGCAAAATGCTATGTTTTGTGGCTCTCTTGGGTATTGGGGTTAGGTGAGCTGATAATAATGTATAAAGGGAAGGATACATTATAAGTAATTTAATATTAGAATATGTTCAGAAGACAATTACCGAAGAAGGTTGTGTTTTGTATGGTTTATATCTTCAAAAATTCATTTTTTTAGGATAAAAGTTACTCAACAGACATTTTTTAACAGACAGCATTATGAAAATAGTTTGATAAGCAAGAGGAATGTTTGAGCCAAAGATTGACATGCTAAGACTCTTTTAAATACATAGATCTTAGATATGCATGAAATCAAATATTAAAATAATATTTTATCTTTAGCATTTAGTAATTTCTTCTTGATGAAATACAAAGGCAAACACTACAGAAAGATATTAAAACTTTATCACTGAACTATGACATATAACCTGTCCGTCAACTCAAGCAGCTCATTGTAATTTAACAAATATTCATCGAAGGCTCATTGTATCCAATTCTTTATTTTTCCATTCCTTCCTCCATTACTTCATATATTCATTCAATAATCATTAACTATTTTAAGGTATTATCATACACTCCAATATAAAAATGACAAGGACATGACTTTTTCTACAGAAATGTATCGAGATTGACAAAAGACCATTCTTATTTTCAAGAAGGATAATAATAAAGGTATTGTGAGGTAGTTTCTGATTCTAGTAATGAGATTTTTCAAAGCAAGCAATTTTGGATTTTGAAAAGTATATGAAAGAAGGAAGTTTATCATTCCATTTGTAATAAAATGTGAATAATTTAAGAGTAAATTTAAAGATATTTGCAATTATTATAGAATATATAGTTTATAAAATGAGCAGTTAGTGTTTTTATAGCTCATATAGTTTATTAACTCTGCTACCAATCATTATAAGATTCACCATGAATTTAAAAACAACTCTTTTTGTGTGAAAAATTATTACATAAAATGTACATATAAATGGACATATCTCAATTACAAAAACATTAAACTGTAAAATGAAAGTGTCTATTATGTATTATGAAGAAATTATAATAGATAGTAAATCAATTTACTAGCTGGTGGTGGTTTCCATCCTTTGTTGACTGGTCGATTGGTTTAATGATTTTTGATAAGTCATTTAAAAAAAACTCATTTTGCTATCAATTTCAGAACAACATTGACAGCAAAAATTTTTTTAATTTTCTAAAGTTTGAAATGATCCCATGTATATTTTCTAGTGCCATTTGATTAAGATTATCTTTTTTTCCAACTGTCAAAGTATACTTTGCCTCCATAATTATGTCAAATTCTTTCTAACCTCAGGAAGAGAACATTAGAAAATAGGTTTACATTTTATTATGTACCTTTGTATTTTTAAAATTCTTGAGCACAGGATTATTAATAAGTTAAACACTATGCATATAACTTATTTTCTATGTGTTCCATACAATAGGACCATGAGCTACCTGAGGTCAAGTGTACAGATCTCCAGCACAGACTACAAGGTGCTTGATCAAAGTTTCTTGTAAGAATGGATGGGCATGACAAAATATACTATGTTAAGTAAATGGAAGCATTTTTACAGGTATTAATATATTGAGGGCTTGGCCCCCAGAGCATTTCTGCAGCAGTCACCTTTGTATTTTACATTGCAACATGTTTTTCTTTTTAAAAGCATTAAGCTTTGTTTGAGGTGACTCTTAAGTCTCTGGCATTGCTTCAGGGAAGCCCAAGGAAACTGATCCATTCCCCTATAGATTTTATTTACTCATTTTTGCCTAAAATATTAGATAAAGAACAATAATGCCCCTATTTTTGTTATACTTTTAAAAAATACTCTTAAAATATAGAGTTTTAAAATAGTAAATAAAGATCTTTGAGGCAGGGACTTTTTTTCTTTTTTTCTTTTCTGTTTTGATTTTTGCTTGCCTGTCCCTACCAGTACAAATTCATTGTATGTGCTTAATTAATGGTTGTTGAATGGATGAATCAAAATGTCATGATTAAGTGAAAGAAGTTAAAATTATCATCATAAGGTCAATGTTAACTAGCTATCTGAAATGATATGTACATGCATAAAAATGTCCAATTTGATTAAGTGAGAATTCTAATGTTTTCACTTTTACTATTAAAATTAAAACTCAGCAGTTTTGGTATTTATCAGCAAATGCTCTAATCTACTCTTTGGTAGAACTGTATGAACTAGTCAATATGCCAAACATATATAAAATTTTCACTAAGTGCTTTTATATCAAAGTAACTAATGAAGCCATGTAAACCATAAGGCTTATATACTTCATTAATAAACAACTTTGGGTTTTGTAGTCAGCTTTCTGATGTCAGCAAAGATTTTTCTTAGGGATTATTTAAAAGCAATTGATCAAAATAAAGATTTTCAAATGTTCGACTTTCTTTTTTCCTTTTGTAGATGGATTGTTTTGCTCATCTTTTCCTCTTTGTTTGTTTTGGGAATTAAGGCTTTCCAATGAGTCTATGTGGTGTTAAGAACTATCTCTAGATATTGAGTGT
Organism: Macroglossus sobrinus; assembly: GCA_004027375.1. Lineage (NCBI taxonomy): Eukaryota > Metazoa > Chordata > Mammalia > Chiroptera > Pteropodidae > Macroglossus > Macroglossus sobrinus. Next base: position 197,987 of record PVKZ01002035.1, read on the forward strand.
ACATTACAAACAAACAGAATTCTCAGCCTGTCAGAGATCTCCTAGGATACAAGGAAAAGCAAAGTTCAGCTGAACTGCACAATTAATTCACGATCACTTCTGAATAGAGAGAAAAAGTTGCTTTAAGATGTTCTGTTCTTCTCCTAGGGACTTAAGGTCAGTTTCAAGAAGCAAATTTACTATTCTTTCACAAAGTTATCTCTCTCAATTTGTATTCCTGTAATTATCTCTTCAGGACTTCTTCCTTTTTAACTTGTAAACTCAGCTTAATAAATCAATTCAAGGATTATATGCATGTAAGTATACCTACTCTGAGAGCAGGATGGACAGAAAAGTAGGACAATTTCCTTTCCTGACAACCAGTTTCACCAATGTATCAATTATTTTTGTTTTACACAAAGAAACCTGAGACTTCCCCCACCCCCCAGAGATTAAAGGAAGTTAATTTTTCCTTTAAATGATCTCTCTCTCTTTTAAAATAAAGATTAAAAGCATTGTCATTTTGCTTTTTCAAGCAGAGGACAAATTCTGGAGATCAAAAGAACAAATTGTTTTTAAAGAAATAAAGCCTTAAAACTGGTTCTTTTAGGTGTAGCTGACTCAAACTGTTGGAATTAGAAGGCTTTAGGTGAAAATAAAAAAACATAAACAGTTAAATATATTCTGTTCAATAACATTAACAAATTGAGCCAATATTTGACTACATTACTGGTTTTTATTTTCAACAAAGAACTCAGAACGTCACTAGATTTTGAGTTGTTTTTTATTTTTTAAATCAAGGAATGTAAAATAGTTATTCCTTTTTTTTGCATATTAATACATTCTAGTTTTGAGATGATTTCACAAGAGAAGCAGTATAGTTATCTGGTCAAGTTTATAAGCTAAAACTGCCAAAATCCTAGCTATATCCTTATTATGTAAGCTTGTGTTAGCAACTCATTTGCACCTCTGTCAACTGGGAATACTAATAGTATCTACCTCATATGGCAGTTGTAAGAATTAAATAAGCAATTGTGCAGTACCTGGCATGTAGTAAGTACTCAATAAAAGTTATTGTTATTCATAGTATCTTCTGATTCTCCTACAAATGATGTAGAGAATATGTGTGAGAACCACATTTATTTTATTTTGAGAAGTTTTGTGACAGAGAGTGCATTAATTGAAACACCTGAAGGTGTTATTCACTGGAGCTGGTGGGAATTAGTATTACCAAATGAGCTTTATAAATTCTCTTCTATGAAAATATCTAAAAAGTTTTCATTTGTGAGAGTTCCGGGAGGCAGAAATTGAACTGGAAGCTGACTTTCTTGGAAAGTTTACTCAACTCTGTTTTTATGGTTATTTCCCTCTATTTCCTTGTTACTAATATCTTACTGTTTAAGGTGGAGAGAATTGTTTGCAGAATAAGAATAGGTTGAGAAATAAGAAAACATGTCACTAGTATTGTTATTAATGATTCTACTATTTAGACAAGGGTTAAAGTATAAATTCATAAATAGGACCCAATGGTTTTATGAGTATAATATCATACTGACTCTGAGTTGCTGAATCTTGCCTTCTTCATTAACAAAGTTTACTTATAAAAACAAACAATATGATTAAAAGGAATCTTAAAGATCAATACCCAATTTTAAAGATGAGGGAAATGAGCTACAAAATGATTTAATTAACTGCTACTCTATTATTCAGTAAATATTTATTGATCTACTATGTACTACTCACTGTGCTGGGCAATAGAGATATAGCTGTGAATAAGCAGGCATGGTCTCTGTCTTTTTAGCAGTTATAGATAACAGTAGAGATGACAGACAATTATAGTAAAGTGTGATGAAAGGAAGTACTAGGAGCTTGAGGAGTACATAGCAGCAAGAATAACCTACTATAGGAGGTCAAAACTGGTATAGACTTCTAATTGAGCCCAAAAATTCTAAATGAGTGGGCCAGTGCTCTGGGAGTTTGCCCAGCCTATAAGAAGTCCTGGGGGGAGAGAGGACAAGACGTACAAGCTGATCAGTTTGACAGGAAGAAGTGTGAGTTGAAAGTGATGAGACATAAAGCTAGAAACACAGCCAGATAGTGGACAAAAGAGGGGCCACATACTATACTGGACAAGCTCAGGAAAGGCTCATATGGCAGGCCCTACAAGCTCAAATACTGAAAGTAACCACATAGAATGTTCTGAACATAAAAATTCCTAACTCTAAGCAGGTAGTAGTGGCGTGGTCACTTCCTAGGCCTATAGCTTCCTGGACAATCTTTAAGTGAGCTTATTGTCATTTTGCATCTAAGATCTCACACCTTTGAAATATCTTCTTTCCAGACCCCTTAGGATACAGTCATCACACCAGGGCAGTGCCCCTCATGGTTATCTTATTCAATGCTAAAAGCTGTAAATGTTAACTATTAAGTCTCCTGTACACACTAATGTAAAACAAGTATGTGTCTCTCCATTCTACTTTTTTTCCAATCCCAGAAATTTCCCCACTTTGCTTTCTTCTGCCCTCTTAATCTATAAAATCAGTGGATTTTATGTAACCCTCCTTATGTCTCCTCTTTTGATTTTAATGTATAAAATAAGCTGCAAAATTCTTGAGACCATTTTTCTCAATCCATTGAAATTTTGCTTCCCGACAATTGTTGTTAGTTTGGCTCAAATAAACTGAGTAAAATTCTCAACACGTTTGGACATTTCTTACGTCAGTCAGCAGAATCATAGTGGGCTTGAGAAAGCATATTTTGATTATCTCAAGAGCAATAGAAAATCTTTGGAGAGTTTTAAGTAGAGACTAACATACTCAGATTTGTTTTAACATGATTCTGGCTACAGCCTGGCAAATGGATTTAGAAGGGTAAAACAAGAGTCAAGGAGGCCAGAGGGTGTCTCTGACAGAAGCATGATGAGTGTTCATAGTGGCTTAAACAACTGCCTGTGGATAAAGGCTATTGATTTCATTTCCAAGTCTTGTTTTTAAATAGTTAGTACTTGGATTATTACGTTTTCTTTTGATCCAGGTTCCTAAAAAATAGCCTTTTTAAAAATCTCCTTTTCCCTTCATTAAACCAGGGCTTTGATATAGCATGACCTTTTCTACTGTAGAAGAAGGAAAATGATTAGTTTAATTGTTTTGGCTGGTGTTTTTCACCCAACAGCTAATTCTTACCTACAAGACACTATCCATCTTTGTGTTTGTTAGATTCATTTCATGTTTTCTATTTCCATTGCCATTGCCCTACTTAGGCCATCATTACCTCTCACCTGAACTATTGCCATAACAAGCCAGCTCATCTCCCTGACTCCCAAGACTTTATTTCCTCATATTTCTCTTCACATTATGCTTTAAGATTCCTGTTCAAATGCTTTCAGATATTTCCTTCTGTCTACCGGAGAAATGTTAGATATTGTTCTATCTGCTCTCAGAACTTTTATCTGCTTTCTGACCCCCATATACCCTACTCTTAAAGCAGTCTACACACTGCTCCCCAAATACATCCCATACACTATTTCTCTGCCTTTGCCTATATATTAAATAGGTTTCTCCACTTTCTGAAATCTTAATCATTTTTCAAGTTCCAGGACAGAAGCAATGTTTTCATATGATACTTTCTACAGTTATGTCAAGTGGAAATATTATTCACTCAGAGGTCTCATAGGTGAGCTTTTGAATTTTCCTGTTACTGTAGTAATTTATATATGTAACTCACCTCCTTTATACGATTATTAATTATTAGGGAGATGGAAGAAATTTTTATTTTCTGTATCCTCCTCGGTACTTTGCGCAGTGCCTTGAAAATAGTAGACATTTAATAAAGACTTATTTAATTGAATTGATGTTCTTTTTTTATGCCAAATTTAAAAGTGGTATATGGAGTTATTTTGTTTGAGATCTAAAATCATTTAGGAAATAATATAATTTATAGATTAAAATTAAGATTGTAAAAATAATTCTGATTTGTAAAGTGCAATGTATAAAGGGGAAAAATTAATATTAACATTTCAGCATGGAAGATACCCACTGAGTAAATATAAAATTTAAAATAAGATTCCTTCATTAATTAGATATGTGTCAAATATTATCATATGTTCTATTCATTATAGACTGCTAAAAAGACGGACAAGGTCTTTGTCCTTTTGGACTTAATTCTAGGTCAAGAGACAGATGGCTGTTCTAGCCACATCTTAAATTATTTCATAGGCATTGATTTCTGTAAATCTTTATATAGGCAGCCCCATTAAAAAAAAACATTTTTCTGGGTTATAAGATAAGTTATAATATTTTTAACTTATTTGTATTACCACAGTCATGCATTATACAAAGCATCTGTTGGTATAGTGATGCTTTGCTAAATTCACAGCTAAGTCTGAAACCACAGACATCTAGACAAAAGAATGCATATATTCATTATGTCAAAGTATGTTCACAAGGGAGGGAGTATCAAGAAATGCTCATATGCACCAAAACACATAACACCACAAAATAGGTTAGGTCTGATGCCAGGCTGGGGTAAACAGAGGACAGGGGAAGGGGCCAGATGCTTAGGCGCTTTGGTCACGGAGCAGTAGAGAAATGTTGCTGCAGTGGTACTGGTCCAAGGCTTGGGACTGTTCCTGCAACAAGGTATTAGTGTGTTTTGTGGACCAAAGGCCATGAAAAAAGAGTCCCAGCACAAGAAAAAAAGACTAGCGGGAAAACAAGAATTCCAGAAGTGAGAGTCTGTATGGAGTGAACAGCTGAAAGAGCGGGTGCTGAAGAGGTGTACTAAGACAAAGAAAATTTCATGTCAAGAAAACTGAGGTGAGAGACTCCAGCAATGGAAAAAGAAGTCTCAACACACACACACACACACACATACTCCATCAAAAAGAGATTCAGCCTTAAAAGTCTGGGGGCCCAGAGAGTGTGAAGCCTGTGAAGTAAAAATTTGTTTCTCATAACTCTCCTGCCTAAGCCCACCTTCCATCTTTAACTTTGAAAGAGTCAGAACTTGATTTAATAAGAGGGAACTTAGGAGCACTGGCTTTTTTTTTTCAACTTCTGACCTGAAATAGGCTCCTGTTGGATAAAGAGAGATGATTCAACTTTAAAGTTCAAAGTTTTAATTATTACTTTGGTCTAAGGCATACTAAGTTTTGAATGGAGGCTGTTAGCAATTAAGGTTTATTGTTTTATTATATCAGAGTATAATATATTTTACTGACTACATTTTAAAAGTACAATGAGAAATGAAAATAAATTTGTCTTCTGATTTTATTTCACAAATTATTGTTCTACCTACCTATTACTCAGGCCAAAACAATGTTTCATTATTTAAGCTTACATATCATGAGAATGACATGCATATTTTTGATAAAAATTTCTATGTAGGACAAATAAAAACATAATTAGCATGGACTTAGATGAGGTGAGATTTGAAATTGGCCTTAAAATATAGATTTGCAGAAAGGAAGAGGAAAGCACATTCTAAAGGAACTTGTGATTATAAAGTTGCTCAAAGGTCTATTTTGTGTGCAGATAGAAAATCTGGGTAAAGGAGAGGCTCATAATGACGAAGAAAGGTTATAAAGATACCTTAGAAGCCTATTTGAATAAGATCTTGATGGCTAAGCTAGCAAATTCAAACTTCTCTTTTTAAATAATGACCTTATACTTAATGCCGTTTAAAGCAGGGATTGGAATGGAATAATCAATTATTCATCAAGATTCATCTGATAGCAATGTTGCTTTTTCTAATCACCCCCCCTTTTTTTATATCACATCATTATTTTTTAACCATAGCTCCTTAGTTTTCTTATTTATTGTCCGACTCTCACTATTTAGTGTAAGCTGAATGAGAGCAAAAATCCTAAATTTTTGTTTTTGTTTACTGCTATAATATCTCTAGAACTGGACACACAGTAGGCACTCACCAAATATTGGGTAAACAAATAAATATGAAATAAAGAAAGACTGGAGGAGATAAACTGTTACAGATGGTTGAGAGTAAGTGATAATAACACAGACTAAGGTTTTAGCAGCAGTAGGAGAGCAAAAGCACACTGCATGAGAGGAAGGAGGCATCAACAGAGGGTCAAACAGAAGGGAAATGTCTTGAGCAATTTCAAGATTTTGAACTATTTTCTGGGGAGATGATGGTGCCTCTCCTAGGTTCTGGAAATAAGAAGTAAGAATCTGGTTTGGAAATGTTTATGGGATTTTAGCTTTAGCTGGGTAAGTTGTTGTGTCAGTGGGAGGGTTCAGTGGAAGTGCTTCTGTCAGGTATAAGCACTCATCATAGAGGATAAGGAAGCAAGGCTCTGCTAGGAACATACTGTAGCTTTTAAAAATTTAATGTTTTGGGGACTGAGACAGCCTTAATTTTTAAAAATTAAACTTTTTTTTTATTGTTGTTGTTGTTCCTTTAATGTTTGGGAGTGTATATGTGTGAGGGAGAACATGGTCAATTTTCTATTGCTTTCTCCTCATGAAGTCAGTAATTAACTGTGGAATGCAACTAAACACAAAGAGGTTTCATAGATCCCCTAGGAAGTAAAGCTGGTGGGCCAAACCTAAGTCTCCCCCACTCCTTCCCCACACTGGATGCTGCCTGTCCCTCATTTCTTATTTAGCATTTTCCCCAAATGGTTCTGGATGCTGCTTAGGAAACTATCTTTGGCAGTATTTGTGGGGATTGCCAGCTTCAACTAAGCAATCATTCACTTGAACGCAGTAGAAGCTGAGTGGAGAATGTATAAGAAGTTGCCAAGTGAAGTTCTTTTTTTTTCCCTCTTCTCCTGTTCTGCACATCTGGAGGGCAAAGGGGAGAACTGTGACAAAACAATGTTTTCCTACATCCCCCTGGCTCACAAGGATATAGTTATAAAGACAACTTGATTTTTAAGTGTACAGTTATCCAAATCTAGAAGCATTTCTCTTTTTAGAAATAGAAACAATGTTATCATTGATGATACTCTTCAAACGTCAGTAACTTTCCTTTCTAACATCTTAATATTGCAATTATGAAATAGAAAATAAAAGAAAAAAATGAGAAACTTTTCTAATAAGAATATCAAAAAATATATATATATTTGTATCTTAGTGGAATTTACTATTGATAATAGAAGAAAAATTCCTTTGCCATGAAAACAATATAATGTTTCTAGAAAATATATCTATTTACACAACACATGGAGACTGGAATTTATTAGTTGAGCTGAATTAATTAATTAATACTCAAGCTTACAAAATTTATTTTAGACATCTGATTAATCTAATTAGAGTAAACGATGTGGGGAATAATTTTGTACAGTAATTCACTAGGTGTTCTCTGTATGACCATTATTCTATGTCTAATTTTGTATACTGAATGTTTGTACTCCCCAAATTCATATGTTGAAGCCCTACCTCCAATGTGATAGTACTTTGAGGAAGAATCTTTGGTTGGGATGTAATTAAGTTTCGATGAAGTCACGAGTGTAGGGGCCCTCATAATGAGATTAATATCTTTGTAAGAAGAGAAAGAGAGACCAGAGAACTCTCTCTTTTTTTACCCTGTACAGACACAGCAAGAGGGTGGTCCTTCAGGAAGCAGGCTCTCTCCAGAAACCGAATCTGCCTGCACTTTGATCTTGGACTTCCCAGCCTCCAGAAATGCTAGAAATAAATATCTGGTTTTTTTTTTAAACCACCTAGTCTATGGTATTTTGTTATAGCAGCCTCAGTAGACTAAGACAGTAGTGTTTCTCAGATGCAAGTGTGCATAAGAATAATCTGGGAGTTTATTTAATATGTGTATTCCTGAATCCCAACCTAAAGAAAATTAGTCTGGATGCATCTGTCTCAGTATCTTTCCTTTTAAGTAAACTTCAAAGTGATTCTGATGCAGCCTCTTCTGTGTAATAATTTGATAAACAGTATTTACAGCAGAGATAAGATGATTATTATTGGTGCAATTGAGGGAAAGTGAGAAGAAAAGGGAGAATGTTGCTGCTCTGAGTTTGTCCTTTGATTATCTTATTTTTCTCTATTTCATATGTTCCAACTTTTTCCATCTGAAGAGCATACTTAAAATTTCTGGAATCCTTACCTACATCACATAACAACAAATACAAATTTAGAGTTTTACAAGGAAAAAAGATGGAAAGGGTGAGCACACTATAAGGCTTCAACCTTTTCTCTACAGGGCTTCATTTATTCAATAACTACAAGAAAGGTCTCTTTTCCTCTCAAGTTATTGCATCATGTATGTTCAAGGAATCATAGTTGAGGAAGGGTTTTGCATAGACAAAATTATGAAGTAGGCAAAAGTTATAATTGTTATTTATGTTCACTTCCAATTAAAATGAATAAAATTAGCTTTTCTGAAAAAAAAATAGAATAGAACAATGTGTTGAAGGGTTAGTGCACTACATGGACCTAGAAATATATGATCTTTTGTACTTTCTGGATGAAATAGTTTAAAATTCAGAAACTTTAAGGACTAAGGGAAGTACTGGAAGAGATGTTTTGTGGGGCAAGTGGGGCTCTTAGCCTTCTTCAAAACATTTTCCCAAAGGGGCAGGCCTTGAGCAAAGTCTGTAAGGGAGATGGGTTAAAAATCTAAGTTACATGTCTTGGCTCCTTATTAATTCTGAAGTGTGGTCAACAAAATACCTGGACTCGACAGAAATCACTAGGATTAATGCATCAGCATGAAGAGGGTCTTTTTATTTTTTTAAGAAAAAATAAGATTTTTAAAAATAGAAACTGTTAATTATATTCTCCAGATCTTATTTTCTCCTTGAAGCAGATACAGATTCCAACTGTTCTGACCTTGTAGTACCATTTCTCAAATTGGCATGTATTTTGACATATTTTATAAAAGCAGTTTCATTATGTTGTATTCATCAACACATGGTGAATTGAAACTGTTAAGAAAAATACAAAATATTACTAGTAATCTATCTGCTATATATTATTAACAATCAAAAGAAACAGTCTTCACCAGATGGAAAGACAGATCTGTGATATCCATTCATTTTTTTTTTCTGTCCATAATATACTCTAGCACAAATCACAAATCAGAGAAAGACTTTCGAGTAAAGACTCATATATCAGCTCTTTGGTTGTATGAAATGAAATATAAATTCATGCAACTAAGGCTTCCTGCCTGTGAGAAAGCACCCAGGTCAGAGAATCATGAAATGTGGATTTTCCCAGAGCAGCTCTACTGAGTCTGTGGAATCCTCAGCAGGTCACAATAGCTTCTCTTGTTCTGGTGTGTTTAAAATGTGAAACCCTTGGGCTGGTCCTTTTTCAGGCTGCTGTGTATGTTATGAATACATGCCCAAATGTGTAAAATACCAAGTTTTCTACATAAAAATGAATGACTACTTCAGTCAGGTAAAGAACTTTCAAAATTTTACTAGTCTACAAAAACATTTTACCAGATTGTTTTCCTGGTGGGAAGTAGTTAGGTTGTAAGAGGAGAGAAGCATCAGGATTTTAGCCTTAACAAGTAGAAATGCTATTCACCTCCTTGCTTTTTGTGAGACTATATTCTTGTTACTGTATTTAGTTTTGCAGATTGTGATGTTCATTGAAATCAGACTCCAGAAAACATATAGTTCTCTCACATCTTCACATCTGCTGTTTATTTCTCAGCTTGTTAATAAATCCATATCTTTAAGGACTCTTCTGATCCTTAATTTTCCCCCTTAGTTAATTGTAAATAACTTTATCCCTCAGAAGAGACTGTGATTTGCTGGGGAAGAAAAAAGAGACTGGAGAAAGGCTGAGCTTGTAGAACTCTATTCTGGGTTTCATTTTATTAGGTATTGGTCTCCTTCACCAAAGTGTGTTCCTCTACTTGAAGCTCAGAAAATATCTGTTGAATAAAATGAAGCCCAGCATAAAACAAAAATTGAGAAGGTAATATAATTTCATTGTAAACAGAAAAAGACCTGGGATAAGAAAGATTTTGAATTCCAGTTCTTGCCTTGTTAATGACTTGAACTGGGGAAAATTACTTAATCTCTCTGGGCCTCCATTTCTTTTTCTTTAAAATGAGGATTAGAATACCTACCTCATAGGGTTCTTGTGAGTATTAAATCAGATAATCTGTGTGACATTTTCGCAGAGTTCTCAGCACATGGCAATCGGTCAATAATGTCATCTAATATTATGACTTGTTAGCTCTGTCACCTCATAGCATCTACTACAATGTCTCCATAGAGTATCAGAATATCAGCATTTGAAAATTTAAAATCTAAATACATCTGTTAAATTAAAAAACAGATTTTTTTGTTTGTTTGTTGGATAATTCCGGAAACCTCTTCTCTAGAATTTCAAGTTTGATATTTGGAATACCTTTAACTTTACCCATAGTTGTGAAATTTTATGCATGATTTATTTGTTTGTTTGTTTATTTATTTATTTATGTTATGGTTGACACTGGTTAATGAAATCCAGTAAGTTTCAGGTATATATATATATGGCATTGTGTGTTCATTACTTGTAGTTAGACTTCTTTCTGTCACCACGCATTTGACTCCTTTACCTCATCTACCTCCCCGCTTCCCTCCACACTCTGGTAACCTCTAGTCTATTGTCCATGTCTATAAATCTCTGTTTGTTTGTCCTGATCATTTGTTGCTTTTTGTATATGTTTTAACATTTTTTTGTGTCCCCACTGCATGTCCTAAATTTTGTTCTGGTTATAGTAGGTGCTTAATAAATATTTATTGACTGATTTCTTCCCTATTAGCTATCTTTTCTTTCTGAAGGTAATCTTTAACCTGTTTTTGTAAGGGGAGTCCCTCAAATTCTTAAACTCTTAATATGCTGTGCATATAGTTGTAATGCTTTTCATACTATGTGTCTAGTATCATGGTTTTGAAAATTTCTGGTGTATACCTATATTTTCCAAATAAATTTACTCAAATATCATGTGGGCGTGGGTTTGTGTAGTGCTTCATAGGCAATGATAATGAAGTAAATTCTAACAAAGAATGAAAAATAACAGCTACTTTGGACTTTCTATGGAGATACCCTCTCTATATATGAATTTATTTTCAAACATGATATTTCAGTCTACTCTTGTATAGGTTATATGTGTTTTCCAAGTTTATTTTTTCTGTCCTGTCTTTAAAGTACAGTGTACAATTTTCAGTTCCATAAAAAGATTGCTCATTTCATGAGGAAATGTTATAGTCTGTGTAGACACAGACTTCTTCGAATGCCTCAGTTCCAGGGAGAAGTCACAAGTATATTAATGACCTACTTTTCCTACACCAAGAAAATTGATTTCTCTTTTGTTTCTAAGGGAAATCATTTTGAGGGTACTCACCACTATGTGATAAATGTCACTATAAAAACACTTTGGGCCTTCAAGAAGGAGAATACTGGTTTTAAAAGTTATTTATTCTATGCAGTATAATTTTGTCTTTTGAAGATATATTCAGTTTGGAATGCCACTTCTTTTTACTGCTTCCTTAATTTAATCCACACGAATGTTTCTATGTACGATCTAATGCTCACCAAGCAGTAAAGAGGACAACATTAAATTGGGTTTTTAGCTGCTGATTAATCTTATGCTAAGTTCTATATTTTTTGGACTTGCCAAGTGTAACTTGGGAACTTATTTCCTGATTTATGTCATTTGCTCCTCTACTGACTAGCAGAACTTGTATTTCAGTGGCTGGGACTTGAAGAAACAATTGAGTGGGATGGTGAGTCTACCAAGATATTTGCTTAAGAATCTTAAAAGCCTACACTTGGATGTCTTAGAACCAGATTTTAAATGACCAAAGTGAAAACCTGTCTCTCTCTAGTGGTTATAATAGGCTTTTCTATTTTTAAAGTAACCTTCACATATGTTACTTCCATACATATATAAGTATATTCCATATTGATATATGCATGATATGAGCTTAATTTTCATGATATGGCATAGTGATGAACTCAAACTTAATTCTCCTGGCTTTTCAGATTGTTTCAGTATGGAGGGGCTACTGTTTACTAACAGAATTACTATAATGAACCAACATATACCTCTAAACTATATACACTATTATATTCTTAGCACATTCTATTAATTATGGAAATTACTTTCATTTCAGTAATGCAATTTACATGAAAACAGCTTCTGGGGCTCAGTGGAGCATCAGATCAGCATGTCACAGAATTCCTTTGTAGTGTGGGTGTTGACAAGGAGTCTGTTGACATCAAATTTGCAATGAAAATGTCTCCTAAGTGTGCATCCACATAGAACGTTACCTAGAAGGGATCATCTCAATATTCACATTAATGTCATTAATGTCAAAGATGAAAAATTTCTTCACACCTACATTAGTAAAATAGGTTATTAAGAATATATAATCATACATATCATATAGATGGCCTGAAAAATGAGTCTTAAATATTTAGAAAAGATGTCTAGAAATTGATCTGTCACCTTTATGTTTTCCCCTATAGCTGTACAAAACTTTTGTATTTTACAAGTTTTATATAAATGTTAGATGAAGACTCTAAATGAGGCCAGTGAATGGACTGGTCCAGAGGGGTTATAATGAGTAAGTAACAAGACAAAATAGAACCAGGGGAAAATTAGGCTGAATATTGCAACAAAGTTCTTAATAGGGAGAACTATTAGACTGTGAAATAGACTCTCAGAGGCGTTGGAAGAAGTCATTACTTGAGCCATTTAAAATGAGACTGGACTGAAGTACTCCAAAATACATCATGCTATGAGGACCAAGCCTACATTAGAAGTAAAGGGAGGAGGATGACCTAATAGCTTCTACTGTCTCTGTGATTACTATGATTGTACTCATTTTATGTGTTCAGTCTTGGTGGATAATCTATCATTTTATGCTACTTATAGGGAGTGATTTCAACAAATTCATCTAATGCAGAATTGGATGCATTTAGCAGCATCTCAGAAGAGACAAAAATGCACAATAAACTCAGTGTAAAATAGCAAAGTGAGACAACTATGAGTAAACATTATTTCTTTTTAAGAGTAACCCCTAAGGAAAATAATTCTCACCCTGCACTCTGGCCACATTCCAACATACATAAATGCATTCCATCTGCTTGGCTTTCAATGGAGATTAGGTATTAATTTTCATTTCCTTTGTTTAATGGTATCTTGGGATTATGTAGAGTGCAAGACAATAAATTGAAACATTTCATCCCCAAGACAGGAGGCAGCTAGAACCCTGGAAAAATATCTTGCAAAATTTTGTTACTGATATCAATTAGAGGAATGGACTAGAAAAAGAAAGTGCTTTAATAAAAAAAAAAATTGACATGAAAAAAGAAAAGGGGAAAGGAATCCAGGGAAGTTGTAAAAATGTTATTGCTGGGAATCTTTCAAAATAAGACCATCCTCAATCTTGTGTGGTTCTGGTTGTTCACCTGTCATGAAGTATAGAAGTGAGGCAAGGAACCTTTCGACATTTATCCTAGTTTATCCTATCCTTAATTAAAAGTCAATTTTATCCTATCTTTGCATTTGTTCAGCCTACCAATTTTAATTATAGTGACAAATTAGAGATGGGTTAATTTTGATGTTTGGTAATTGTGAAGTAAATCATCTGATTTACATTCATTTCTTTTCATGTATACACCACAACTTAAAAAAAATCATACATAAATGAAAAGAATATAGAATATATTTTCATTATTTATAATATTTTCTGTTTATGTAGTTTTTTATACATTTTCTCAACTTACTGATCATGTATTCCTGAAGTGTGAAAAATAATAATATTCAATTTAAATAAAAAGACTTCTTTACCCTGCAGTTCCCCAAATTTAACCTAGTCCTGTGTTGGAATAATTTTCTGTTATATAGGTTTCACATTTCATTGGTAAGGATATAGCTCATACAAGAGGTTTTATACCTAGATTTTTTGGTGGGGAAATGGAGGAGTGGGAGACTTGTCAATACTAAAAGGTATTCATTCTTACCATTTATTCTTCCTTTTATCCCAATGACTATAGATATTTTGGAATTTTCATTCACTTATTTGTGAAAAATAAGTTTCAATACTTCCCCTCAGTTTTCATCCTGAGCACCTGTGATGTTCTAAATATAAATCAAGACAGCCTTAGGGCATATCTATTCAAAATATCCTACACTCCTGCTGGATGATCAGAACCTGAGAAAGTATGGACAGCTAAAAACTATAGTTGTGAGAAACCTTTGTAAATACAAGACACTGCCATTGTGAAAGAGAAAATATCACTTTATTAAGGTCTGGTGTACAATAGTTGCCAAAATCTATTCAAAATCTATTGGGCTTTTTTAAGTGAGGCGAAGAGGAGCATAGAACTATAAAATCATTAACTAATAGAGTGTCCTAAGCATCTTTAGTACAAACTGTGTAATCCACAAAAGTTTAGTGTAATGGCAATCTAATTTTTTTTGGCATGTCTATATTAAATATATTTACACAAACAATTAGATTAAGGTAGCAACTTTAAACTATGTGATCAGATAAACCAACTTATATTTAGGTAAATAAATAACGTTTCTCTACAAATAAATGCTATTTTTCTTCAAAGCAACACAATATAGCTCTATTGAACAGTTTAAGATCAGGTAGCACAAATAAATTGAAGCAGAAAAACTCTAACAAACTATTGCTGAGGTCTTTAACTTACACTAACTTCCATTCATATTAATCTCAACTTTGAATACACAGCTATATAATGATCTCTCTATATATGTCAAACATACTAATATTCAAATATTTTATTAGCAATTCGCTGAGCATTTGACCACAGATCACTAGAAGTGTAAAGTTTTGTCATTTGCTATCAAAATATACAATACTTTAAAATACTTAAAAGGCAAGGGCATGTTCCCTTAAGATATCTACCTTAAAAGTGTTATACCTTGAGGAATCTACCATGTTAGTTAACCAAGGGAAATAACTAGAAAGAAATCTAAAATAAATTTGTAAGAAACAAGCTCATTGGATATATTACCTAGTGTATTTCTGGATTGCAAATCTCCCGCCCTCTCTGAGTTATCTGCCAGATAAGGAAACAGAACAGGATAGATGAAGAGATATGCTTCCAGTCTGGCTTTTTGATCCTTTCTTCAAGCCAAAGGGAGAAAAGGGCATCGAGTTAGGGATCCCTTCCAAGTATATTTGCAGCAGAGCGAACCTCTGGCTGCTTCTGGCTACTGAGCTTATCCTGGCTGCAACGCGGACCAGGTTCCTCCGACCGCTGCCCACCTCGCCTGGCAACCTCCACACCCACATGAAACAGCCAATGTGGCAGCCAGTCATCGCACGGTTTCCTGTGCACAAAGCCTAAGGAGCCCCGGAATAGAAACGTATCCTGTGCCCAGGGCAGGGCTGAAGGTGGTTGGCTGTTGAGACTGGTCTCTCTGGGGGTCTGCAAGCGCTGGTTGTCCCTCCACCTCTCTCACCCTGGCTGCAGATCTGTGCCCTGAAATCTGCCACCCTCCCAGAGACACAGAAGTGAGCGCACACACACAAACTCTCACTCACATCCACAACGCCTCTGCCTCCCACCCTCCCCACCTCTGGCAGCAGAACTGTAGAGACTGGTCGATGCTCTGCCTCAACTTTCCCGGCTGCACCTTACCCACGCGGCGCCCGAGCCTCAGCGCCTCCGCTGGGCGCCCTCCAGAGGGACACATCCTCCTCTGGGCCCCTTACCTCGCACCGACAACTCCTGGCAGGGACTGGAGCTGACCGTGGTGGCAGCAGCGGCGGCTGAGCCTGCACCCGGGCTCTGTCTCATGGTTGGTCCTCCTCATCCGACACAAAAGAGATAGCTTGCTGGCTTTGTCCTTTTCAAATCCAGGGGAGAACTTATTTTGCCCCTGAAATGGCCAACTTGTGCGCGCCGCTTCCTGTCACAGTGCCCCCTGCCCCTGCCCCCGCCCCTCCTGCTGCTCGCTGGACCACTGCCCGGTGGCACAGCATCCAAGCCTCCGAGTCAGTGGGGAGTGGGGAAAAGGGAGGGTGCAAGGAGAAGAGAAGAAGGAGGTTGGGAAAAAAGGGGGGGGGGACCCAGTGGTCTTTCACGGAGGGGAGGGGAGCAGTTCCCAGCTGAGTCCTTCTCTTTACAGACAAACCCACTTCCCAGGCACGCAAGCAACTTTCCTTCACCTTGCCCAGGCTGAAACCTTAGCATCTAATTGGGACTCTCAGCAGAGGCATGGACCTTCTGGCATTCTCTCTTTCTCATTCTCTTTTTCTTCTTTCCTCCCTCTCTCGTTCTCCTTTTCCCTTTCCCTCTCTTCCTTCCCCCCTCCTTTTATAGGGGTGTATCTGCAGAGTCTTCAGTGAGCCAGGGTACCTAGACAAGAGGCAAGTCAGGGCCGTTTTGCCGGCTGCTTCGCCTCACTCTGAAATCCTTAGGCATTGCATACAAAGGTTGGGAATTTCGGAGAGGTGGGGTGAAGGGGCTGGGGCGGCATGGAGATCAGCGGCTCTAACTTTGAAGCTCTGCTACACCTTTTGGCCTGAGGGAGAGCAGGGACTAACAGTCAACCCTGGAAGAACTCTCTCGTGGTCCGGTGCACCCGGCTAACCGCATGCTAGAGGAGAAAGGGAGAGCGGGAACAGAGAAGAGCGAGCGAGCCTGGGAGGCTTGTGTGCAGCTCTGCCCCACACGCGGCTCAACTGCACATTGCAAGCCCCTAGAGAGGGCTTGTGCAGAACAATCTCTGGGTCAGGAGGGAGGGAGACGCTCCCGTTTCCTAGCAACCTTCATCAATCTTCTCGGGATAGCTCCCTCTGAAGGAATTCGATTGGACAGCCCCTGGAGGGAAACCACGCCCCTTCAAGAATGCTGGGCTGCTGCTTTTTCGCATTCTCTCAAATTTCTTGGGTGGAATAAGATTAGAAGGGAGTGCTGAATTGTTTTTCTTATTATCCTCCTATGCTACCACACCGCCCCCTTGTAGTGACCCCCACCCCACACCCACATTAGTCCTTCTCTAGTCCTACTTGTGGTTAGCAGACAAAATGTTCTCCACAGAACCTTCTATTTCTTTTTAAAATTAAATAAATAAAACCTTAAATCAGTGACGTAGGCACAAAGAGGAAAAGGCACACAAAAATAGCTTTAATAGGCTCTGAGCTACAGTTAAAATCCTAAAGGTAAAATTCCAGGCATCTTTCTATATTTAGAAACACGTCATGTTTAATTTCAAAATTGGAACTTCACTGTCATTAATTTTTCCACCCTGAAATCCTAACTTTGTGTTAACCAAGGACTGAGTTATATGTAGCCAGAGACAAATGAACTTAATGCTTTAATGCTACATTTATTCTTTAATATTTAATGTTAAATTGTTTAACAACTATCTCCTTTGTAATTTAGCCAAAATATGTAAACTACAGAAATAATTTTACCACTGATTCTTTTAGAAGCCAATATTTAAAAGACATGTGCATTTATATATTCCATTGTGAAAATCACTAAAACTGGAAACGATATTTTAAAAATTAAAATGTTGCTAAGTAGTAGAACTCTAAAAATTCTAGAAATTCCCTGCCCAACACCATTTTTTCTAAATGCAATAGCAGTGTCAAAATAAAAGCAAAATAACTCTTCCTTTGTATTTCATTGCTATTATCTAACAGGTACTACTTACCACAAACACATTAAACTTTCATAAGAGAAAATTTTCCAATAGACAACTGTACATCAAGAAGCGATGATATGACAATGGAGAAGATAAAGATCTATACATGGCAACAGCTTCCATATGCATGTAGCCATGTTCGCAGCTTTTGGCTTCATTCAGAATCTTCCAGATCTTTTTTGTTTTTTTCTCTTTGAAAACTATTAAAATTGATTGGGAGAGGAAGGAGAGAGCTGATGTTTTTATCTCATTAAAAAGGAAAGTAACCTTTACACGAAAGAAAGCACTGAGGTATAAGCTGAATGGCACTGCCATAGTCTGCATCTAATTTGTTTACTATGCTAAAGTTGGTGATGTGTAGAGACCAAAATACTGAAGCAAATTATCAACTGTTATCAGGTCTGGCTTTATGTGACACTTTTCTTTTTCCCCTACCACACATGCACGAAGAAATGATGAACATAAGGGATTTTCAGTCTGGTGATAGCATATTACATGAGTTTGAACCTTAATTACCATCACTTCTAGCTGTGTGACTTTGGGCAAGTTTCTTAACCTCACTATATCTTGTTTTCATCATCTGTAAAATGAGACTAATAATTGCTTATCACTTTGTTATTTTTAGGATTAGTAAGTATCATGTAAGTAACATACAAGGTTAGTTATGATTATTAGTCTCCAGTTTATAGTTAACAAATGGTATTTCAATTGTTGTGACTATATAATATTTATTAAAAGCAATTAGTCTTATACTTTTATTCTTCCTTTTTAATTTGATTTAAATTCATCACTGACTGGATACATAGCTTTAAGGTTTATTTGTTGGTGTCTGTGTATGTGAGTGCACAAGTTTTCAAGTTCCCTTTACAAGCCTCAGGGGATAGGACTAAATAACAACCTCTAGCTAAATAGAATGTTAGTTAGGAAATGACATCTCTTCTCCCCACCTGCGCCCCATCTTCCCTCAAGTATTCTAACTGGGCTCTGTTTCCTAATAATTTTAGTCCCCTATTTAAATATCTCTGGTACAGAATATTTATCTTCATGAAGCCTTTTCAAGTCAAGCACATATTTGAACATCTAGACCACATTTTCTAGTTTATGTTTTATATTATATTGATTAGTTTTTGCTAATCTATCTCTATATATTTGAGTGGTTAATCATGATCTTCTATTTAGGACCCCTAACAGTTAACATCCTGACTTCTGATATAATAGCTTTTTAACATGGCCCATGAAACATACCATCCTTCATTTGAAAATAACATTGAGAGATGATGTGCTGTCATTGATACAAATAAAATGCCTTCTGTGTCCTTATTCTAATCCAGAATTCACTCTCACTAACATTCCCGTTGGAGCAAATCTCCATTGTCTCAATCCAGAAATCAATTTCATTGTTGGTTTCTACTACCAGTCAGAGTGTGCCGTTATTTTAATGAGGTGATTAAGTGTCCAATTTGCCTGGGACAATTCTGGTTTACATCAATTGTATGGGTGTATTTACAGTGCTCACTTTATTTTTCAAAAGTGTCAGGTTTGCGCATTTAATTATAAGGCTACCTGAATTCTCGAATCATCTGGCTAATATCTCTGGCCTCAGCCTTTCCTTGCTCCATCTGACATGTAACTGTTAAATCTCTTTATGTAATTTTTTTCCAGGATAGAAGTGATCAATTCTGGAGGCCTAATATATGTGTCTCTGTAAATATATAATATATATAAAATATTAAAATTTATATTTAATTTGCTTATAAATATCCCTCATTTATTTTTGTTGTTGTTGTCTCATACTTTATTTATATATATATTTATTTATTTATTTACAATATTCCTCATTTATTTTTTAAATTCTTTCAAAATATATTCCCAGTTGGATCATCTGTAAAGTCTGATTTTAATTACTGTTGTGTAATACTAAAATAAAAATATTTTAAGCTTAATTTTGATTGAAGATTCAAGGCAAGAGGTACCAACTACTTCATATTCCAAAGCAAGAGTTGCCAGAGGCCCTGTTTGGGGTTTGAGTGGAGTATCTTTAAACTGCATGGATAATAAAAGAGTTAAAATTTAGGAAGCTGAGAGAGGAAGAATGTTGGAGTTTAGAGAGGTTTTTTGTTATGTTCTAAATATGCGGGTCCAAGGTAGTAGTGTATGTGCTTTCCCCTCACTTCAACTCTAGTGAGGGGTGCTGCTGCTGCAGTGAATCCATTGCTATATTCCCCAGGAATTAGGGTGATGCAGTAGACTGTGTGTGTGTGTGTGTGTGTGTGTGTGTGTGTGTGTGTGTGTGTGTATACACATACATACATATATATAAAACACAAGAGGCTTCATGTTGATCCATCTCCCAGAGGGCTAAAAGCAAAGAAGACTGAACTTGGCGGATAACTGTTCTCCCACCTATGACAGGTAAAGGATTGGTCTCCTTTACACTACACGATGGCAGAGAGAGCACAGAGCAGAACATGTGTTTTCTTAGATCCTAACCAGATGGGACTGGTGGAGAAAATTTGGATTCCCAGCAGACAGTCTGAGGAGGACACAGGGCTGTAGGGATGTAACTGTGCAGGTTGTATACTGCACAAAGGCGCCCAGTGGAAGAATAAGAAGAAGCTGCATGCACCGTGCTCATGTGTTGAACTCCATCAATGTGGTGGGAGAGTTTCTTTTAATAATTCATTAATCTGGAGAAGTCATCACCTTTTCCTAATTCACATACAGGGTACAAGGAGAAGCTAGAAGGTAAAGTGAAGACAACAAGAGGCCTTGGGTAGAGTAGTTCAGTGTCTAGACATGAAAGTGTCATTAGAATCAAGTCAGATTCTGCAACCAGAGATCTCTGGACCCCGAGGGTCTTCAAAAAACTGATTAAATTGAGATTAGAAAGGTCAGCTTTGAATGTCTCCTAAACCCAGGAGAAAGTAATGCTAGATCAGTCCCAGTGAAATAGGACTTTTCTTTTTCCTTCCTCTCTTCTATCGCTGACTCCTACAACTTTGAAGGCTCAAAAGCTCCATCTAATGATTTTGGGGGAGGAAGGATGTGGATGAGAAGCTGGCTAAGCAGAGAGAAGAGCCTGCCAGATCCCAATGCTGGCCTCTCTCCTGCTGTTTTCTCAAGCTGGGGGAAGGGAGAAGCTTTAGCTCAGATGGACACTGGGGTTTTGATTATTACTCTGCACTGAACTTAATTCTACATTGAACCTAATTCTACCTGAGTCTAGGTTTTTGTTTTGTCTTTTTTTGTTCATGCTTAAGTGAAGAAAAAGTTTTTATCTGAGAACATTCTTAAAGTCAAGGCACTGGCCTTGAATTATTTCAAGGGGACACAGCAGAACAAGCCCCATAGGCAAGATCTGGAGGGGCAGAGATGAGACAAGAATACAAAGAATACAAAGGTTTTTGTGATCCTTTATGAACCTCACTTGTTAGATGCATAAATGATCTCATCAGTACTTTGGATTCTCCCCCTCACCCACCCCACCCTACTGATTCTTATAAAGGGAACTAAAAAGAAATAGTCTTAAAATATCTACTATGTATTTGTTTTTATCCTGCATATTGTACAGTTAACAGCTAAATTAAGATTGGTTCTAAACTTGAATAGTCAACTAATAAACTATTTATCACCCACAAGTGGCTTCTTTGTAAGATTTTAATTTTCAATTATTAAATATAATGAAAATAAATAAAAATAAATATTAATAGAATTGATAGATCAAGAAATTGATCATCATAAAAAATTGAAATACATGTTTATTTTTTCTCCCATTAAACTGGAAGTTTTATGAGGGGCAGGCACTATGGCTGCTATGTTTATCTTTATGTCCTGGTACCAATGGAAATAATGTGTCTGTGGGAGGGTGGGGGTTGGGAGACCTGCTCAGTAGACATTTATTGAGTGAATAAATTAAGCTTTAAAGATTAAAAGATCATATTGACTTATAGTTTGTAGTTGAGTAAAATGACTTCTGAATTTAACATATGTTGCCATATTTCTATATTGGAGAAGTTTAGAATTGTTCACCTGGTTCATTTATCCGGTACTCAACTGTTAATCTGGTTCACCCACTTCATGAAGGAAGTGGGTTTTTGTGGTATCACTTATCAATATCACATGCCTTAAACTGTCTGATATGTTGTAAAGATCAACAGGCATTTGATGAATAAAATGTTAAATGATAGAAAGCCCTTCTTAAGAGTTTTGTCTCAGTTTTGTATTTTCAAACAAGCGAATCGTTTTCAGTTTTAGGCTTTTTTTAAATATTTTTTTTTGAGGGGGGGCCTGGGCAGGGCTAATAGGATTGGATGAAGGTTATGAACTTTATAGGGGAATTAAAGCCTCTTGGCACAGCCACTGATTGGAGCAGTTAATTTATACAGATAACGTGTAGTGGAATTATTGCTTTTACTCTGGACTCATGATTCCAGTCTAAATACACTATGCATTAAAGAAGTTCAGAAGAAAGAAAAACATGTTAACTGGGTTTACCTACAAATTAATTTCAGATTTTAGTGAAGGTTTACATTATATATTTTAGATGTAATATATGTTGATGTTATTTATTTTGATCTTACATTAATTAGTTCATTCCTGAGAATTCAAACCTATTTTTCATACCTGGAAATGATGACATACTGATTGAGGTCATCCCTAAGTCAGCCACTCAGTTCAGAGTAAGGTCCAATTAGTTATGTATACATGTATGCATATATTCAAATAAAATTCATTGCAAACTATCCCATGCCAACACTATGCCAAGTACCTAAGATACCAGGAAGATAAGACAGGAGGCCTGTCCTTGAAGATTTCTCTTCTGATAATGGTGAGTGAAAATGTCAACCAATCATTAAAATCACAACATAATGGAATATATAAAGAAGATCCTTTTAGAAGAAGATTGACCTAGTACAGTATGCCACTATACATTAGTTGAGATAAAAATCTTGAGCTCAAAATGGCTTTTCAATATGATGACCTAAGGCAAGAGCCTTCTGTTCCAGAAGCTCTTCATTTCAAGGCTAAACTTTGAAATCCATATGTGTAAGGCAGGGAGGCAGGGGAGCATATCAGGCAAAAACATTTTTTTTTTTTTGGCTGCAAGTAATAGCCCAATAACTAATGTTTTTCTAATTTATTTATTTTCACATATCAAGACTATGGAAATAGGTGTTGCTTCTGTGGCTCTGTGTAGTAAGGGTCAGCATCTCTGTTTTTTCCTTCATGTTGCAACATTGCTGCTATATTACTAGCTATTACATCATTCATTCAGGAGGCAAGAGTAAGCAGAATTAGCAGTGTAAACTATATTTGTCCTGTGTATCGAGAATGTACAATCTTTCTTAAAAACACATAGCATAGTACTTATGTCTAACCAGATAGACCTGTTTATGTGATGACCCATAGCTATATATTAGGTTGGACAAGCATGCAGCTAAGGCATAAAGAAAGAGGGTGAGTGGGAATGGCAGAAGTCAGCCAGCTAGGGGTAAACTAAAGAAAAAGAGTTGTTCACTCTGGGCAGAGAAAGGGATCTGCACTTTCTTCCCTGCAAACTTTAAGTAAAGGACAACCTCTCATTACAATCTAATCATTGCAACTAATAAAAGCACATTTATTCTACAACTCTCAGAATTAAAATAATTATACTTCAAGAAAAATAATGAATCATCAAAGTAAAAATTTGTGACTAACATATAACTTTAATAAACATTTCCCCAGAACTTTAATCCAACTTTCTTTTCAGTCTGAGATATTCTAATTTGAGCTGTATGGATTTTGTAATTTGCATTTTTACTACTAATATGACAGTATATCTAATTGAAGTGTCATGCCCTCAATGACTGAATCTGCACTACCAAACTAAACCAGA
Organism: Macroglossus sobrinus; assembly: GCA_004027375.1. Classification (NCBI taxonomy): domain Eukaryota; kingdom Metazoa; phylum Chordata; class Mammalia; order Chiroptera; family Pteropodidae; genus Macroglossus; species Macroglossus sobrinus. Next base: position 221,457 of record PVKZ01002035.1, read on the forward strand.
GAATAGAAGCAATTACCTAATTAAGGTTTTGACTGAATTGCTAAGGTAATTTAAGCAAAACATGTTTTGCCTGAGAAAAGATTTTCCTGAATTTTAAATTTATTTTATTAAATTCTGGCCTAAAATGAAAGCAAATCTTAACATCTTACTTTATATTTGTGTGGTATCTCCACCCAAAATCTTTCCTTTTTAAGGTGTCCTCACACTAGCTCAGACAAAAAAAAAATTCTTTATTATTCAAAACCTTGATTTTCTTATGGGTGAAGTTTCTTTAGTAGATGCATGAACTGTCATACAAAAAATAAAGATTCCTTTATAAATCTGGAGAACTTATTAAATATTATTTAAACATATTAAAGGTTAAAGAAGGAAAGGTAGAGATAGGGGATAAAAATTTTTGGTTGTTTGCTTTTGGTTTTTAATGAAAAGAATATTTACAATGTAGTAAGATAAAATGCATTTAAAAAGCAGAATAGGTGAATTAGTGTAAAATAACCTGAAATACAATCCTGAGAGCTGTTAACATCTCCCACAGTCACAGGACAATGGTTGGAACATTCCTAAAAATAAAGTTCCATATTGATTGAAAACATTTTTCTGGCTATAAGCTTCACAACACCAAGAACTATATCGAAGTAATTATTTTTACATACCCAGCATGTAGCACATTGCCTGGAATGGAGTATGTCCTCAATAAATATTATTGAATGAATCCTCTCAACAAAACTACTGGAGGTATCTCAATGTGCAACATTTATGCTTCAGGAGTCAACACTTAGTTTTGTTTTTGTTGTTTTGAGGGTTTTTGTTTGTTGTTTTTTTTTGCATACTTAAAATGCATTTAATATTTACTAAACATCTTTCCCAAATAGCTCAAATGGCATAATTGTGTTTGGAATTTATACACATGCCTACCAATACAAGTAGTTTGTTTTGCAATTTAGGATTTTCTTTAAATGAACACATACTTTTAGGTTCTAAGATTCTTAAATGATAAATACTGCTTTCAGATAATGAACAAGGTATTAATATAATTAAGAACAGGTACTACAGTTGACCTTGACTCAAAAGGGTCACTTGGCCACAGTCTGTCAAAGACTAATCAGTAAGTTCCCTTGATGGACAACTACAAACATTTTCCCTTCCATAGAAGATCTAGTCATGTTACCTCTCTTTCAAGTCAAAAAATAAATTATGGGCTAGACTACTATCTTCAGCATAGAAAAGGGTTAAGAAACAAGTAATGGGATTACTCCATAAAGTGAGGTGTGGTTAAGTAGTTTGCCCACTTAGTAGCAGTGCCAATATTAGAGCTCAAGTCTGTCTGACTCCATGGATGATGCCCTTGACAACTATGTGCTATTGCTTTATATAATACATCTGAGGCCTTCAAGCTTCATCATTTAGTTATTAATTTGTTTTTGTTGGTAATTTTCACCAGGATCTTGAGTGTCCCTTCAACTAGGATGCTAAACAAGCATGGTTTTAGCCACACAAATTAGAAAATGAGCAATCTGTTCTTGCTATAGAGACTAACTGTAATATCTCTGACTTAAAGGAAAGTTACCATGAGACTATTCAGATAAACAAATAGTCAAAGCTGATTAAACTTACTAAACATGAAATTGTGTTGTTTGAGTAAAAGCAAGTTCTAGATTCTGTTTCTATTGATTGTATAAAGTGCTGGTTTAATGTTTGAAAACTGCAGATAGTAGTTTAAAATATTTAGTAACTTTAAATATTCTCTTAAAATTGAAATTCCATATAATACAGTTTTCATTCTTAAAAATAAATGTTCACTTTATACTCACAACATTTTTTTCTTTAGAAGTTTTCTTCTATAAAGGACAAAGTTTTTTCCATTTTAAAGGTTTTATCTTTCATACTATCACAAATTCTTTTAAATAAAACATTAGTTTTTGATTGAGTAAATGAATCCCTTTTCTTCTTGTTTCACATTTCTAAATACTGAAAAATTAGAATGGCCTGTCCTCTCTGCCCAATATCACTGTTCCGTAGGAGAGGAGTTGATCTTCATCTACCAGTTTGTAGAAATCCTCTTATGTTTCTTCAAATCTAAGACACATTTTAAAATAAATACCTTAGCATCTCTGAATAAATATATACCTTACAATTAATGGTAGACACTAGTTTAAATGACAAGAAAGGTTCATTTCTTTCTTAGTGGTGCCTAAAATAATGGCTTGCCTTACAAACCCAGTGTTTTTTATTAGAGGAAATATAAAATTATGCTTTTCTCCCTAAGATATGGTAGAGAGCCTGACTGTGGGGTATAGTATTGGGAATGCACTGGGGCTCTGTAGGTAAGCTATTACCCCAATAGTTTCCTCAGTAATAAAGGGGACATCTTTATCCTCCTGACTTTTTGATCAGCTCTCTCTTGGTTCTGAACTTCAATAGTAAAAGAAGAGTGTTATATATTAAATCAGCAAATGCCTGAAACTTGCGCATTGGACCGAACACCTTGACGATAGATTAGTAGAAGTTGGGAAGAAAGAGATTTGTGGAGATAGAAGCATATTGAGAATGCAAGACCCTAAATAATCCAAGATGATGGCTTTGGGTTTTGGTTTACCAAGCAGGATTATAAGTTAGTGTCATGGTTCTTTTTTATTTTAGTAGGTGGTAACTCTCTATAGCATGCCATATGGCTGCTTTTTACAATTTTATTATTGGTTTTTAGCTCATGTGCCCTGGGTGGGTGGCATTAGGCCTCAGGCTTTAGAAAATTGGCCAGGTGGGATTTTTGACTTTGAGGGGTCACTGAAGCATATAATAACTTTGTCCCAGGAAAGTGACAGTTTTTATTCAGGCAAGACTACAAACACAAACCTAGTTGCACAGGTGACCTCAGCATTCCTGGATATAGATGCCTTTAGGTGAGACTATGACAGCAAGACCTTGAAATTGATAGGCACACCTTTGACTGGTATTTCAGGTGAAGCTGATTTGAGCTTAGTTCTTTTCTACCTTGGAAGGAATAACGATATTTGTCGCTTTTAAACTGCAGCTGAGTTTTGTATATTTTACAGAACACTTGTGGCGTTCTAGCTTTGTATTGTTTGTGTCTGGGCTGTGTAGGAAGTACTAGAACAGCTGACTCACATTCTCTTCATCTTTATGTCATGTCACCTGCCTTCAAGGCCAAGCACAAAAAGTGTGGAAGGAATAAACTATGTAGTCTCAAGAGTACCTGAGATTTTTTAACTGACTAATATTTCAGTGTGGATCCTGATTTCCTAACCCAAATTATGAGTTTTTCCAGAAAAGTATGGTAGACTATTATAAATGAATAACAATGAATGGAAACATTTTTATGAACAAAATATGTTATCATCTTAGGATAAGGTAAAGATATAGCTCGAAGTGGAACTATATGGGTATATGGGTATTGCAAACCCATAGTCTAAGAAAGAAATTAAAAAGAATTTTACCTTTTAACTCCAGAAATCAAATTTAAAATTTTTTTTTCAGGCAATTAAAAAGCAACTAGGATGATTAGTTAAAAAATAAAATAAAAACTGACTGGGTAAGTAATCTGAAGAAAGAGAGTGGCTTATTTAAAAAGTTGATATTTTAGCTGATAGTCAATACAAATACAAAGGGAAAATTGAGATCTTAAGGGCTAGGTTGGGTCAGATATAAAAGGGAAAAGAGTTGAACCTACACTTAATTGCTCTAAAAAAAAAGACAAAGAGAAAGGAGAGATATTGGTTTAGTTGTTACTAGGACAGAAAAGATGACTGGAACTAAAAGAATTCTGACACAGAAGGAATACCAGGATCTCAGAGAGAAGGGCTGAGTAACTATACTGAAAACATCCAAATGACTGTGGAGATTGCCTCCTGAAAGGTGAAGACAGAGAATCCCTTTTAAGACTAATTGTGTAAATATACCTGAAAGATTAGGATAACTATAATATTTGGTTCCAAGGAAATATGGACACATTTAAGAGGAGAAAATTAGAGAGATTAGTGCAAAGTATTCAAGCCATTAGTAGGTGAGTTACAAAGGAAAAATCAAGTATTTCTTTGTCCTGAGGCAACATGCTTGAGAAATTTATAGAATTTGTATTCTATAGGAAGGGCACAACAAAGATGAGACAGATAGAATGCCAATAAATCAAGGCTTTGTCTATATGTCAGCCTAAAGAGAAATATTCTGATGGTTGGTATTACCCAACTAAAGAAGAGAAAATAGGCAATGTACTGTGTGTGGAGCCAGACTCCCTGATTTTATATCTCTCACTATAAGAGGTTCTAGAAGATATAATTTAGAAAAGTATATTAGAAAAACAAGCTTCTTGACTAGAAAAATGCAAAGAAGGCAAATGGAGAAAAATCACTTAAACTCAACAAACACACAAGTACATCAAATAGAGAAAGAAATCAACTTAAGTAATAATTTAATTGTTATCAGTACTCCTAAAAACAGTCAAGGTCCTCAAAAACAAGGAAAGTCAGAAATTGTCACAGCCAAGAGGAGCCAAAGGATACAAGACTAAATATAATGTGGTATCTTAAATGAGAGCATAAAACAGGGAAAAGCACATTAGGTAAAAACTAAAGACTTCTGAATAAAACATGAACTTTAGATAATATATTAATATTGGTTAATTATTTGGGACAAATGTATCGTACTGAAGTCAAATGTTAATAAAAGGGGAAACTAGGTGTGAGTATATGGGAACTCTGTAGTATCTTTGCAACTTTCCTTTAAATTGAAAACTATTTCAGAATACGAAAATTTATTTAAAAAGATTGATTGTTAGAATGTCAGATGAGTTTGGGCAATTATAAAGGGAAATACTAGAAATAATTTTTTTTAAATGTATTGAGGTATACTTGACATACCACATTATATTAACCTCAGGTGTACAACTGATTTGGTATTTGTGTACACTGCAAAATGATCACCACAATAAGTCTAATTAACATTCATCTCCTTATATGATTACAAATTTTTTTTCTTGTGATGAGAACTTTTAAGATTGACTTTTAGCAAATTTCAAATATATAATACAGTATTATTAACTGTAGTCATCATTTTGTACATTATGTCCTCATGACTTATTTATTTTATAACTTTTGACTCCCTTCGCCCATTTTACTCACTCCTCAACCCCTCCCCTCTGGAAACCACCAATCTGTGTTCTGTATCTATGATCTTGGTTTTTTGTTTTGCTTTTGTTGATTCTACATATAAATGAGATCATACAGTATTTGTTTTTGTCTGACTTATTTCAGTTAGCATAATGCCCTCAGGGTCCATTTATGTTGTCACAAATGGCAAGATTTCATTCATTTTTGAATATGTATATACACAACATATTCTTTATCTAACCAGTGATGTACACTTAAGTTATTTCTGTATCTTAGATTATGAAAAATAATTCTACAGTGAAAGTAGGGTGCATATATTTTTTGAATTAGTGTTTTTATTTTCTTTGGATAAATATCCGAAAGTATTTTAATTTTTAATTTTTTGAGGAATCTCTATACTATTTTCTAAAGTGACTGTACCAATTTACACACCACCAATGGTACATCAGGGTTCCCTTTTCTCTACATTCTTGCCAACATTAATTTATTATTTTTTTTTATAAAAATCATTCTAAGGTGTGATGTAAATAATAAATAACTGTTTTGAGAAGCACTGTTGGTCTTCACTTGGCTGCTAAGAGCAATGCACTAGTATTAATAGTAAACAATACAAAAACTCATTGATGATGATTATTTGAATCAACTGTGGGTGAAAAGAAGAGCCTTTTCTTAAGAGGAAGATTTGAACATTAAGCATTCTATAAGAGGCAGAAGAAATAGCTAATGAGACCAGGAATGAAAATATTCATTACAAGTCATTATGGATGTTGTGTCATTAAACAATGCTGGCAAATCAACACTGGGGTGCAAGATACATAGAGCTCAAAGGAAAAATGAGAATTAAGAGGATTCATGTACAGTAATGGAGGAAAAAACTACCTAAAACAACCGAGCCTGCCATTATTGCAATTTTCCAAACACTGCAAAACAAACACACAGAAAAAAATAACTTAAGGATGGGGATGGGTGTAATTGGATGATTTCCCTCCTGGTAAACTTATTGCTGTCATTATCCCTTTGGTGGAATTGAAGTTAATCTCCCAGGTTGTGAATTCTGGCCAGGCTGATACCAAAATTCTCTTTGTACCCACCTACCTTCCCTCAGATACCACTGAGGCTCTACTGTGATATTTGGCATTATTTAGTACTGAATTTGGAAGCATAAGTTTGCCTGTGATTCCTTTTAGGAACCGGATAATTTTTTTTTTCAATTTCATGGACATGGGGCAAATACTGTGATAAACTTTTACGTCCTATTAACTTTTTAGACCCCTTAAAAAATGTATATCATGAGACTTAGTGATAAATGTATTCAATCTTGAGCCTTCAAAAGAATTACCAAGGCTGGAGCTGCTGAAGGCTGCTTTACTCCAGCATCAAGAACTCACTCTGTTGAGACTGAGTGGAATGTGGACTTGAAGAGAATTAATTTTGGATGAATAATTTCTTAGGAATTTTAACTCATAAGGTCAAAAGGATTTATTTATTTTTATTGTGATTTATAAGAAATTTCTCTTTTTTACTTTAATTTCTTCTTGAGAAATTTTAATGAGGGTTATATTTATGTTGGGACATATCTTTATTTCTATTTTATAGCTGGAGAATCTTAATGTTGTTATTTGATCATATTTTATATCCTCTGATAGAAAGTACTAAGTACTGTGGCTGGATATAGTTTGGGTTGGGGAATAGAAAGCAATCAACTTTCCTCATAAGGTGGCAGTGTATCTTGAGATTAATTTAATTAATGCATTGTCAAAATACTTTTAAAATCTAAACTCTATTATCTCCCATTATTGCGAAGAAAAAAACATATTATGGATACGTGAATACTTTAGCTAAATACTCACAGTCAGCATTGCAACAGCATTTTAAATTTTATAAAGCAGTTTTATGCACACTATCATTTGATTGACTCATCTACCTGTCCATTCATCCATACATTCATCCTTTACCTGCCTTGAACACATATCTGTTCTTCCCAAGCTTTATTTACTTTACTTCAAAGTTTCATTGGCACTAAGCAAGCAACAAAGTTCTTGATAAAATGCAAATAATTACCTGTATTTATAAAATATTTAAACATAATTTATAAGATTAATATCACTTTACATTTATCTTGTATAGTAAAGCTATAAGGATACAGTCTAAGGAATGAAAATCTGCTGCTTATTAAAATCAGGTGACTTTTTAAAGATCACACTGCTACTACGTGGCAGCTCATGGAGCTCATACTGCTTTTTTCCTCCTAAATGAGGACTCTTTCCACTATACCACACTACCTCTATGAAAAACATGATTTTAGTTTCTTTTTTATAGTTATATTTTCTTTTCAAAATATCTTTCTATTATCTATCTATCATCTATCATTATCTTTCTAGCTATATAGATCTAAATCTAAGGGAAAACACTTTTTTACTGGTAGTAATTTACCTTTCTTAGGGTTCCAGGTGGTGACATAATTGATTTTGTTGCCATTGATTAAAAGTCACATTAAGTTTAAAACTGTCAGCTAAGTCCAGAAATAACATCTTAAAATGACTTTTAATAGACATGGAAGAAGTGATTTTATTGCATTCATAAATTTGATTAATGATATTTTCCTGGGATCAAAATAAATGAGGTGCTCATTTGCATGCTTAATTATTGTATTACAGGTAGATTCTCCTGCAATATATATTTGGGATGGTAGAAGAGTACCTCAGAGAAGGGCTTAGTAAACAGCTCTGAAAATTGATACCATTAATAACATTTAGAAATCTTCAAATGGTCATGTTTTCATTTACCAAAAAAGAGAAAAGTATTTTGATTCACTCAGATTTTTACTATGGCAAATATATAGATATGATCTCTTTTATCTAGAAAGAACTGTTCTAGTCCTAACATGCCCCCTCCAATACCTTTTTGAATTCTACCAGTTGTTGAAAACCATGCCATATTTTAGTTTACATGAAATTAATCTTCTTACAGTTTTTATTTTCCAGAGTTTCTCATTGCCATTTTTTCTTGTTAAAAGAGCAAACATGTCTTTATTACCATTTCCTTCTAATCTTTAAGCTTCTTAATCATTTTGTCTATGTGTTGGTGTTCATTCTATTTTTCTTAAAGCCCACTTAATCTAATTCAAAGTCATTACCCCTTATTTGAACCATGGCTTATGTTATTATGGAGTTCTATATATCTAGCTTGTTATTCATGGAGTTTCTAATTGCTTTTTTTTTTTACTTTGTAATCTTTTGCATCTTTTCCAGTTCTATCAATCATGATATTGATTCTACATAGTTACCCCTCATTTCCACTTTTTTTTGGTTGAGAACTGCCTCTAGTGTACTCCCTGCCCTCCTGAAGTTTACATTCTGTTGAGGGATAAAGATGATCAAGGTAAAGAAATTTTATAGTTTTGTTTGTTTATTATACTTACTATCAGGGAGAGGACTATGTAAGAAGTAGAAAGTCTTAGCTACCACTTTAGCAAGGGATGATGCATTTCTCAGGTTCTAAGTTTGAAATCTGTCATTTATTGATTTATAAAAATCAATATTTTAAATGGTGTTTCTATTCTTTAGTACTCATAGAATATGCAATATGTATTAAATTAGGCGCTAAATAGGCTTTAGTGGCCTGCCTAAAACTAAATCAACATTGTTTTTAAGCAAAGAAAATAAAGTATTTCAATTTCCAAAGAGAAAAAAAGATCTGCAAGTGAACTTTTAAAACAAAACCTATTTGTTACAACCCACTGGTTAAGTTGGCAATTGACTATGTTGTAAAGTTATTCTAAATAAAAAATGATTTTTTTAACAGCCTGTCTAAGCAGAAATCATAGGCTTTAAAAAAATTCCTATAGGTGTTTCAGCATTTAAAACTCATTATTAATTTATAAAGATTGCCTAACATTGTCAGGCTGTAAGCCATTTGAAATGTTGGCTATTAAGATATACAAGGAATCTAATGTTGTCCTTAAATTAACCTATTACTAAAAAGGTCAGCCTAGAATTGTTTTTGGTAAAGATTCATGGAACCATTTTTTTGTAGTTCCTTCTATTCTTAGTCTGTTACATTTAAAATGAAGATAAAGTTAAAAAAACATAAAACAATATCCAAATATTCTCATTAATTCAAGGTGTGAGGATCCCTGGAAAGAATGCAATTAATTATACCCTAGAGGCAGCCAGATTTCTGCGTCTTAAATTTGCCACTTTGTCTATTTTAGCCAGTTTGTTCTGTTTATTTCAGATTTCTCTCATACAGAGAATCCATCTGTATGCCAAGATTTTAACTTACTATTAGTTGAAATGAAAAACTGTATTTATAAGTAGGTTTTTTATAATTGCTTTTACTTTTGTTTTTATTTACCTGGTGGTCAGGGTTTTTTTTAATCTAAAAACCCCCTTCCCCCTCCATATATGTTTTAGAATGGCTGAAATAAATAAATCATGGGGATGTAATGTACAGCATAGAAAATATAGCCAATAATATCATAATAACTTTGTATAGTGATAGGTTACTAGAATTGTCATGGTAATTACTTCATAAGGTATGTATATGTTGAATCACTATGTTGTACACTGAAGCTAATATCAGGTTGTAGGTCAACTATATATTAATAAAAAAAACTATAAAATTAAGCAAAATTCTTAGTAAAAGCAAATATTCCCCTTATTGTTACAAACCTTGGAATAAAAGATAATCATTATACTTGGTGATAAATCATTATACTTGGTGATAAATACAAATGAGAAATGTGAAGGAAAGAGTTAAAATATTTATGAGACAGTTTTAGTTTCTCTAAGGAGATTTATTTATTAAATTAAATGTCAAATTAATAATTTGCTTGTTGCATAAACACGATATATATAAAGAAAAAAGTCCACCACTCTTTCTGAATCCTTCTCTACCTCTGTTCTATGGCCCATTGTGAGTGAGCATAAACCTATATTTTTAGATATTTTCTAGGCTTATACAAATATGTTTATGTATCTAATTTTTGTACAAAATTAAGATAATAATATACATATTGTTTCACAGACTTTTTAAAAGTTGATGTATAGTAAACACCTTCTCATATTAGTACCTATGGACCTTATTTTAGTTTTTAATAACTTTATTGATGTATATTTGACATGTAATAAATTGTACATATCTGAAGTATACAATTTGTAAGCTGCGACATATGTGAATTCCTGTGGAAGCATCACTAAAATCAAGAAACTGAACATATCATTCTTTAAAAAATTTCTTTATTTCACTTTTTGATCCTTCCTCCTTACACCTTTCTACAATCAACAACCCAGTCAATCACAGAACTACTTTTACTTACTAAAGATTAATTTACATTTTCCAGAACTTATATAAATGGACTCATAGAGTACAAACTCTTATTTTTGTCTAGCTTTTTCACTTAGCATAATTATTTTAATATTCTTGAATACTGATATGCATATCAAAAAGATATTCCTTTTCATTGATGAGTAGTACTCCATTATATGAATATACTACAATGTGTTTATCCATTCACCTGGTGATGTATATTTGGATTATTCCCAGTTTTTGGCTGTTACCAATGAAGCAGCTATGAAACATTTGCTTCAAGTGTTTGTGTGCTCATATGCTTTTTTCTTCCCTCTTTGGTAAGCACTCAGAAGCCTAATATCTGGGTCATATGGTGGGTGAATGTATATATTTTTTAGAAGCTGTCAAAGAATTTTTTAAAATAGCTATCAGTATGGAAGTTCTAATTTCTTCCAATCTTTGACAGACTTTAATATAGTTAGTCTTTTTAATTTTAGCTATTCTAACAGGTGTGTAATATTGTATTATTTAAGTTATAGTTGAATTTCCCTAATGCTTATTTGTTCTCCAGATATCTAATTTTGACAAATAATATTTTCAAATCTTTCAAAATCAGCTGTTACTTTCTACAAAAAAAGCCTCTTGGGATTTTGGTAGTAATGGTGCTGAATCTACAGGTCATCTTTGAGAAAGCAGATATTAACAATGTTTGAACTTCTAATTTATGAACATATTCTATTTCTTCATTTGTATAGGTTTTCTTCAATTTCCTTCAACAATGTTTGGTACTTTTCAGTGTATAGCCTTTTCATTTCTTCATCAGATTTATCCTTAAGTATGTCATATTTTTAATGCAATTGTATTATTGATTTTAAATTACCATTTCCAATTTTTCATGGCTAGTACATAGAAATACACTTTATTTTTGTACACAGATCCTGTTTACTCCATTTATTTGTTTTAAAAGCTTTTTTTGGTAGATTTTAAAAGATTTTCCACATAGATGATTGGGTCATTTGCTAATATGTCCAATTTTACTTCTTCCTTACCAATGTGTATGCATTTGATTCTCTTATTTTATTGTTCAGGTTAAAGCTAATAAGCTTTCTTGTCTTGTTCAGAATCTTAGAAGGAACATTTTTATTCTTTACCATGAATATAATGTAAGCAATAGGTTTTTTGTATACGTACTTCATTTTCTTATTCACTGAGAGTTTTATAAAGATTGTTTTTTAGACTTTATGAAAGCTATCTCTTCATTTATTGAGATTGTTATATGGATTAACTTTTGATGTCTGTTAATATGGAGAATTACATTGATTAATTTTTTAATGTTAAACCAACCAGTCAGTCCTGGGATATATATCACTGTCATGGTATATTATTCTTTTTAATGTATTTATTTAATTTGATTTGTTACAATTTTGTTAAAAATTTTGCATCATTGGTAATGAGGAAGGTAATTTTGCATATTGGTAATGGCATGAAGATTTCTTTTATGGTAACTTTAGATTTGGAATGAGAATAATACTGGATCATAAAATAAATTGAAAATTATTTCTTCACCTTCAATTTTCAATTTTAGAAATAGTATTAATTATCCATGCATTTTTGCTAACATTCACCAGTAAAACACTATGGGTAAGGTTTTTTTGTGTGTGGAAAGATTTTTAACTATAGATTTAAATACTTTAATTAATGTAGGGGCTTTTAAGTTATCTCTCTCTATATTTTCATCTTTATTGAAATAAAAATTGGTTGCTTGTATTTACATTGTACAATTCAATGAGTCTTTTTTCGGTTATAGTTGGTGTACAATAATATACCAGTTTCAGTTGTATAGCATATTGATCAGGGATACACATAACTCACAAAGTGATCACCCCACTAAATCTAGTAGTCCTCTTCCCCTTACATATTTATTACAACATTATTAACCATCTTTCCCATGCTACAGTCTACATCTCCATGTCAATTCTGTAATTATCCATTTGTACCTCTTAATCCCTTTGCCATTTTTTGTCCCCCCAACCCTTCTCCCATTTAGTATCCTTTTAAATAAGTATTCTCTGTATCTATGAGTTTATTTCTGCTTTTGTTGTTGTTGTTGATTTTGTTCTTTAGATTCATGTGAAATCATGCAATAGTTGTCTTTCTCTATCCAACTCATTTTATTCAGCACAATACCCTCTAGGTCCATCAAGACGATAGCTTTCTCCATTCCCTTCATTTTAGTCTGTGTGTATCTTTTAAGCTGAAGTGGGTCTCTTGTAGGCAGAATATGTAGGGGTCTTGTTTTCTTATCCATTCAGCCACTCTATCTTTTGGTTGGAACACTTAATTCTTTTCCATTTGAGATAATTGCTGATAGGAATGTAGTTATTACTATTCTTTATTCCTGTTTTTTGATATATGTTTTTTCTTCTTAAAGAAGTTCTCCAACATTTCTTGTAATAGTAGTTTGGTTGTGATAAATTTCTTTAGCTTATTTTTGTCTGGGAAGCTCTTCATCTGTTCTTCAATTCTAAATGAGAACTTTGCTGGATGTGGTATTCTTGGTTGTAGATCCTGGGTCTTCATCACGTCAAATATTTTGTGCCAATCCCTTCTGTGCTGTATAGGTTCTTTTGAGAAATCAGCTGCAAGTCTACAGGTACTCTCTTGTAAGAAAGTAACTGCTTTTCTCTTGCTGCTTTTAAGATTCTCTTTTTGTATTTAACTTTTAGCTTTTTAATTTCAATGTGTTTTAGTGTGAGCCTCTTTGGGTTCTTGATTTTTGGGACTCTCTGAGCTTCCTGGTATTTTATGTCTATTTTCTTCACCAGGTTAGGGAAGTTTTTCACCATTATTTCTTCAAATAGTTCTTCAACATCTTGTTTTCCTTCATGTACCCCTATGACACATATATTTTTACCTTTAGTAGTGTTCCATAGGCTCCTTAAATTATTATTATAGTGTTGGCTTCTTTTTCTTGTCATTCTAATCGAATGTCCTGGGATTTTCTGTTTTCTATATAGGTCATTTGATCTTTATTCACTTTGTTTATCCCGTTAAATATACTTCTCATCTCAGATAATATGTTCTTCATTTCTGATTGATTACCTTTTATAATTTTCATTTCAATTTTTATGTTTTTAATCTCTTTGTTAAAGTTCTCACTGAATTCATCTATACTTTCTATAAGTTCATTGAGCATATTTATAACCAGTGTTGTGAACTCTGCTTCTGTTAGATTGCTTGACTCCATTATTCCTGGATGTCTGTTTTGTTCTCTCATATAGTTTCTGCTTCTTTGTCTTCTCATTTTGGCTGCCTTTCTGTGTCTGTTTCTTGTACTAAGCAAAACCCTTAAGTCTCCCGGTCTTATTAGTAAGGCTTTGTGTAGTAGATGTCTAGTGTCATAGATCTGAGAGGAGTTCAGCTGCAGGCCCCATTTAGCTCAGCCTGTGCCCCTTTGATGCCACCTGTTAAGATTCAACAAGCAATCTACAGAAGCTGTGCTTATAGTTGCCTCAAAAGGCCACACCAGAAACCAAGGCCATCTGCCATCACTGAGAGTCTAGGTGCTGCTCAGCAAGGGGCAGCAAACTAAGTGAAGACACACCTGGATGTGGTTTGGGTGGGGCCATGAGCTGGGAGAGGTGGAGTTTCAGGAAATCCTCTGGGTGGAGCGATCTCTGTTTACCAGTTTGATGACATCTCTGCTATGGTGGCACTGAGTCTGCACACTGGAAGGGAGGTCTGGGATCAACAGAGAAACATTGGATACCAGTGGCACTTCTGTCCCGAAGAGATCCTCACCTCCAGCCCTCCTCCAACAACTCACTGTCCCCCTGTAAGTTCCAGGCGCCTCCTGAATCAGTCAACCCTTTGCTGGAGCTCAGAACAAGTGAATCCATTAGCGTGAAATTCCATTCGCAGACATTGTTCCTTTAAGAGGTGTCTGCAGATGCTGGCTGTTGCTGCCATGGCCGTAGCCTCTATCCTACTCAGCCATTTGGGATCAGACAGTCTTGCATCCTCGCCGTGTCCTACTTTCTGCCATGCAGGGTGATTTTTTAGATTTCTCCCTATTTATATGGCTTGTTCACCTAGATCCCAGGCAATTTTTTCTTGCTGTTTATTCCTTGTTTCTGTTGCAACTTTGATTTGGTCACCAGAGGGATGAATAGGGCCTCTATCATCTACACCATTTTTTTTTCTGTGTCTAAGTTATCTATATATTTTTGACTAAGTGTTGTAAATTTGAGTCTTTCAAGAAATTTGTCCATTTAATAAAAGTTGTTAAATTTATTGATATAAAGTTTTTCATAATATTTTCAGATTGTCCTATAATATCTAGAAAATCTTTCATGGTATCACTGCTTCCACTTCTAACATTTTTGGTGCTTTCTTTTTTTCTTGATTAGTTTGACTAGAGGTTTCTCAGTTTTGTTACTGTTCTCAAATAACCAGCTTTTGATTTAATGAACTTTAAAATATTTTCTATTTTCAATTTTGTTGATTTCTACCCTGATCTTTATTTTTCTTTTTTCTTTTTTTTTTTTTTTTTTTTTTTTTTTTTTTTTTTTTTTTTTTTTTTTTTTTTTTTTTTTTTTTTTTTTTTTTTTTTTTTTTTTTTTTTTTTTTTTTTTTTTTTACATAATTTGGTGTTTCTTTCCTTTGCCTTTTCCAGTTTCTTAAAGTGGAAAATCAGGCTATTGATTTGAGACCTTTATATTATTTGTGTTTATTAATAAACTTTTTTCCCCTCATTTCTTTTTAGCAACATACTTTAAATTTTGGTTTTAAAAAACTTTTAAAAATTTAAATAAAGAGAATTCTTTCATATGAAAAGAGCTAGTATAATGACATATTTTAAAGGAGAAGTATTAGGTACTGAACTGGAGAGAAAGGGCGAGGAGTGAGGGTGTCATCACCACGGCCTGGTGAATCCATGATTCCATTTCTCATACAAGGTAAAAGTTTACCAAAAATAATGTACAAACAAGCTGCACATTACACCTTTAGCCATCATCTCCCCTTTCAAATATCTGTTCTACATAAAAAGACAAAGAGAGGAAAGGTCAAAATAAAAACAAAGGAAACAAAACAATCTTCTCAAGAACAACAAAAAACCCAAACACTTTTTACCATGAAAGGTATGAGGTCAATAGCTTACAGTACAGTATTCCCTGTAACCAATAGAAGAAAGTCATCCACACAGAGGCTTAATAGAAATTTCCAAAGCTTTGTAACATGCTGAAGACAGGGTCCTGGGGGCACTAAAATCTTGAAGGCCACCCAGTTGAGGTGGAGAAATGGTGAATGACAGGTCAGATGCACTTGAAAGATCACTAGCCAAATACGGGCTGGTGGTCCCAGTGGAGAGCATGGCTAGAGGACAGATGGTGTCCAACCTCAGTGATGAGCTACTCCTGTCCTGGGTGACCTATTTGTCTTCTGTCTATTTCACATTTTCAAATAGGAAGAGTCGGCTTTCTAAAATCTGTATTTCCCATTTATTACAAAACATAAAAAAGCACAAACACTTTAAATGTCAAAGGCCATTTCCAATAGACCTGCTAACCCAGACTTACTCTGCAAGTGAAAAGAGACAAATACAGAGAGGCAATGTACAGTTACTTAGTGGAGGGGAACCAATCAGCTGTGGGCAACCTTTTACCAATTTGCTACACACTGCCTTTGTGGACCAATTTTGAACATGGCTGTGTGCATGTGTGCACACCCTCAGCTTCTTTGGCTTTGAGCATCAGTCACAAACCTCATTAATCATCCAGAAGGCAGATCCAGAAGTTAGGAAGGCGAGGGCTTAGCTGAAGAGAATGGATGCCGATATTTAACGACAAGATATCTCAATATTTCTGGAAGTGGCTAGAATGACCATGGCTTTGGAAATGTACAGATTTTTCTGAATGTGAGTCATCCTTTGTTTTCCCCTTAAGGAATTTAGAGCCAGAAGTGTATGAATTCCAAGTTTGAAAACAATAATAATGTGGATTAAAAGGGGGAAACAATAGTAAAGAAAACCAGACCAAACAGAGCTGGCAGAGAAGTCCTCAGTGGATAGACAACACCTCTCAGAAATCCTACACTCTGGAGTTTCTCCCCACTTAGTGGTTGGCTTGGGACAAACGTTACTGCAGGATCACTGGTTGCTCAGCAACAGGCTACACCATCAATTGCCAGGGCAAAGCTGCTAGCTTCAGAAGGGAGGGTGATTTTAGCAGGCAAAGGTGCATGAGAGGGCTCTGACACCACTCCCATTCCAGCAGCAGAAAAATTAAGTTTGAATTTTCACCTGTTCCTGCCAGAGGCCTCTGCATAGATCTGTGCTCTGAGGATGGGGGTCTGAAACTAAAATTAGATCCTAAGTCTATTACCTTGAGTTTGGCTCTAAAATGATGGAAGGAAGAGAGAGATTGCACCTTAAAACATCTCTGCACTAAAAACTGCATTTAATCAGACCAAAAAAGGGATGAGGTGTTGGGTAAGTTTTGGGCTGGCCTTCTGTCCCCAGAGTCCAATTTAAAATCTGTATCTTAGTAGAAAGAGCTGCATCTCAGGCACATAGAGGTGGTGAAAGCACTGAAGTTCACATATAATTTCCTGGGCTTTCCTGCACAGAATAATTCAGACATCATATATAAATAAAGCAATGAAATGTACTTTTACTTCACCTTGACCTACAACATCAACACATATGAATAAACTCTATTGTTCTGTTTTTATTGGAGGGTGTGTAGAAAACATAAAGGTAGAGAAAAGGTCTGGAGAACAGGTGACCCTTTTGTTTTAATTTTTTTCTCAAACAGGAAGTACTGTCACTCTAACAGCAAGATCACCTGAAGGATATGTCTTGAGTTTGTAACAACATCCAAGACTGTTCTGTTGAATTTCAAACTGAGAAAACTTTTTTTCTTTTAACAATGTTCTCTGGAATGAAGGGTCTGGCCATGTTCCTAAGTGTACAGGCAGCAGTGAGCATGGGTGGCTCCTGCAGCGGAATCTAGGCGACCGAGGTAGGTAGAAGCTGAGCGAGCTGTAGAGGCAGCAGTCAGCCCTTTGAAGGAAAGAAAGGGCAGAGTAGATGAGAACCGGGGGCAGATGAGTGCAGGCAACTCTATCAAGTAGGCAGCCTCTTTAGAAGGAACTTTAAAGACTCAGGGGATGAAGAACAAAAAAGACAAGCAGAGTAAGGTCTGAGGGTGGAGGTAAGAAAGAGAATGCTGAGAACTACAAATGAAGCAGTAAAGCATCTTTCAAGAAACTGGCCTTCTCCAGAGGACGCCGGGATGAGATCCAGGAATGCTTTACTAGGAGATGTCCCCCCATTTTCTTAAAACAGTAAAGAACAGCACTCTGAGTCACCTCAGCAGTTCCTAAGGTGCTTCTTTCCCCATGTTCTATCCTACACAAAGCTTAGAAACACAGCCTAAGTGACTGTGACATATCTACACACCTGTGGTGACACTGAGGAGAAACTCTTTGGGGTACATCCCTGCAGAACTGTTGCTCGTCGTCAGAGCCAGGTCTTCCCAGAACCATGGGCAGTGGCTGGCAGCAACTCCTTCAGGTGGAGGATTGAATGTTTACTCTGAAGAGTGTGTTCAAAACTTGGTAGACTGTTTATTTATTTTTTTTCATTTTCATTCAGTTCAAAATACTTTCTAATTTTTCTTTTTCTTATTTGACTTATGACTTATTTAGAAATGTGTCCCATCTCAAAAAAATATTTGGAGGTTTTCTAGAGTTTTTCTGTTATTTGTTTGTAATTTAATTCCTTTGTGGTCAGAGAACATTGCATGACATATTCTTTTAGATTTATAGAGACTTGTCTTATGTCCCAGAATATATTACTCTATCATGTTCTTTGTGTGCTTGAAAAAAATGTATATTCTGCTGTTGTTGGAGGCAGTGTTCTGTAAGTGTTAATAGGATTAAATTAGTTAAAATGATGTCCATGTTTTCTATATCCTTACTTATCTTTTTTGTCTATGTATTTCATTAATTTTTGAGAGAAAAGTGTTGAAATCTCCTCCTACATGCTTCTTGTATTTTGAAGTTCTGTTATTTCTTTTTGATGAGCAGATGCTTTTTCTTTATTAAACAATAATCTTATGTAAATATTTATATAAATATGACATTCACTTGTATGGTTACCATATTTGGAGCTCTTCGTTCATTTACATTGACTAATGTTTTAAAATCTGGTGTATTTTATTTTAATTTTTTTCTTTTTGCTTTAACAACTTCTTTTAATATTTTTTTTGTGATGCAGATCTGCTGGCAGTGAATAGTTTCAGCTTTTGTATGTCTGAACAAGTCAAATATACTTTCATTGATTTAAGAATTATAAATTGACATTTTTTCCCTTTTACTTCTTTAATGATGTTGCTTTAACACTGTCTTCTAGTTTGCTTTTTTTAATAAAAAATCTGTCATCTTTATCTTTTTTCTTTTATACAGCTTTTTCTCTTTTGAACTTATTGTCTTTATTACTGGTTTGAAGAAACTTGATTATAATATACCTTTGTGTAATTTTCTTCATATTTCTCATGTTTCATATTTGTTGTGATTTTGCTATTGTGTGTTTATAATATTTATAACATTTGAAAAAGTTTGGCCATTATTTTCTATAATAATATTGTAAAAAGTAGTAGCTGTTAAGGAAGATTTTACTCTCTGCATGTTGAAGTAAGAGGAGGCTGTAACAAATAGACTAAAGGTATAAATACCAGTGTTTGCTAAATGGCTTTTAACAACTCATTCATTCAGCAAATATTTTGCTGAGTTCCAGCAATTTGAAGATACTGACACACCCACTAGTTTTTATTAAAAAAATATATAATATGGAAAATTTATTGATTACATTTTATAGTTAACATTTTATAGTTTACATTAGACTCTGAAGACTTTATAAATTATGTTGTGTTAAATTGTTGTCTTTTAAACAAATGGAAGATGCATTTTAAACAAATCAAAAACACATTTGACAACCTAACATTTCACTACTGAATTTATTTTGTTCATGAGTGTAACTAGTGCCTGTCACAATAATTGTTTCTTCTATACTAGTATTTGACACTAGAATTTAACCTGAATAAACACAACTTAATGAATTTGGAGAAGTAAATTTCTTTACCTTTTTTGAAAAAATTTTTCTACTCATTGAGAAATCTCTTAGGAAACATGTACAAATAACCATCATGTTTGAGGTTCTAATATTTTTTATAAAGACATTTATGAATTTATGAAAAATAAAGGAGGGAGAAATCTCTCTTTTATGATTACAGCATCCACATTACATAAAATCTCAAATCAAAATATTTCTTCAAATTATTCAAAGTTCTTATGTTTGTGTTCATTGCTTCACAGACACATGTTTTTTTAATAGAAATATTGGTAAAGTAGCCTTCTAAAAATGGGATAATTTCTTTCATACAAAATTTTTATCATCAATTTTTTTGAGAAATATAAGTATCAATTTTTTATTTAAAGAAATTATCCAATTTAATGGCTGTATTTATTTCCCTAGAAAAACACTTCAAGATTTGAAAAGGTGAAAATACATAAAGAGAAATACTGCTATGAATTATACTTTATAAAAGAAAAATAATTCACAGTTGTAAGCTTCTTGGCTCATAGATAAGCTAGTAAGATATTGTAAATAAGCCTGTTTATTGGTTTTTGTTCCAAGCAAAAGCGTCAGTTCTGGACTGTGTGATTCTAAGCAGAATATTTGGCTAGCTTGAGACCAAAGTAGATCAGGGTTTTGTGGAACTTGTAGTTTATTTAACTGGGTTATGGGCCTTTTAAGAAAAAATAACATAAAATTATAGACATCAAATTTGTTATAAAAGAGATATTTGTTTAGAATGACAAAAATGTCATAAAATGTTATAAATTTTAAAAGCGCACAAATTGCACTAGCAAAGGAACACAAAATCTAGACATCATGTTTTTAATGATTACCTGTTTGACATGCTTTTATTATTATGTTGACTTGCTATTTGGCTGCATACTTTTTATTGGCTTCTTTTTTTCTATATGAATATCAATTTGTTCCATCACCATTATTGGAAGAGGTTTTCCTTTTCTGTTTGAATTTCTCTTGTATTCTTGTCAAAAACCACTTAATTATATATGTGAAGTATATTTTTAAACATTCTATTTTATTCTATTGATCTATCTATTCTTTCACCATGACCACACTGTCTTGATTATTGTAGTTTTGTAGAAAGTTATAAAGTCAAAGCTTAGGTCTTCTAACTTTGTCTTCTTTCTCAAGATAGTTTTAACTATCCTTGATTCTTTGCTTTTTCAAATACATTTTTAAAGTATCTTGTCAATTTTTTGAAAAAATATTCTGGAATTTTTATTGGGATTATGATAAATATATAGATCAATTTTGGGAGAATTGGTATTTTTTCAATACATGATCTTCTGATTCATAAAAATGATATAGATCTTCATTTATCTATATGTATTCAATGGCTTTCAGTAGCATTTTATAGTATTACTATGTAAATTTTGTATTTATTTTTCTTAAATTTATCCCTAAATATCTTTTGATGCTAGTTTAAATGTCATTTTACAATTTTGTTTTTTAAATGTGTGTTGCTAGTATATTAAAAACATAATTGCTATCTGTTTATTAATTCTATATCCTGCAACATTAGTTCTAGTAGTTTTTTGGAGGGCAGAGTTCTTAGAATTTTTTGTGTGCATGACCATGCCAATTGTGAATAATGATAATTTTTCTCCTTTCATATTTGCCATTTTTTTTGCATTTTCCATTGTGTAGTAATTTCAATGCCATGTTCAATAGATGTGGCTAGATTAGATATCTTTCCCTTTTATGTCAATAGGACAATATTTTATACGACACTGCTAACATAATATTAGTTGTAAATTTTTATCAATTATGTTCCTTATCAGATGTTTTCTTCTGTTTCTAGTTTGCTAAGATATTTTCATCAGATACTATTTAGTTTTTGTTAAACGTCATTTCTTTCTTTATTAAAATGATCATATGAATTTTTTGACTTAAATTTTCAAAGAGCAGAAACATGGCAGAGTGAGAGATGTCCCCAGATCTCTCAACTTGAAATAATAATAAGCTGAACATCTAAAACAACAAAAAACAACCAAACTACACACCAGCATGTCTGAGCATGGAATCTGTGTATGAGACCTACCACAAGAATGAGTTAGAGCTTGGAATTCAAGAAGTCAACAGAATACCCAATTATCTCAACCAAAGGCCTTCTCCAAGATACATTGTATTAAATTGATCAAAAATCAAAGAAAGAATTTTCAGGGCAACTAGGAAAAAGAAGATGGTAACCTACAAAGGAAAACCCATTAGATTATCATCAGACTTCTCAGCATAAACCATACAAAACAGAAAGCAGTGGACTCAAATATTCAAACTATTAAGTGAAAAGAACTGCCAATCAAGAACAATGTATTCAGCAAAGCTGTCCTTTAGATATGAAGAAGAAATTAAGACCCTTCCAGATATACAAAAATTGAGGCAATTTTTCACTATGAGGCTGGCATCACAGGAAATACTGAAAAGGGTCAGCTCAGCTAAAACTAAATAACAACAACAACAAAAATACACAACTAAGAGTAAGGTGACTAGCAGGCTGATAGAAGCAGAGGAGTACAACCCTTGCTAAGAAAAGGGCATAATAAGCTTAAACAATAAGAAAAGATTTGCTATAGCAATAATAATAAAGGTTTAGCATACAAAGGAACATATTTATAATGGTAATCACACACTGAAGATTCAGAACTGAAGTATATAACATAAAACAAGAAGGAGCAGAATAAAACCCACCCATCCCCTAAAAAAACACCCAGAAACACAAGAAAAAGGAAACAATGCAAACACCGAGCTACCAGAAAACAAAACACAAAATGGTTATAGGAAAACCTCATGTTTCAATAATCATCCTAAATGTAAATGGTCTGAACTCACCAATAAAAAAGGCACAGAGTTGCAGAATAAATAAAAAAACAAAACCCAACTATATGCTGCCTCCAGGAGACACATCACAGTTCTAAAGACAAATATATACTCAGAGTGAAAGGGTAGAAAATAATATTTTAAGCAAATGGCATTTAGAGAAAGCAGGAGTACTAATACTGGATGAAATAAACTTCAAAATAAAAAAAGTAAAAAAAGATACTGAGGGATATCTCATAAGGATAAAGGGAATCATGCACCAAGAAGACATAACACTTATTAATATCTATGCTCCCAATCAGGGAGCCCTGAAATATATAAAGCAATTGCTAACAGAACTAAAGGAAGAAACAGACCAAAACACTAGTGTAGTAGGGGACCTAAAAACCCCACTGTTGGATATGGATAGGTCATCCAAATGGAACATCAATAAGGAAATAATATCCTTAAGTGACACATTAGACTAAATGAACATAATTGACATTTACAGAGCCTTCCATTCCAAAACAGCTTCTTATGGAACATTCTCAAGAATTGATTACATACTGGAACACAGAGATAGCCTCAACAAATGTGAGGATTGAAATCATACCAAACATATTCCCTGATCATAATGCTTTGAAACTAGAGATCAACTGTAAAAAGAAAGCAGAAAGAACTACAAATACATGGAGATTAAACAACATGCTACTGAAGAATAACTGAATCAGAGAAGAAATAAAAAGAAAGATCAAGAAATATAAATGAATGATAGTACAACATATCAAAATGTTGGGATGCGGCAAAACTGGTAATGAGAGGAAAGGAAAGTTCATATCATTAAGCCTATCTCAAAAAACAAGAACAAGCTCAAGTAAACAACCTAACACTTCATCTTAAAAGAAACTAGAAAAGGAAGAACAAATGAGGCCTGAAGTCAGCAGAAGGAAATAAATAATTAAAATTAGAGCAGAAAAATGAAATTGAAAACAAAACAAAAAAAAACAATAAAAAATGCAACAAAGATCTGGTTCTTTGAGAAGATTAATAAAATTGACATCATTAAAATAACATTATTACCTAAAGCATTATACAGATAAATGCAATCCCCATCAAAATCCCATAGACATTTTTTAAAGATATAGAATAAAAAATCATCAGATTTGTATGGAAGCACAAAAGATCCCAATTACCAAAGCCATTTTGAGAGGCATCACACTGCCTGACTTCAAATTATTATACAAAGTGACAGTAATCAAAACAGATTGGTATTGGCAGCAAAACAGATACATGGACCAGTGGAACAAAATCTAGAGTCCAGAAGTAAACCCATATTTATATGGGCAAATAAGTTTTGACAGAAAAGCCAAAAACATACAGTGGAGAGAGAAAGCCTCTTGAATAAATGGTACTGAGAAAATTGGAAGTAACCTGCAAAAGAGTGAAATGAAACTATTGTCTATCACCACACACCAACATAAACTCAAAATGGATTAAGGACCTGAATATAAGACTTGAAACAATAAAATGCATCGAAAAAAACAAGGAACTAAACTTAAGGATCTTGGACTTAAAGAGGATTTTATGAATTTGACCTCAAAGGCAAAATAAGTAAAAGCTAAAATAAATGAATGGGACTACATCAAACCCAAAAGCTTCTGCTCAGCAAAAGAAACTGTCAACAAGGTAAAAAAAACAACCATCAGAATGGGAAAATATATTTGTAAGCAATGCCTCCGATAAGGGTCTAATATCTAAAATATACACAGAAATCATACAACTCAATAACAACAAAAAACCCCAAATGATCTAATCAAAAATGGTCAGAGAACATGAACCGACGCTTATTCCTAGAAGACAAAGAAATGGCCAACAAATATATGAAAAGATGCTTGACATCGCTAGCTATTAAGGAAATGCAAATTAAAATCCCAGTGAGATACCATCTCACACCTGTTAGAATAGCTATAATAAACAGGACAAGTAATAACAAATGTTGGAGAGGATGTGGAGGAAAAAGAACCTTCATACATTACAGGTGGGACTGCAAATTGGTACGGCCACTATGGAAAACGGTATGAAGTTTCCTCAAAAAACTAAGAATTGATCTTCCATATGATCCAGCAATCCCTTTTGGGATATTTACCCCAAAGACTTGAAAACTCATATCCAAAAAGATATTTGCACACCAATGTTCATAGCAGCATTATTCTCAGTGGCCAGGACATGGAAGCAACCAAAGTGTCCTATGATAGATGACTGGCTAAAGAACCTGTGTGTGGTACATGTATACAATGGAATATTACTGCCATTTGTGACAACATGGATGGACCTCAAGATAATCATGCTAAGTGAAATAGGTCAGACAGAAAAAGTTAAAAACCATATGATTGCACTCATATGTGGAATATATACCTAAAAGTAACGAATGAACAGGACAAGCAAATAGAGCCTTATAGACATGGACAATAAACTAGTGGTTACCAGAGAGTAGGGGGGAAGAGAAAGGGGGGTAGATGGGGAAAAGGCATCAAATATGTGGTGACATTAAAGAATTAAACATAAGTAAATTTTAAAAATTTAGTGATGAATTATATTTAACAGATTATCATATATTAAGCTATTTTTAAATTCCTAGGATATACTTGACCATGATATGCAATTATTATATATTGCTGAATTTAATTTACTAATATTTTAAAAAGATTTTTGGATATATTTTTTAGAAAGATTTTATTTGTAAATTTATTTTCTTGTAATGTTCTTGTCTGATTATATTAATGAGTAATATTAGCATTTTAAAAGAAATAAATGAGTTGATAACTGTTCCCTCCTTCTCCATTTTCTGAAGAATTTGGTGAAAAATTAGTATCAATTTTTATTTAAATGTTTATCCGAATTCACTGGTAGTGTCATCTGGGGCTAAAGCTTTATCTGTTTTTGTTAAGTTTTAGTGTGAAATTATTTAATTATAAATTCAATTTCTTCATTGGCTAAAGGAATATTTAAAGTTTTTATTTCTTCTTTAGTCAATTTTAACAGTTTGTGTCTTTCAATAAATTTTTCTATTTAATTCAAGTTGTTAAATTTATTGGCATAAATTGGCTCACAATATTGCATTATAATACTTTTACTATGAGTAACATTTGGTGAATCCCCCTTTTTCATAGATGGTATGATATTGTGCCTTTGCTTTTTTCTTCCTTGAACATTCATTCTAGTGTTTTATTAATTTCACTAATCACTTAAAATAACTAACTGAAATTTTTTATTTTCTCTAACAAATTTAAAACAATATTAGCTTATGTTTTGGGGCAAGTTATGTATAAAGATATAATTTTTTGACATCAACAACTGAAAGGAGTGGAGACAGAGCTATTAAAAGATAAGAGCTTTTGCATGGTATTGAAGTTAAGTTAGTATAAATTCAAATTAGAGAGTTATAACTTAAGCTGCTAAATGTAATTTTCATGGTAACAACAAATCAAATAGCTAAAGAATATTCACAAAAGGAAATGAGAGAGAAATTTGAATGTTTTACTACAAAAAGAAGCAACTGAACACAAAAATAGAGAGTAATGTAGGAAATGAGAGGCAAAAATGTTATAAGGCATATAGGAAACAAATAGCAAAATGACAGAAGTAGTCTCACCTTATCAATAATGACTTTAAATGTAAATGGTTTAAGTTCTCCAATCCAAAGAGAGAGATTGGAAGAATGAAAAACAACAATACATGATCTGACTATATTCTATCTATAAGAGACTCACTTTATATTGAAAGATACCAGTAGATTTGAAAGCAAAAGAATGAAAAAAAATATTCCATGCAAATAGTAACCAAAGGAGAACAGGAATGGCTATACTAATATCAGGCAAAATTAAATTTAAATAAAAATATTACGAGACAAAGAAGGATATTATATATTAATGAAAGGTTCAATACAGCAAAATGATATAAAATGGTAAACACAATACCTGCCAAGACTAAGTTATGAAGAAATAAAAAATCTGAATAGACTTATTACTAGTAGAAAGATTGAATCAGAGATGTTTGGTTACTGCGGCTTAGACCTGATGATTACACTGGTGGATTGTATCAAATATTTAAAGAAGAATCAATTCTTCTCAAACTTCAAAAAGATTGAGGAGTAGAGAAAACTTTCTAACTCATTCTATGAGGCCAACATTACCCTGGTAGCAAAGACAGACAAAGACACTGCAAGAAAAAAAGAGACCAACATCACTTATGACACACTGATGAAAAAATCCTCAACAAAATACTAGCAAACCAAATTCGGCAGCATATTAAAAGATTATGCCAATGACTTAATGAGGTTTATTTCTGGAATGCAAGGATGATTCAATATATGAAAATTGATCAATATAACATACCACATTAACAAAGTAAAGGGAAAAAAACCCATATGATTATTTCAATTGACGTGCATTTGACAAAATTCAACACCCTTTCATGACAAAAACACTTAACAAAAGAAAAATAGAAGGAAACTGCCTCAGCCTAATAAAAGCCATATATAAAAAACTGACTGTAAACATCACACTCAATAATAAAAAGTAGAAAACATTCCTTCCACGATTAGGAACAAAGCAAGGACACCTGCTTTTGTCACTTCTATTCAATATAGTACTGAAAGTTCTAGCTAGAGCAATTAGACAAGAAAAAGAAATATAGTTGACCTTTGAACAACACAGGTTTGAAAGGCACAGGTCCACTAATACATAGATTTTAAAATTCCATGATGAGCTATTTAAACCCCCATTTTTCAAGTCAACTGTATTTTTGATCTGCAGGCAGGCGTCTGTCTATATGAAGAGCTGATTTAAGTTATACATGGATTTTTGACTGTACAGGCATTCAGAGCCCCTAATCCCTGTGTTGTTCAAGGGTCAACTGTAAAATAAATAAAAGGTATTCAAAGAACTGAAAGCAGATCTCAAAGAGATATTTATACACTCATGTTTATAGCAGCATTCTTTACAATAGCTAAGACATGTCCATGTGTGGATGAATGGATAACCAAATAGTGGATTATGCACACAATGAAATATAATTCAGCCTTAAAAAGGAAAGAAAATTTGATATATGATACAGCATGGATAAAGTTTGAGGATACTATGCTAAGTGAAATAAGCCAGTCACAAAAAAGACAAATACTATATGATTACACTTATATGAAATACTAAGAGTAGTCAAAATAATAGAGAGGGAAAATAACTTAGTGGTTACCAGAGGCTGGGGGGAAGAGAGAATGAGAAGTTCTTGTTTAATGGGTATAGAGTTTTGGTTTTGCAGAATAATAAGTGTTACATAAATGGATGATGATGATGGTTGTACAATATTATGAATATATTTAATACCACTAAACTATACACTTAAAATGGTTAAAATGATAAATTACATATTATGCATTCTTTAACACCATTTAAAAAATTGAAAAAATATTCATTTTTATAAGGATAAATTAATTTCATACATTTAATTTGATGTGCCTTTATTAACCTCCAATTGGATATATTTTCTAATTTTCAGATAATACTGTTTACTTTCAAGTCTTTTTTAGCTAATATTAGAGTATAGTTATACCACATTTGTTATGCTTAATGCTTGTAAATGTTAGTCTATTTAAAAAATTCTTTTATCTTTAAAGTTTTTTGTATGATGTTTAAAGTATATTTATTTTTTTTGTAA
The DNA here is from genome assembly GCA_004027375.1 of Macroglossus sobrinus. Lineage (NCBI taxonomy): Eukaryota > Metazoa > Chordata > Mammalia > Chiroptera > Pteropodidae > Macroglossus > Macroglossus sobrinus. The sequence continues at coordinate 249,540 of PVKZ01002035.1, forward strand.
ATAACTATAGTTGAGTCTTGCTTTTTAAACCCAACTTCACAGTCCATGTATTAAGGGAAATGTTTTGTTTGTAAAATTTAATGTAATTATTGACATGCTTGAATTTCATACTGGTATTCAATTTTTTTCAATTTATTAATTTTTTTCCAGTTCTTTCCTTTTTGACTATTTTTTAGATGCATATAAATATATTTTTACTATTCCATTTTATCTCATCTTATAGCATTTAGGTACTCCTCTTTGTATTATTTAGGTTGTTTCTCTATGTAATAAAACATGCATATATAATTCATTACAGTGTTCATTAAATATTTTATTCAGAACAATTTAAGAAATATATAGTGATCTATAAATTTCAATTGTCATATTTACTTCTAAATATTCTATAAAAACCATTTTTGTTTTTATTTTTTATTTTAATTAATTTATTTTATTTACTTCAAATAGCCAAGTGTCTTTAAGGTAATAAGAAAATATCTGTGACTTTAAGAATAGTAATTCAATGACCCCTAATGTTTACCAACCAATTTTCTTTTTATGTATTCTTAATTCTTTCTAAAACCTAATTCGTTCTCTATCTTTTTCCTTTGGCCTCTATAAGTACTTTTAGTGTTTCTTGCAGTGGAGATTAATTTTTTCGGGTGTCCACTTTTTGAAAATGACTTTATAAGTCGTAATGAATCTGGTAAAAGAAGAAAAATCTATTATTTTGCAGATTTCTTAGTAAAGGACAATCACACTACCATAAGGAGTAGATGATAAAACTATAAAAATTGGTTTTTAGTAATAAAATTTAAAAATGTTTTATACTTTGACTTAAATATTAAAATCTTAAAATTTATAACAAATTCAGATGTGTATAGTGATAGATCTATAAAGGTGTATACTGTATATTTTTTAATAGCAATAAAAATGGAAATGACTCCAAATTTATTTAAATAAATGACAATACATTCATATGATAAAATAATACTTAGCTTCTAAAATTTATGTTGCAGAATACATTGCTACTGTTGAGAAAATTCTAGAAGAAAGTTTTTATAATATAAAATAAATTTAAAAATATATATGTTTTTACCTGCCTAGATAAAAAATGACATGCATCAAATTTTACTAGTGGTGATACTTTTCCTTTGTAGTTTCTTTTTTTGTATTTGCCAACTTTTCTGCCATGACTGTATAATTAAGCTGAAGTCTTATAATATTAATTTAAGAAAGAATTATCAAGGACAGTAGCAAATATTAAATATAATGTAGAATAGAAAGAAAGAACTCCTACTGACCTTTGGAGTCTACATAACTCCCTACAGAGTATAGATACCTTTTTTTGCTTAAAGGGCCAACAGTGAACCATTTAATTTGTGTTTTATATCTTCTCTTTTCCCTGCCTAATGAGCTGTGATAAAGGGATAAAAGTTTTGTTGAGAAAGACACAGAAGACAGATAATGTAATTCTGAATAATAATAATAAAAAACAATTATAAGTGAAAGTGTCATTAAATTTTATAGGACTAATAAAAAGCCTGGTTTATATCTTTGCAGTTTCCCAAAAACGTTTTGAAGGTAGTATTTTCTGTTTTCTGGAATGTGTTATGATTCCTTTTACTAGAGAATTAGGAACTGAAAACTGTTAGTCCTGTGACCAGAAATGAATTATTTTGGCTAGAGGCTAGTTGACCTTTCAAGGCAAATGATAATGAATAGAAAAAGTATGTGTTCTCTACAATACTTCAATTTTTATTTCCACCTATGGACATATGCATTATCTTAAGAAGGCATGTGCTATTGCACATTTTAAGGTCATATAGTACTATCACAAATTGAAATTTAGATCTTTGGACAATAGGCTACCAACGCATTCTCTCAGTGAAATAAAAAGTACAGAGAACTTATATTTAAAAAATTGTTAAGGATGCTATCTTACCTTAGTGTATTCTGATATTTTGGAATACTATTTAAATGTTACTTAGCACTTGATGGCTGTGGGTGGGAAGAGATATGATCTAATTATTACTTATTCAATGCTATAACTTCTGTTTCTAGAGGAACAAATTAGAAGCACTTATGTTACATCTGGAAAGGAATTATAGGAAAACTTAAATATTAGTATATGAGAATATAAATTTTATATTCTCTCACTTAACATTTTGTTGTGAAGTATATATATTTTTCCCACTTAACATTTTATTGTGATCATTAATATACATATATTTAATATAAATATATTTCAGAAACATTATTTTCAGTGGATATATAGGATTCTCCTACAGGATTCTCTAACCAGTAAATTATTGCTAAAATATTCATTCTATGGTCTAAAATAGTATAATATCATAAGACTATGAATTTTAAAATACTTTTATGAAACTCCCCAACAGTGATCACATCAGCAGGTTACTAAAAAGAAGGTAATATTGTTTTAGTTTGTGAATAGGTGTGCTTTTCTTAAGCAGCTTCTTATTGTTAACTTGTGAATACTATATGTCATATAAATGACTATATTTTAAGTCTTGCCTCCTAGAAGGCTTGAATAAAGTTTTAACACTATTCAGGAACCTATATATAACTTCACTTAGTTTTCTTATACTTCAGTTTCACTTACTGCAAGTTAATTTTAGCTTATCATATCCATATGAGACATTAAATTTGTTGGAAAAATTAATGTACAAATAACAAAAAAACCCAACAACAATAGAAATTATGGCAAAGAAATTACCTGAATACTCTGAATATCAGTTTCTTAGTCTGAAAAATGTGGATAATTATTTCTGTCTTTTAGGGTAGAGTTATCATAAGGTTTAAATTAGATAATTTAAGTGAAAGCCCATTACAGAGCCAGGAAGAGATTGGTGTTCAAAAGATACCTTTCATTCTTTCTTTACAGAGCTAGTATATAAATTTCATTAGTTACAGAGCTAGTATATAAATTTCATTTTCATTTAGTTAACACACTACAAAATAATGTAAATTTAAATCATTAATAAGATTACTATAAAATCAGGTATGACTATATTATGAAGAGACATTTGTCCCATTACATGTTTGTATTAATTTGATTTTCACCTAATATGTTAATATTTAATTTGTTTGAATTGTATTTTCCTTTAAAATATTATTAAAATTTATAATATGTATGTAATGCAGTTATACAATTATTTAATCTTGGTGTTGGGATTAATGAGGTGCATGGCCAATATTATAGGTCTATCTCACAAAATGCTTTTTTTTTTCTTGCTTAAAATTCAAACAGAAAACTTCTCTAACATTCACAAATAAGTTTGCAACTTACATATTCTGAAAAAAATATAAATAAAGATAACTATAGTGATCAAAATGTCTCACCCAGAGAAGAAAAAGTGTAGTGTTAAGTACATATTTTAAAGAAGAAACAACTAGTTGAACTAATAGTAATTGGATGATTTTCTCTTCCTTATTCTATTTCCCAGTCCTAATGAGAAATAAGATGCGATTGAGAAAGAACAGAGACATAAAAGATCTGAGTTTCTGTCATAGGGTAATTTTTTTTTTCTGTTATTACCCTGTATCCATTCTTTTTCAATAACACTGATATCTCAATCTATTCTTTCAGTTCTTCTTCAGGGAAAACTCTCAGGAGATTCTTTGTTTAAGAAGAGTCATTAACATAGTGTCCTTCTAAAAGCCACATATAGTCAAAAACAACGAATGATCAAGTTTATGATAACCTTCTATGCTGGGGAAAGAGACATACAACTAGAAAGAGGTGATGGGGGAAATTTACGTTATTTCTGCCTTCTTTTACTTAACACACACATGCCCATATACATATACAAATTTGCTTTTTTAAAATAAATAAAAATGGAGAGAACTACCTAAATAAATTTAAAAAACAAATAGAAATATTAATAGTTACCTGAATTTAGAAATTAGTCTTTGCTTTTCCCTATAGAAAGGTCTCTTTTATTTCTCAAATTCTGAGAAGTTCATTAAAAAGATAGAAAATTTTCATTGCTTAGAAAATAAATAAGACATCATAAAAATTTATATTTATAGTAATAACTGTCACTATTTAAAACATGTATCTTTATGCTAAATTTGTTCCTTGAAACAATGCTATAATTATTATCTCAATTTGATGAGTTCTTGAAAACAACCTAATAATTATGTTCGATTACTAGTTTATTTATTTAAGTAAACATGATACATAAATACATCTTGACAATTTTTGTTTTTCTAAAATGTTACTTATTTGTAATTTTAAAATAAAAATATTTTCAAAATAAAATTTTTTAATTAGATAAATTTTTAGTTTATAAATTAGGACATGATATATTTATGAAAGATCATTATATATTTTTGAGTTTGTGGCAGGATTTTATATTTTTCTAAGGCCACTGAAGGTACTATTTAAACATTACTAGGTAAATTTTACTAAGATGGCTTTTATCAGTCAACAAACAGTAAGTAAATATTTAGTACATGCCTTTCATGCGTTCAAGGTTATGCTAGACTAGAATACATATGCATAAGACATGAATTTCACTTTTAAGGTATTTACATTAAAAAAAACAGTAATTAAACATAGAAATAATGGTCAATAGAAAACACTGGTTTTCTGATTATATGTACAACAATATGGTATCAGTTTTAAGTGTTTAAGGCATTTAGACACAGAAAGAAAATGTATCTCTTAACTAGGTCATCTTCTCTAACCTATCATCTGGTCATCCAGGCTGAGAGTGGAGCAGGTGGGTCATATCAAAGCCACTTTCACAAACAATTCAACAAACTTCTTGAGACAGGTAATGATTGATTATATTAAGATAGAAAACCACATTCCTCCACTAGATCATATTCTTTCTTTTACTTTACAGTTGTGAAACTGTAAAATATTTGCTAGTAATATTTATTGAGAATATCTCTATATGGACTCAGAAGAAATTTCCTTGTGCATTGTCTTCCTATTGGATCCCATGCTACTGAAGAACAATATCCAAATTTTATTCTTTGAATTGCTCTAAGGTTCTATGCCTAGGTAGTGGGTAACATATCTGTTGCTGATATACATAAATCACTTCAAGATTAGACACCGTGTTATTTAAGAGATTTTTTTTCTATTGAATAGTATGAGAAACCCACATGAGTAGGTCACATTTGAAAGAAATTTTAGAAATCATTATGAATTTTAACTTTGATGAGAGAAGATTTAACAAATATTTTAATGGGAGACTTGGTGACCAATTTATTTGTGTTGAGGATTCTTGAAAACAAGTGTGGATAATGTATAATATTAAAGAATAACACTCTGATAAAAACTTCTGAATGTACTGAAGTATTTTCATTTCTGAAGCCAGTTTCAGATACTGTAATCTTTAGTCTTATAGGGACATTTTCATTTATATTTTAATTTTTTACACATGCACAGATTATTATTCTACAAACCAATAACAAGTGTAAAAGCAGTGTTATATGAGTAAAACCTTAACAACAATATCATTAATATTCTTGATATTATCATCCTGATTGAATTTTTGTTCACTAGCAGTATATGTGTCATTGCCTTGTATTCTAATTTATTAGTGCAGGATATATGTTAGATGACTAAATGATTTGCTTTGGTTAAGATAGTCTAATTTTTTTTTAAACAAAAAATCTTGTAATAGCCTGATATAATAGACACATGACCAGGAAATATACCATGTAACTCTTAATGAATTTCTTCTGGTTGCTGCAATTAAGTTGATGACATGGTTATGAAGAAAGCAAATTATAATACTTCATGATATCAATCTAATATCTTTTCCTGGTGAAATGTTTCAGCACAGTCAAAAATAAACATTAAGCAGATCCTTGGCCTGGAATTTCTGAAAATACATTTCCCAATGTAAGAATAACACACACACACACACACACACACACACACACACACACACACGCACACACGCTGAGACTGTGGAACAGTGTGGAAGAAATATAGATTTTTCAAAATTATCAGATTCATTTTACTTGTCCTATGGTCTAAGTCTACCCTACATTCATTGGTTGAATTTATTTTAACTCTATATATCTGAAAGTGAAATATAAAATTTATACATGAATAAATATAAGTAGAATTGAATTAATAATAGATAAAAATTTTAGAGCATTTTATAAATCTCAGAAGATTTCCATATGTATTAACCTTTTTAAGACACAAAATAGCTTTCTCAGTTGGACAGGGCTTGTTAATCTGTTTTACAGATGAACACAGAAAGATATTATTGAAGACTTATTGAAGACTGTATAATCTAGTCAGTATCAGAGACTTCTCTTAAAATTCTCTTCTTAATTTCTACCACTGGACTTCCTTACAATGACTCAATATAATATTCAAAAAAGCACACTTGCCAGTTGAATATTTTCAGTTTAACAATTTTTAAAAACTGTTTTAAGGTTGAATGGCTAGTAGACAAGAGCTAGTGTCATTATGGTTCTTTAAAATGTAACTCAGCTTCAGATTTTCTTAATTGTTTCAAATAGTATGTGTTTACATGTGGTGGGAGGATATAGTAAGTATTAGATAAAATGACACTGATAAATTCCAGGTCTTAGATAAAATTCTAAAAAATATCACTTAAATGGCAAATCTATGTAATATAGAAGAATGTGAAGATAAAAAAGAACCCATTTTTTAAAATAATTATTAGAATACTACATAAAGGGCATTTCATGACATAGATTATCTATTTTTTAGTGAAACATTTGACAAAAGTCTCCTATGAATTCCTTAAGGTTAAAGGGTTTAAATTTGAATTAGATAACATTATTAAGAGTACTTACGTATTTATAACTAGTTAATCTAAGGAGTGATGACTAATGACAATTTGAGTGAAAACTTACGGATGTGTAAAAAGATTTTTATCAGTTTGCCTCTCTGTTAAAAATTGTTCCATTTCAGGTGAACTCTCTTCATATTATCTGAATGTCTAAAAATCCCATGGAAGAAACACACACACACACACACACACACACACACACACACACACACACACACACACACCCCAACACAAACACCAACATTACCACCATGAAAATACAATAATGACTTCTGTATCCCTTCTTATGAGATTTATCACCAAGTAAGATACTAGAAACACTCCTAGTTATATATTTTCTTTGAAATTTTTTATCTTATCTTGTGTTTCTACACACAAAAAAAAACACTTGACAATCTTAATTTTTATCTGAAGAAATTTTTACTGTTTGTAATTTTAGTGTCCATTTACCTAAGTCCATTTTTAACAAATAAATTCAAAATTTGTTTGGTCTCTAAGTTGTCTCTTAATGTTTCTTTCCTGGCTGAAGTTTGCCATGATCATTCTTTTCCTTCACATTTGTTTTATTTTTTCAAATTACTAAAAAAATTTCAGCTCTGCCTTTACTTCTTTCCTCAGAGCTTCTTCATTCCTTTTTTACTTTCATGCTACTTTTTTCTTACTTGTCCTAGATCTTCTCTCATTCTGAAATATTCTTCCCATTCCCTTTGTTATTATTTTTATAGTTAGATTGTCTAACATCCCATGTTTCTCTTTTTTTCCCTTCTATTCACTTTCTATTTTCTTTTGCTTTTGCATGTTTGCTTTCTTTTTCTTCTTCTTTTGCATGTTACATTTCAGTCAGCATTTTTCTGCCCTTATCACTATTTATAGGCATCATCTATCTTTCTGGGTGAGTCAAGAAAAATAAGAGAAAAAATAGTAACAAAAAAGCTTCATTTCAACATCTCCATTTTTCTTGTTTTTATTATTTTCTTCTATGTTCAAATGATCATGTCTAATTATTTCAGATTATAAAGAGTTTTGAATTGATACTCATATGGTGATAAATTACCTAGCAAATTTAATCAAGCACATATTTGTGTGCCTTAGAAAGAAAAGAAAAAATACAAATGTACTTCCTAAAGAAACTCTTTGTCTCTTTCTTTTTACTTATGAGGATATTATGGAAAAAAGATGTTATCTTGAAATAATATACTTTGTTCTTTGCTTTGTTCATCTTATAGGATTATTCCTAGTATTACAATACATTCCAGGGAAGGTCTTGGCTGTAAACATCAAATTCTGTTACAGCATAGTCCACTGGGATTTCGTTATTTTCAACATTATTTAAAAATAAATAGGCTGTAAGTTGAGGTAGGCAGACATTTTTCTTATTGCCATTTGCATTCTGAAAGTATGTGGATGAGACATGATTTTCTTCACTAATTTGAATCTTTTTCAAGCAAGTTTAAATGCTGTGAAGAAGTGAAGCACAGGTTCTAATTTTGCTGTTGCTATTGCCATCAGCAGTCTTTGCTGCATGGACCCCAGACACCTTATTAATATGTGTACCTCATACTTTTCTGTTCCCTCTATAGCTACCACATGTGCTGGGAATAGAGTTCATGCTCTCAATGATAAATGAATAAAACAAAAACAAAACAAAACTCTGTAAGTTCCAGAGTGGAAATATTCTCTTTGGAAGGATGGTAGGAATGGACGAATAGGACGCACTCTGCTTACACAGCGTTCTAGAGGAACACCAAATAATAGTGCTTGCAACAACAAACTAACAAAAATAAAAACTGACATCTATTGAACACCTACCTGACTGTTTTTTATTAAGGAAAATTAGTAATAATTACAATGACAACAATAATAATGATAAAAATAAAAATATATCGAATATCTATTATTAGCCAGGTTTTGTGCTAGATTCTTTATATGAATTTTATTTCTTAATCTTTATAAAAATTCTGTAAAGTTTTAATTAAAACATTGGAAACTTCTAAGTAACTTGCTTAAGGTCACATAGCTAATAAATATTTGGGACAAATTTTATATCCATTTCTGTCTCACTCCACAGACTGTATTTATCAATTCCTCAATTCAATACTTGCTATTGAGTGTTATATGTCAAGCATTGCAAGATGCTTTTTTTTTCTTTGTGAAAACTGTGGGGGTGTTGGTAATCTCAATTTTGTCATATATTTTAATTGCTGAATAAGACAAAATTCTGGAATTAAAAAAATGTTACAAGTTGTGAAAAAATTGTACACATTTCCCCCCAAATTGTACACATTTCTCCAAACTCCTCAATAACACAGGTACACAAATCAAGCAGAAGAATCTGCTTTTTATGTTTGTTTGAAATTTAATATCTAATACTTTTCTCCTGATAAAAGCAAAAAATTTGTGGTCGAGGAGTTTAGATGCTATAAATTCTATTACATGATTACATTTTAAGTTACCATAATATGTCATATAAGAACATAATAGTTATACTATTGTTAGTGGGAAATAAGTTAGAGAATTATAGAGAAGCAATGCAATAGCCCTGTAGGGCAAGAAGAAAACAGACAAACCAAGAAAGGATAATTAATTTTCTATACCATGAAAGGCTAATGTTCTAATAAATAAGAATTCCTTTCTATTATTTTGCATGCTGTAAGTAACACTCACACTATTTTAGTTGTTCACTCTAAAGTGGTATTGTCATTAGAACTTGTATAAAATAATAACAGTTTTAAGTTTATTTTTGTTTAAGTAATTAAAGTTCATCACTTCTTGCTGATACAAGCCAAGCAATAAAATAAGAGAAAGGGCCACTAACACAAACTTTGAATTCAAAACAATGTCAGATTAGCATCTTTTGCACCAAGGAATGTATAGGTAAAACTATATGAAAATAATCATATTTTAATAACAAAACAAAAAAGTTAGAGGAAAGGTTTTATTTCTTCATCGGTTACAAGAGCTACAAGAACATCATTTAAAATAGACGCAGTCATGCTATTATTGTCTTGTAATTACTTTAGATAGATTATCGAAGATGTGGGAAAGACGCACTCCTGAAATGTTTCAATTCAGGACAAACTACATCCCTTGGAGAAGTTAAGATAGTTTAAAAATTCACAACCTTGGCTTACTCCATAAAGTATGGAGAAAGAATGCACCTCATCATTGAAATATACATTATATCTTCAGGGGTATGTTGTTTTTGTTAATAATGTGGAAACAGAACAAGAAAATATATCTGTATGGTTGATAATTTTCATAAGATAAATAACCTGTTTCAAAATTATGGTACTGTTTTTGTGAACTTGAAATTCACCTGCCTTGGATATTGTGGCATAGGCTCTAATGTAGGGACAAGTGTTAATGTATGTGGTTTGTTACCTAATCAGCTTTTATTTTAGGTTTGTGAATTTCCAGTTAAAACTTGATGCAGAGGGATTGAATTTAAATCGCTCTTATTGTTGAGTCATTCAAACTTCAACATTTATATAAAGAATAGATGTAATACACATTTACATTGAGAAATCCACCCTAAGGCTCACCTTCTAGTCTAGCATTTCCAAAATAAGCACAAAGGTATTAAGTTCTTTTATATCAACACATGCAGACACATACACACTTTAGTTTTTAAAAAATTATTATACAATGAATCAAAGAATTATCTGAAACTACTGTTATTTCAATACCTAGTACATAGTATTTGTTGAGTAAATGATATGTATTTATTTATTAAATTTATTTATCAAAAGATCAACTTCAAAGACACAGATGCTTCTGATCTACATATAGAGAAGTACTAGATTAATATTCTGTCAATTATTAACAATGCTGATGGTGAGTAAGGATCCCTGTTTGTAAATAATTATTTGAAAACACGACATAATTATAGAACTTCTTCTGAATTATTTAATTTAAAGATGTTAATTACTCTTCCAAGGAGTAATATTCTACAGGTTTATTTAAATCATTTAACTTTAGGCATTTTCTCTGTAAATTTCTTTCAATTAACTTAAATAAAACATCTCACAACTTCTAAGGTATGTTATTTCTTTTAGGAAGCCTGGACACAAAATCGAGGGGAAAAAAGTTTTACCAAACTAACTTCAGAGCTTAAAAAAAATAGGTTATATATATTTTTGAGCCATTTTAGGTTGATAGAAAAACTAAGTAAAAAATATGGAGATTTCTCACATACTCCCTACCCCCACATATGCATAAACTCCCCCATTATCAGCATCTCCACAAGAGTGGTACATTTGTTAAAATTGATGAATCCACACTGACATATAATCACTCAAAGTTCATAGTTTACATTAGAGTTTACTCGTGGTATTGCACCTTTTATGGATTTAGATAAATATATAACACATGTCTATCATTATAGTATCACACAGAGTAATTTCACTGCCCTAAAATCCTCTGTGTATTCACCCCTCTGTTCCACCCACCAACTCCTGATGACCACTCATCTTATTACTGCCTTCATTGTTTTTCTCTTTTTCATCATGTAATGTAGTTGGAATCATACTGTGTATAGCTTTTTCAGATGAGCTTCTTTTACTTAGTAATATGTATTTTCTTTTCTTCCATGTCTTTCATGGTTTGATAACATTCATTTTTAGTACTGAATAATATTTCATCATCTGGATGAACCACAGTTTATTTATTTGTTCATATTCTGAAAGACAATTTGGTTGCTTCTTAGTTTGGGTAATTATGAATAGACTTGCTATAAACATCTGAGTGTAGGTTTCTGTGTGGATACGTATTTCCAACTCTGTTGGTAAATTGCTAGGTCATATGCTACAAATATGTTTAGTTAGTAAGAAACTGCTAAACTGCCTTCCACAGTGGCTATACTTTTTTGCATTCCCAAAGGAATGAATAAGTGTTCTTATTGCTCAAAATCCTTGCCAGTATTGTTAGTGTTCTAGATTTTGGCTATTATAATAAATGTGTCATGGTATTTCATTGTTTTAGTTTGAAGTTCCCTCACATATGATGTAAAAAATCTTTTCTATGTTTGCTATTATATATATATATTTTTGGTGAGGTGTTTGTTAAAGTATTTGATCCATTTTTAACCAGGTTGTTTATATTCTTAATGTTGAGTTTTAAGAATTCTTTGTATTTTGTGTAATAGTCTTTTATCAGATATGTCTTTTACAAATATTTTCTCCCAGTCTGTTGCTTGTCTTTCTGTTCTCTTTACAGTATCTTTTAGAAAAAAAAAAATTTTGCTTTTAATTATTAAATCTCCAAAAGGCATAACTTCTTCAATCTTTTCTTGGCTACAGCTTAAATTTGCTTTTCATTTCCTCTCACTTGCTCAATTTTTTTTTTTGAAAAAAAAATAGGTATTATGTTTTAATTCTTGGGGTATGAAGATAAAGGAGATGGAGAGAGAGAGAGAGAGAGAGAGAGAGAGGAGCCTAGTTTAGGAAAAAGACCAGAAAACACAAAATATTAACAATAATTTTGAATTCAATTATGGATGATTTAATTTTTGAATTTTCTGTACTTTTCTTAATTTGTACAATAAATGAATTGCATAGAGAAAATATAATTAAATTAAAGCATTCTGAAAAAACTTAAAGATAAAGTTTAAAGCATCTTTTATCTAGAAATTAGAGATATATCATATATCACTGATATTCAATAGAAATATAATGCAAGCAAACGTATATAATATTAAGCTTTCCAGCAGCTATATTAAAAAGGTAAAAAAATCAGTGAAATTAATTTTTTAAGAATATAACTTATTTAGCCAAATATATTTAATGTTATTATTTTAATATTTAACATGCACTCAAATATAAAATTTATTAATATATTTTAAAACCTTTGTTTTTTTATTTATAAGTTTTTAAAATTAAGAGTGTATTTTTACACTTACAGGCCATCTCAATTTGGACCATACATTTTTATTGAGAATATATAACCTATATTTAGATTTCATAAAATTTACATTTGAAAAAATGAATTCACCTACCCAAGTTCTTTCAGACAGATTTTTAAAATTGCAAATAGGTGAATCAAATACAAAAAATAATTTTCCTTCAATATTTACATCCATATTTATAATACTGATTTGTTTCTTTAGAAATGGTTTGATTTTGAAGAAGAGCATGTCACTATCAAGTATATCTTTCCAAGTTAAAAAAATTTAAAAGATTATTTAATAAATTGAAAAGAAAACCTAAATTTATCAATGTCAACAAATTTTTCTTGTTATTTTGACAGCCAATTTACATAACACTGTCAATTACAATGAATTTTCTGCATATTGATTCATGTTAGAAAAATATGTTAAAACATCGTTATTGATTTCTACTATGAAAAATTTCAATTGTAATGTAAATTCATATGGTTCTCTAGCTAGGTCATAAAGCAACATTTTCTTTAGCACATTCATATGCAGTATGATATCAATGAGAAAATTAAATGGCACAGCCACTTTTTTCTTTCATTATTGAATAGTGAGCATTTTTTTTCTTTCAAAAAATCTTGAAGTCGAATTGACAGAACAGTAAATCTTTGTAAACTTGTTCAGAGGTCAACCAATGAACAATGACAGAAAAACCAAAATTGTTGTTAAATTCATTATTTCTTTTCATAAATTCTTTTCATGGTTCTGCACGCTAGCAATGATTCATAGCATTTGTGTACACACACACACACACACACACACACACACACACACACACAAATATGTGTATCCAAAAATTAAAAGCCTATTTTAGAAAACAGAGCACAAATAATTTTAATATGCATCATGTTGTGGAATAAAGCAATACAGAAAACATCAGTTTATTGTCTTAAAATTCTAATAAATCCAGTTTTGACCTAATGTAGCTGGAATACTATCTATATAATAGAAACAAAGTTTTTTATATTTAGGTATAATTCTTCTTTGACTAATTTAAAACTTTTCAAAATTATTTTATAGTTTTGACTTTTTAGGCTGAGAATTGACAATTTGTTTTAAAGTCCTTTGAGACAAAACCACTTTAAAATATTTATTAGGCAGCTGTCTTATATTGTATAACTCAACTAAAGCAAAAAAAAAGTGATCACAAATTTTTCAAAATTTTACTAATTTATTTTTCTAATATAATTATCTGGTAATATAATTAAAGATCTTCACTTTTATAAAAATGTCATTTTTAGTCTTATAATTTCTTACAAAATTTCTTTAACTAAAATAATAATTTCCTTTATTATATTGCCATCTAAGTGATTATTTTTAACTTGAAACAATTCAAACTACTCTCTATATTGTCAAAGTAATAAGCTCAAATTTTATTTAAAATCATTTAAAAGTTTTGACATCTAATTCTGACTTTAGTCACTGATTATTTTTTGACTTATCTATGTTTTTGTTAAAAATTCTTAATATTGTATATTTAATTATCTTTATTTTTATACAATAAACAACTTCCTTTTATTCTAATAAAGCAAATTGCAATTGAGATTCATTGCAAACTTGTAACTTACCTTCTTCCAGACTTTTTTTTCTTTACTGTATCTGTCATGGTACCAACTTCTAAATCTTCACTCAATTCTGCAATAATAAGCCTATACTTTAAATTTAATGATAGGTTAATATGTATTTTAAAACTTTAAAAATAATTTAATTATATTCTAATTATAATTATATTGACTATTTCAATTTAATTATCAAATATAATTTAAACAAGTATCACTTTAACTAATGCTGACTACATACAATATTCAGATAAACACATTATAATGTTACATTGCTGCATAGAAAAATGTTGTTGAACTTGAACCAATCTAGTGATACCAATAAAATCAGGGATGTGTTTATGTGTAATATGTGAAACAATGTCTTTTCCCAACATGTAAACTGCAATGATACCTTATTCTACACATAGATTGAAGTGATATGTCATTCTACAAAAATAGTTTTTGATTTTAAATTTTGATTATATTAATCAAAATGATATAAAATTAAAAAATAATTTTCTCAGTTGTATGGCCTTTCTATTTATTTATTTATTTATTCATTTATTCAGCTTTATTGAAATATAATAGAAATTAGCTCATATTTACATTGTACAATTTAATGAGGGTTTTTTTTTCAGTTATAGTTGGCGTACAATAATATCCTAGTTTCAGTTGTAGAGCACAGTGATCAGAGCCATTTAACTTGCAAAGTGATCACCCTACTAAATGTAGTACCCTTCTTCCCCCTTCCATATTTATTATTATATTATTAACCATCTTCCCTATGATTATTAACCATCTTCCCCATGCTCCATTCTACATCTCCATGTCTATTCTGAAATTATCCATTTGTACCTCTTAATCCTTTTGGGTTTTTTTTGTGCTCCCATTTAGTATCCCTCTAAATATTCTCTGTACCTATGAGTTTATTTCTGCTTTTGTTGTTGTTGTTGTTGATTTTGTTCTTTAGATTCCACATGTATGTGAAATCATGTGATATTTGTGTTTCTCTATCTGACCCATTTCATTTAGTGCAGTACCCTCTAGGTCCATCAAGTCAATATCTTTTTCCATCCCCTTCCTTTATTCTGTGTTTATCTTTTAATCTGAAATGAGTTTTTTGCAGGCAGCACATGTAGGGGTCTTGTTTTCTTACCCATCAGCCACTCTACCTTTTGGCTGGAGCACTTAATTCTTTTCCATTTGAAGTACTTGCTAATGTAGTTATTACCATTCTTTATTCCTGTTTTAGATACATGTTTTTTTTGTTCTTCTTAAAGAAGTCCCTCCAATATTTCCTTTAATCCTGGCTTGGTGATGATAAATTCCTTTAGCTTATTTTTGTTTGGGAAGCTCTTTATCTGTTCTTCAACTCTAAATGATAGCTTTGTTGGATAAATTATTCTTGGTTATAGACCTTAGGTTTTCATCACGTCAAATATTTTGTGCCAAGCCCTTCTGTTCTGCAGTTTCTTTTGAGAAATCAGCTACCAATCTTATGGGTGCTCCCTTGTAGGTAAATAACTGCTTTTATTTTTCTGCTTTTAAGATTCTCTCTTTTTATTTAACCTTGGCATTTTAATTATAATATGTTTTGGTGTGGTCCTCTTTGGGTTCATCTTTTTTGGGCCTCTCTGAGCTTCCTGAGGTTGTATGTCCATTTCCTTCACCAGCTAAGAAAGTTTTCCATTATTATTTCTTCAAAAGCTCTTCAACTTTTTGTTCTCCTTCAAGTACTCCTATAACACAGACATTTTTACATTTAATTGTGTCCCATAAGCTTCTTAAATTATTATTATAGTCTTGATTTCTTTTTTCTTACAATTCTGTTTGGGCATCCTTGGCTTCCCCATCCTCTATATCAGTGGTTTGAACCTCTTCTTTATCTACTCTGTTGATTCTCTCTAATATACTCTTTATCTCAAATAATATGTTCATTTCTGACTGGTTCTTTTTTATAATTTCTACTTTCATTTTTATGTTTTTTATCTCTTTGTTAAAGTTCTCACTGAGTTCATCTACTCTTCCCCTAAATTCATTGAGCATGTTTATAATCAGTGTTTTGAATTCTGCATCCGTTAGATTGTTTCACTCCATTATTCCTGGATCTCTGTTCTGTTCTCTTATATGGTTTTTGCTTTTTTGTCATCCCATTTTGGCTACCTTTCTGTGTCTGCTTCTTTGTACTGAGAAAAGTTCCTCAGTCTTCTGGTCTTATTATCATGGCATTGTGTAGATGTCCAGTGGCACAGTCCTGAGAGGAGTTCAGCTGCAGGCCACGGGGTCACCTGTTAAGATTCAGCAAGCAATCTACAGATGCTGTGCTTATAGTTGCCTCAAGGGGCCATGCCAAAATCTATGGTCACCAGTCACTGGTCACCAGTGTGAATCTTGGAGTTGGCTCAGCAAGGAGCAGTGGACTTGTTGAGGACACAACTGGATGTGGCTTGAGTGAGGCCATGATTGGGAGAGATGAAGTTTCAGGGACTCCTCTGAGTGAAGCGACCTCTGTTATTCAGTTTGATGACGTCTCAGCTATGGTGGTGTTAAGTCCACATGCTGGGAGGGGGGAGGACTCTACAGAGAAACAATGGATACCACCAGCACTTCTGCCCCAAGAGGATCTCATCTCCGGCCCTTCTTCAGAAAACTCAGTGTCCGCCTGTAAATCCTTGCTTCCTCCTGAGCAGCTGACCTGTCACTGATGCTCAGAGTGAGTAGGTTTGTCATCGTGAGAGTCCACTTGTAGACACAGCTTCTTTAAGAGGCATCTGCAGCTGCTGGCTGCTGCTGCTACAGTCTCTGTCCCACTGGGGTTTGGGCAACCTCACTTCTTCACCCCCTGTACTTCCAACCATTGTTTGGTGAGTTCTGTTTCTCTCTCTAGTTGTGGTTCTGTTCATCTATATCCCAGATGACTTTGCTTGCTGTTTGTTCCGTGTTTCTGTCACAACTTTGATTTGGTTGCAAGAGAGATAAACAAAACCTCTATCATCTATTCCATTTTTTCCCCAGTCTTCTGTATGGCCTACCTTTCAATTGTTCAGTTGCTACATGTGACCAGTGGGTAGCACACAGCATAGTTTATAGAAAACAGCATTTTTTTTGAAAGCTAAAGTTTATTCACTTAAATATTGAATTAAAAGCACAATTTAAATTGAAATATATTGCTTTGCACCTTATAATGTCCTTATTATATCTTTTTGGTGATGTAGATTGTTAATTTTTGAACTAAGTATATAAATTGTGGTATTGTATATCCAGTGGTTTCATATCCTTTTGTCAAAGTATATTTACTGTATATACTCATTATTTCCTAAAAATACCAGTACTTATTTGCTTTTAGTATAATTTTCCCACCTGTTAGGTTGGGATAACAATAGTATTATCTATCTGATAGAGTTAAATGGTTAACTCTGATAGAGTTAACTCTAATAGAGTTAAATGTAAATCTTTTAGAATAGTACTAGAAAATACCAAATAACTTTTATATATGTTTAAATTACTACTACTGTTTAAACTACAGTAGTCATTATCATTATTTTTCAATTACAGTTGACATACAATATTATAGTAGTTTCAGGTATACAACATAGTGATTAGACATTTACCTATGTTATAAGGAATCACCCTGATAAGTCCAGTATTACTGAAGGTTTTTCTTTTTTAGTACATGTGTTATCAAAGTGAGCACAATTGAGTGTTTTTCTTGACACCCAAAGGCAAGAGTCAAAATACCTTTTGTTTTCAGTGCAATTACCTTCAATATTTTTGTTTCTCTTCTGTTTCTATTTTTGTGAAAGATAGAAAACAAATTTGTTCTAACTGATCCTTGAATAAAATTACATGGTTGTGAATAAGAAACTAAGGATTACTTTCATGATCAAAGAACCTTTGGCTTATTATTTAGTTTTAATATATTTTTAGATATATGTGGTTACTTGATAAGTGGTTTTCACATAGATCAAACATTGTTATATTCTGATACTTAAGCATAGTTAATAAATGGTATGTTTCTTATTCAAGAATAGTCAAAGGTTTATCATCTATAATAGAAATAACTTGAAAACAACTAAAATGTTCAAAAGATAAACAATTGGTAAGTAAATACTAATGTATATGTTAGATATATGAGTAGTGAGGCCTAAATATGTTTTAGATTTACATTTGTTGACAGAGGAAGGTATACATTATATATTATTTAATGAAAGAAATAGATTAAAAATAATATATACAGTATGACCTAATTTGAAATATAGATGTATTATATGTAGAAAAATCTGAAAGGCTATATACCAAAGTGTCAACAATAGTTATTTCTGGATGGTAAAATTAAAGGTAATTTTTTCTTATTCCTAATTTTTATACAATAATCATAAATTGTTTGTGTAAGAAAAATAATATATTACTAAAGGGAGCAGTGACAGAAAAACTTTTGGAAATTTTATTTGTCCCTCCTTTTTTTCTATAGTTGTTGTTGTTTTTTTTTTTTTTTAAGAATTGGGTCTTCTCCTAAAATGATTTAGAACTAATTTAAAAATAATAATTTAATTTTTGAGAGAGGGGAATTTTTCATGAAACTTTAAAAAGCCCAGGTCAATGATATGTGAATGGTTGGGCAGTTTAGATTTGAAACAGAAGTGATTTTTAAAACTTGAAAAATTGCTATCAGTTTGTGCTCTTCTTTCACATTATGACTTTTGGCCAAATATAGTTTTGGTGTTTTTGATTTATACTCTCAAAGAAACTTACTCTTTCAGTAGAGTACTGGGATCAAATATGTGGTTAAAAAAATTCCTGAGAGCTTAAAAAACTCAAAGAAATACTTTTTAAAAATATCATTTTAATGAAATTTATTTAAATATAGATATTATTCATATAGTATGTCTCCATAAGAAATGCCCAAACCTGTAGAGAGTTTTAATAAGTTTATTTGAGCCAAACTGACAACAAATGCCAGGAAGCAAAATCTCAAAGGATTGAGAAAATACTCCCGAAAATGGCAGCTTTGCAGCTTATTTTATAAATTAGAAACAAAGGAAGACACTTAAGGAGAATTTCATGAAATTCACTGGTGGTAGATTAAGCGGGCAGGAGAAAGCAAAGTGGAGAAATCTCTGGGATTGGATAAAAAAAGTAACACAAAGACACCTTCTTTTACATTAGAGATATAGGATAGTTAGTAATTAACATTTATTCATGAGAAAGAGATAATATAGAGGTTCTGTGCTTTTGTGCTCTGTTGAGAGGTTGTTCCCTGAGGGGCAGGGAATCTGGGACAGAGGATTACCTGACATTTTAAAGATATGTTGCCTGATATGCAAAGAGACAACAGTCTCACTTAAGGTAAAGATTAACCTTTGACAAGGAAGCTATAGGCCTAGGATCTGACTACCTGCTTTTAGTTAGGAATTTTTATGTTCAGACCATCTTATGTGAATACTTTTAGTCTCTGAGTTTGTAGGGCCCACCATGCTGGCCTCCACTGAGCTTGTCAGGTTTAGTATGTGGTGCCTTCTTCATCCATAGGTACCATTTCAGGGGTCCTGAGAAAGTTCTTGGTCCCCAAACTTTTTAAGTGATGACTTAAATTCCTTCAGCAGAAAACAAAACATTTTGTTTTAACTTTACTGATAGTAAACTCTTCTGATTTTAACCTCTGGGAGAGAAAGGAAGTGAGAGTATAAGGGCCCATTAAAGCAAGAATCAGGCATAGAAGCAGGGTGGGGAGACAGGAGGATGCTGAAGCAAAATTATACCTAGCTCATGTTTTTTCCTAGGTCCTCACTACTGTCTCTTCAAACTTGGTACAAAAGGAGAAGTTTGAGGGAAAGAAATCACATTCTGTTTTTTCAGTAACCTTCTGTTTTGGAACAAAGTTTATTAAGACACCAAACTTCCAATTCCCTGCAAACAACACAAACCGCCCTTGATAGGTCAGCATGGATAACTAGGGAAAGCATTGCTCTACAGTTTCAGGCTCTGTTGCACACAGACAGTTCTGTGTGCCATGTTGAATCATTTTTTTCTGAAGTCCTTCTTATATGTGATTTTTTGAGTAATGAAATAACTTATTTGAGATATGATAATAAGATACCATCCTGAAGTTAAACAAGATTGGAGTATGGGAGAACATTGGACTAATTACTCACTTGGTAAATGGAATATGTTCAGTCTCCTGCCTAAGGCTTCATATATGGCTTCTACACATATAACAGAGTTTACAAGTACACCATAGTGTGTAGATTATTGAAACTAAAAAATACTCACTAGGAAATATTACCTTAATACTTATTTCATGCTCATGGCCAGATTTATTCATAAGAGGCATAAAATCTGTAAAAGACATATTTTGATTTCGTCTGTCTGTCATCTTTTACTCTTACTTTGGTGATAGGAATTTAGGAATTCTCCCATCTCCATGTCAGAGTCATGAAGGACCTGTTAATCACATGCAGTAAATTTCTCATGTCCCCCAAGCCCTGGTCTCACTGCCCCAAGAACTCACATGAGGTCTGACGTAGGCCAATCTAATTTCTAAAATTTTGAATCTTGTACACAGTACTCCACCAATGGAATGAACCTGAATTTGAGTCATTCTGATAGAAATCTCAAAGATATTTCCTTTGACATTTGATATTTCCCCTTGATATGCTTCTTCAAAGCTTTCTTCAAAGAGTGAGGTCTCCAAAGGGGTCTTGGTTGCTGTTCTCCTCAAGTCCTGGTTGTCCAAGTGGTTTTCTGATTCTGTGGTAAGTAAGAATTCTAGTAAATTAAAAAAAAAAGTTAGCCACAATTGTTTTCAATTTAACTTGGCTGCTGAGTTGATATAGAATTGGATCACTGCTGTCATCTCATCTCTATTCCTCATAATAGGGAGCCCAGGCCTCTTGTTGGAATCTGGTGTGTCCAGCTTCAGGTTAGGCAAAATGTGAGAGTGAGTGAATTTTACCAAAAAAAGCTGCGCCTTGTTTTGAGGCTAAGATGTGAGATCTTTTCATTACAAATCTGTAATCCAAAACTAGGCCAACCTTCCAGTAGAGTCATCAATCCAAAGAGCTATGCAGGATAATCGAAAGGAGCAAGGTGGAATCCTGAAACACAGAAGGGAAGGCAGGAAAAGGGAAATATATCTTTATTAAAGAAATTTTCTGAGTCTTGGAATCTGGCCAAGATATATTTCATAGTTGACCTACGGCTTCTCTTTTGTCAAGGCAATTTTTACATTGGTTGTTATTGATCCTGCTTAGATCCTTCCCTTCACTTAAATCACATTGTACTTCTGAAATTTCTCTTTATTTTGTTTACTCTCCTACTTGCCTGGCCCCTTTATGTCTTTTCTTTTGCTTGAGCTAGTTTCTGTATGGATTTGACTTCTTAATTTGCCTAATGAAATACCTGTCCTTTGAGATTTATTTCCTCTGAGAAGCCTTTTTTATTAATTCGGCAATCAGATATTAGCTTTCATTTATTAATCACATTGCAGAATCACCTCTAAGCATTATTTTAGAGTAATTTTTGCTAAAGTGGAGGTGATGGTGGTGATAGTACCCTAGCAAATGAAACAAAGCATGAGCAAAAAGCTGAAGCTGAGAGAGTTTCCGGCATCTTTAGAAACCTACTATGCTTATTCATTACTTATTATTGGAACTTAATTGGTAAATGAATGGGATGAGATTGCTGAGAAGATGAGACTGGTGAGGTTGACAAGCGTCAGTGCTAGTTTTTTATTATTATCTGTTCAAAGAAAAATGAATCACAGAAGGCCTTGTTTAGATACATTATGTGATTTGGCCTAATCACACAGCCAGAAGAATTAGGATTCCAACTCCATTTGCATCTTACTTCAAAGCCTAGCTTCTTTATCTCTATCCTAGTTTACACCTTGAAATAATTCTTTCACTGAAATGTGGAAGGGACATATAGCACTGCTCAGATAAAAACAGCTCAAAGTGTAGGAGAGAGAGACGTGATTTTGCAGGGCAAAAAGCACACCTAGAGAAGAAAAACTCCTTAGAGGCATTATCCATGAAAATGTAATTAAATGAGAATTTTGAGCAATGGTAGT
Source organism: Macroglossus sobrinus (assembly GCA_004027375.1). Taxonomy (NCBI): domain Eukaryota; kingdom Metazoa; phylum Chordata; class Mammalia; order Chiroptera; family Pteropodidae; genus Macroglossus; species Macroglossus sobrinus. The sequence goes on from PVKZ01002035.1 coordinate 271,872, forward strand.
TGGAGACATTAAAAATAGTCTGTAATTTATGTTGAAATTACAAATATAAGGAGGCAATGATTCCAAGAGAAATGTGCACAGTATTGAATAATTAGGAAAATGGAAAATCAGTAGACCAAGCAAGGTCAGGATATAAACAGTTACTTGTAAATAGAACTAATTCTAAAGGTTCTCATTTGCAAATGTTTATCTAGCAAAACTGTAACTCAGTTGAGATCTACCCTTGGAAAAGTTGAGAGATTTTCATAGTAGAGATAGTTTACCAGTAAAAGGTGAGAAGTTAAAATCTGAACTATATGTGTGCTTTTTTTGAGTAGTGAATTGAATCATGCTTAATTGTTTAGTATGATGTATATGATCTTAAATTTTGGTGCAGGTCATTATTTTGGATTGTTAGTCTCTTAATATAGAGAGCCAAGTTACTTTCTTTCAAAAAATGTAAGCAATATATATCACACCCAGATGAAACTCAATTGAAAGATACTTTCAAAAACGTGTGTGAAATACCTGTATATCTTTATGTAACATCAGGTCATTTTCCTCTGACCTGGAATGATTAGGAAAGATAAGGAATAACAGCAGTATTTCCCAAATTTGGCTTTTCATTAGAATCTCTGCCTATATAAAACAGAATCTTTTTGGCTCATTATGAAAATCTGAATTTTTAACACAATATTTTAGTATACTTCAGGGGTTTTTGATGATGAGCCCAGTTCCTAACAACATGTATGTGTTCTCTCTATGGTGTCAAAAGAACTATGCAGAAAGTAAAGGAGGATGAGTTAAGGTTATATTGGAACAGTTCTGATATCACTGTGTTCCTCTGTCCTCTATATAATATAGCAGGTTATTTATTTGACAATGAATTTATCTTTTACTTATAATCCAACAATTTATTTTACAGTTAACATAAAATAAACAGGTCATCTCTTAAATTATTTTTGGGCTCCAGATTTTTTATTATTTTGAGCTTTGATCTACTGAAATCCTGATGATTTCAAATATCCTTCTTAGAACAGAGGAGAATTGGTCAGTGGCTTTCAGGCATAGCCATTACATGGTAAGGTACTTTGGAATAAGAGGCATATCTAAATAAATTAGCTTTGCAAACCCCTTAATGTCTAGAAAGCATTGTTCATCTTTCTAATTTCAGTGTATATTTTATATTGTATTGATAGTAATTTAAAAATGAGAAGAAAGGTCTGTTTTTATTTATTTGTTTGTTTGTTTATTTATTTATTATGGGAGTGGCCTATCATAGAGACATGATTCAAGAAGTTTAGGCAAACACTTCCTCTATAGCTCACACATAATAGTGATTTAGTAGCTAAAGCATAATACATGAATTCTTTTCAAAATGAAAATAAATTCCTTTTTAGATATTTGCACTTCAGTGAGAATAAAGAATAACCAGAGTTTCAATGTATGTAGTGTCCGTGCAGGTGTGTGTGTGTGTGTGTGTGTGTGTGTGTGTGTGTGTGTGTGTATGAGAGAGAGAGAGAGAGAGAAATGAAAACCAGGATCAAGTCTGAGGACAGAGAGACACAGAGACAGCCTTGACAGTATTTCTATGTTCCCTCTGTTCCTATGGACACTAAACTTGGTGGTTCTGTTTTTTTCCTGTGTAAGCCTCTGTAGTGA